>JARHVA010007192.1:720000-736085 GCA_037957365.1 Torreya grandis
AAGTGTGTTGTATGAGTTGATTTCATTACTAGTTTGATTATATGAAGTGTGATGCATGTGTGACTTATAAGTGTGAAGAATTTATGCATTCTATTATAATAATTTCCTTGTGTGTGTGTGTGTGTGTGTGTGTGTGTGTGTGTGTGTGTGTGTGTGTGTGTGTGTGTGTGTGTGTGTATACGGTGAAATTAATATAAATTTATTATACTATAACGTAATGCATATATTATACTAACATCTTTGAATAGCCTACGTACCCTAGATTGATAATTAATATTGAATAGATTGAAGAATTTGGTATTAATTACGTAATAAGTCTATCTAAAATTTTAACTTCATTACCAGGGAGTTTGTCAATTATTGTTTTCTAGATTAATTTTATTTCTTTCATTTCTTGCTTCCTACATTAATTTTACTACTTTTATTTTCTGCTTTCTAGAGTAACTTTCCTACTTTAATTTTCTTCTTTCATTAGATAAATTTACTACTTTCTAGAGATAAAATTTCAATTCCAATTATTTTTATTTCTACATTCCTTCATTTTTTCATTTTCCACATTTTATTTCTACTCATTTTGAAACAACCCCTAAAACACAAAAAAATTAAAAACTAGCCCTATTCAGGAAGGAACATGACAGCGGAAGGAGTGACTCAACATTTATGAAGAGAAAAAGAGATTCTAAAGGGAGATTCCTACCAAACAAACCACAAATTACTACCAGGAAAGAATCAAAAGTACATGCAACAATGAAGAATCTTGTTGAAAGATAAACCATAAGACAGAGGGTTCTTGAAGAAGGGAACACTATAAACTGAAGGAGGCAGCTTGTAGAAGTATTATTAGCCTTGAAAAAAGAAACAAAAGTGGAATAAGCATTAGTTGAGTTAATACGAAGAAATGAAGAGGAATAAATACATGAACTAAACACTCTAGAAAGTAACATCAGAATAATATTCTAACAAGGATATTTTAAACAAATAAAATAAAGCTCAGGAGAGTATTCAGACTTTTTATCTGGTAAATAAACTAAAAATCAATAGATAAGAATTTTATATCATGATATCCAAGGGACTGATACAAAATATGAGGACATGATCCTAAAAAGTTTTGATATCCAAATTACAAGAAAATCCATCTTAAATGGAGAAGAATTTGTAGAAGACAACATGGCTACAAACATAGTTACTTTCAAATTTTTTATTCCAAATGTAATGAGGGTAACACAAATAAAAAATATCCCACCCTCAACCTTGTCCAATTTTAGAGATACGTTATCATAAGACCTAGACACATTTTTGTTTGAATTTGATATCCTCTATAGAAGCTATGACTCTAGGTAGGATGCACAGAAATTGAAACTTTTTCCTACCACCCTTAAAGACTTATCACTTCACTGGTTGATGGGATTGGGTTGTAATTTAGTCCACAATTGGGAAGGCATAAAAAATATTTTTTTGTCTATTTATTATGTGTATGGATGAGGAAGAAATTATAGAAGAGATGGCATCTTCAAGATGACTCAAGATGGGGATGAATCTATGGAAGACTATATTAAATGATTCATGTTCAGTGTATAAAAATTTAAGAAGAGTGAACTAAGAGAAGAGCCTCTAAAAATCATCTCTTTGAAAGGAATAAGAGAAGATTATTTGGAAGCTTTGGACCTAGTTAATGGGGAAGATATCTCCCAAATGACATTCATAGACATCAAAAAGCGAAGCAAAAATTATTTCAGATCTACAATAAAGAAAGTTTGGGGCACTAAATTTCCACTAGAAGCTACAACTGGAATATCAAAATTTGAAGTTATTAACCTATTAAAAGACATAAAATATGATATCATTAGCCACTTGGCCACCCAACTAGATAGCCTACACACAAGGTAAAAGCAAGCAGGCTTCGCTCAAGATTTGACCATCTATTATCTAGACTGTAAGAAGGCAGACTGTGTGTGTCATGAGGTTCATGTTAAAGTAGCTAACATCATAGCTAAAGAACCAAAAAAAATAGAGCTACATGCTATAGAAGGATATGGGGACCATGTTTTATATGTTATACAAAGAAATCGATTGGTTTAATGACCATCTTATCTGGGTATGGGACAAAATCCATCTTTTGCAAATTTTACCATTTTTAATTGATAATTTACAAATTATTCTCCCAATTGGAGTAGTCCATTGATGAACATCCCACCTCATAATATTATCTATAATCCAACTTAGACAAGCCACCCCTCCACCTCTTGACATCCTCCATAAAATGTATCCCCACTTTGGATAAAAGCTTGGCAACTACCCCAAGGCCCACCCCTTGCAAACTAGTGGTAGCAGCCTTGAATATCCAATAAGTGATGAGGAAACTATCAGGGAGGATTCCCTCCATAACAACAACAAAATTCTACTCTTATGCCTTATACACAAGCTGCACCAAAGCCTAATCAGCTCCTTGCCCAACTTGTATAAAATCCTATGAATAAGTCAATGTAACTAACATTCAATACTAATCCTATTTAGTACCCAAAATATATGGTAAACATCAATTAATTTCACCTACATTTATGAAGAGTTATACCACCCCCAACCCCACTCATAATAATGGAGTCAATTCAAGAAACTCCAAAATATCATGCTAACCCAACTTTACCACCACAAGAACTTTTTGAACCAATAAATAAATTTATTGATGAGGTAACCCCACCATTTATAGAATGTCTTATCCTTTAGCACCATATAACTTATCTTGAATTTAACTTCATAATGCAGCTCAAAAATCTCTATGTTAAAATTTCTCTCTTCTAGGCTATTAAGGATTTGCCCATATATTCCAAAATTTTAAGAGACCTATATCTATGTTAAAATAGAATGAAGAAGAAGGATCCCAATGTAGTTAAAGTGATTGGTTAGCTAATATAAACTATGTTGGGAAATAACTCACTAAGGAAATATTCAGATCTAGGATGCTTGGTAGTAACAATCTAGATCCATGACCAGTAACTGTTTAATACATTAATAGAATTGGGGACTACGGTAAATGTAATTACAATTGAAAACATGAAAAATTTACATCTAAATAATATTCATCCTACATCTAAAATGCTACAAATGGTCGATAGGTATATAGTTAGACCAGAAGGAGCCTTTGAAGATATTGTTATTACTATAGTTTCTTTGGAGTATCTTGCATATTTCATTGTGCTACAACCAAAGTCTAATTTGGGTGGACACCATCTCATCTTAGGATGACCTTAGATTTCCATAATATATGCCTTCATCAAATACAAATTAGGTAACATGTTGATAGCCAATGATAACCACACTGAGAAGTTGGTCCTCTATCCTCTAATAAAGCTATCCTTAGAACTAGAGCATATAGTTTAGACTAAAGAAGATGAGATAAACTAGCCCACCTTGATTCTTATATTCACCATAGACAATGCATGCATATTGGATGATAAAGAGGAAGATAAAATTATCTTAAAATTTCTCTATAATAATTACCAGACTAATCCTAAAAATTTCAACAACCTGTAATGCATAAAGTGCCCATTTGCCAACTTTTAGGAAGAAGATAAATCTATTGTATCTGTATAGGAAACATTCCATTAGCTCTACCTCAGATTTGTATCCAAACTAGATCCATTATCAATTTATAAATGGTGAAATCAATCATAAAGTAAATTACAATCTCTATAAGAAAAACATTTCTTATTAATAGAAAGTTGGAGTCAAATAAGAAAAAGTGCCTAGTCAACATGTTGCATGCAAACCAATGTGATTTTACATGGGATTATGAAAAAATAAAAATAATTATCCTAGAAACATACACACGTCACATCTATATAAAAGAGGAGTGCCAACCAATCAAACAACTACAATATAGGATGAATTCAGATCTTAGATAAAAAATCAGAGTAGAACTTTTGACTACTAGATTTATATATCTCATCTCAAATAGTGAATGGGTTTCACCATTGATAATAGTACTAAATACAAATGGAGAGTATCATTTTTACATATATTACAAGGAACTTAATAAAAAAACTATAGAATATCATTTTCTTCTACCATTCATTAATCAGGGGCTAGACACACTAGCAAGAAAAAAATATTTTGCCTTTTTGGATGGCTTTAGTGGTTAAACCTAGATCAAAATTGCTTCTAAAGATCAAGAAAATACCACTTTCACTTGTCCTTAGGGTAATTAGGCTTACATTATATTACATTTTGGGTTGTGTAATGATCCTACAATATACCAAAGGGTTGTCTTGAGTATCTTTTTAGATCTGGCCAATGAATATCTGGAAATCTACATGGATGACTTCACTGTCTATTGAGAAATATTTGATGAGTGTCTAAAGAACATGAATAAAGTACTACAACTATATCAGGAGAACCATTTATCCTTAATCCATAATAAATGATACATGTTAATGACAAAAGACATTATCTTAGGCCACCATGTATCTACTAAAGGAATCAATGTTGACCCTACAAAAATTAACATAATAAAAAATATACCTATACCTCAAAAATAAAAGGATGTTAGGAGTTTTCTAGGACATGCTAGTTACTACAAAAGATTTATCAAAAATATTAGCAAGGTAACATCACCATTGTTTACTCCCCTGACTAAATATGTTGAATTCATATGGACTCCTACTTGTGATGCAACCTTCAAATAATTGAAGGAATTATTGACCACCATCCTAGTTTTCCAAGGTCCTAATTGGAAGCTTCCATTCCATATTCACATAGACACTTCAGATACTACCTTAGGAGTTATGCTAGGCCAAAAATAGGAAGCACTCAACTATGACATATATTTCATAAGTAAGAACCTACAGATAATAGAATTAAATTACATGGTCATTGAAAAATAATTTTTTGTAGTATTTTATGCTCTCAAAAAGTTTCATTACTACATAATATGGTACCATGTCTTTGTTCATATAGATCATGTAACCATTAAGTACTTTATGAACAAACTAGCTATGATAGGCAAAGTCATAAGATGGTCGCTCTTATTACAAGAGTTTAATCTAACTATTGTAGATAATCCTGGTAAGGAAAATGTCATGGTTGACTTCCTATCATGACTAAAATCCTGTCAAGAGAATACCATAGTGGATGACTCATTTCTAGATGAGTAACTATTCTCCCTCACCCTTACCACATGTTGGTATTTTGATATTGATAACTACCTTGTAACAATGTTACTTCTACAACACTTCCTCCCTAAATTAAAAATATATTTAATTCAAAAAAGTGGTAGGTATTCTTGGTTGTCTAGATTTCTTTTCTAAACTAGGCTTGACTCCATCATTAGAAGATGTCTTAGAGAAGATGAAGTTCCAGACATTCTCAAAGCTTGCCGTGATGAATCTTGTGGAGGATACTTTGTAGCCAAGGGTACAATGCTAAAAATATTAAGTATAGGGTATTACTGGCCCTCTCTCCATAAATATGAAATAAGTTATATAGCTCATTATGATCGATGTCAATGTATGGAGAGACCCACATGTTCAAATGAAATACCGTTGCAGCCTCAAATGATGCTTGAACTATTTGAAAAATGGGGCCTAGATTTTGTAATACCTTTTGATCCGAAATCAAATAATAAAGAGTACATCCTTGTATGTAATGATTATGTCACTAAATAGGTGGAAGCAAAGGCTCTTACACACATCAGAGATGAAAATGTGGCAACATTTTTCTATGAATAAATATTTAAAAGATATGGTGTGCAAAGAGAGATAGTCATTGATGAAGGACCATAATTTACTGTTAGTTTAATTACCATATTGGTCCATCAATACGAGATTAGGCATAATAAATCAACTCCATATGATCCATAGTCTAATGAATAGATGGAAGTCACCAATAGGGAGTTAGGAAATATTTTGACCAAGACTATTAGTATGTCCCAAAAGATTGGGAGGATAAAAGTTTTGAAGCTTTTTGGGTGTAAAAAATCACATGGAAGACCACTACAAGCTTCACCCCATATGAGTTAGTCTATGGGAAGAAACTTATTTTGCCAATTGAACTTGAGCACAAGACATTAAAAACAAAACTAGAACTTGGGATGTATATATCTTAAACACAGAAAGAAAGGGTTATCCAACTTAATGTCCTAGATGAATACAGATATTAGGGACTAAAAAACATAAAAATTGTATAAAAATAATGAATTATATGGCATGATAGGTATATTAAGACTAGGCAATTGAATGCAAGAGATTGAGCCCTTCTTTTTGATTCAAAATACAAGGATCCCAAGGGAAAAATCCTGACAAGATGGCTTCATTAATTTGAGATTGGGCATGTTCATAATAATGGATTATTTCAACTTTGGACCATTGATCTAGTAATATTCCATCTTCTGGTCAATGACTACAAGTTGAAATTATATTAAAAAACACTCACTCAAGAGGAATTTACCAAGCACGTACATAAGCAATTATAAAATGGATTCAGTGATATGATGGATTAGCATGGTGTCTCATCATTCACAAGGAGAACCAACCAACAACTATATGAATAAAGAGAGGGGACCATTATCACCCTCCTCTCACATAAAGATAGATCTTTTCATAGTCTTTGACTAGTCAAATCCACAGCTGATATGGCAAGGACCTATAATAAACATTTTACTACAAGAAATAGCTAGAATTAAAAAAATCCAATAATTAAAACCCTTATGGGAATTATTGGCAATTTTTATAGATAAAATTATCTTGTTGGCCACTCAAAATTTTAAAAAAGGGCCTAAATAAAAAATTAACTTGCTGGCTATTTAGGGGTACAAACTAAAAATGGATAATATGGAATCATTTTGAGTAAAACTAATTATCTTCCTATAACACATATTTACTTCCAATTGCTTCCATTCTCAATCTTCAGTAGCTATAGGTTCAACTTGTAGTTGTTATGAGAAAGAAACAACTCTAGAAAAAGGGGGTTGTAGGTACCCCTAGAGTTACTGAGGGCATCTTCATAACTATTATAGGTACTCTCACCATTGCTAAAAACACCTTTATCAATGAAGGAATTCCTCTAGTGGCTATGGGATTAACCTATAGTTATTTTAGGTACATCCTAACCCTTATATACACCTCTCTAATAGCTATAGGTTAGTTAGTCACAAACTCTGAACTATAGTTTTGGCTATGGACTATTGAGAAATTCATGAAAGACACTAGACAAGATAGAATAGGAGTGAATGAATATTAGAGCAGAAACTTCAGCATTGTTAATGAATGACCATATCCTTGAATAACAAAGTATGTGCTACAATAAATCCATATACTTCCAATCTCTATTTGAAGTGTTGAAGACAGGAATTTATGGCTATAAGGACACAAAAAAACCATTCTCAACTTCTACTCACTTCATAGAAAATAATTTCACTATGTAAATAAGAGAGATCGAGGATCTTTTTTGGAGCATAGGTTCCAAGTTTGATAAACTGACTGATTTCTAAATCAAAAGTTCACTAAACAAATATTCCATTAGTAAACATCATTATTCATTAGGAGTAAGAGTGAAGAAAAACAAGCCATCATTAGGCTCATGAAGAGGAGATCAAGAGCAATAAATGCCATGACTCTCCCTCCTCCATTTTCATAAAGGATTTGAGCTCGATAACATATAAATATCTATAGTAACCACCTTGTGGAAGGATGGAAATAGTCTCCCATACTACTACAAGACCACTATTATAATCCTTTATAGGTCATCATGATTAAATGCAAGTTACTGAGGGCATAATTGAAGGATAGAATAATGTGATCACATAATTACCCAATGATAACAATACATCAAAATCATGAATACTAAGGTAATAATTTCATGAGGACATAACAAGCTAAGTTTCCATTCTAGAAAAAACTCACATGCAGATTTCTTATGCCACAACCCTAGAAACAAATAGTTTAAAAGCTACAGTGTATCTTTTAGTCATATAAAATCACTTTATATTTTAATATAACATATATTATATTAAAAAATCATAACTAATCATTAAAATATCATTCATTGAGTCTTATCATGAGTTATGCCACTCACACCCTCATAATGACCTCGTCATATGTCTTAGCATCCTACATGTACCACACCACTTGGGGACAAGTGACACTTCATGTGGGGGGAATCATATTGTGGGTAATCAATCACAAGTACTCTGGGATAATCCATATGTGTGGATTGAAAGTCCATGAATATGCCATAACTATGCTAACATTTGATAGGGGAAATAATTGATTTTATTGTTTCCCACTTTCATATCATAGATCATTCAACAAAAAAGATGTAAGATATTGATGCACCCTATAACGAAAACCTCGATTAGTGAATAAACTTCCTTTGTTATAGGCAAAAATTTGAAGGTAAAATTAGGTATTTTTAAGGGATATCTATTTGAAACATTTGAAAGGAAGATAAACTAGCCATAATCGGAGGTTCAGTAGTGAGAAGGGAACCCTCAAACCACATGAAGTTCCAAGGAGAACTAGACAACTGTGCCATCTTCAACAAGGTTGGATGGGTTACCTATTTTGATAACCTACAATATCTTTTAAAAATTATCACTAAAAATTTTGTAAGGACTTTTATAGGAGAATGGGTGATAGTATTTGTCATCCCATTTTGAGTTACAGAAGAACTAGTAAGCCAAGTTACTGGATTGTCAAGAATAGGGGAAAATCGAGAAGAGAATCATAATGTCCAAATAGCTAGAAAAAAATTATATCAAGACAATCAAAGGTTATTGTTGAAGAAAGGAGGTGTAGAGAGACTGAGTCTACCCCTATCCTAGAGAGAAGTGGCCTTGTATATCATCAAATATTTGACATGTAAAGGAAATTACTCTTTGATCTATACTCTCCACTTCAAATTTTTAATAATTTAAGGCATGGTAAGACTATTAATATCCAAAACCACTTGTGTACTATCCTAAATAAAATATTTAAAGAATATCAAATGGGGTTAGAGAAAGCCTTATCTCATCATTATCTGATTTGGTTACTAGTTAAATAAGGAATAAGAAATACTAGACCTAACCTTACCTAAGAAAATTTTCTAACCCTAAGGATTGGTGAACCTTAGCAAGAAGAAGAAAATAATGAGGGGAATCTCCCAAGGGATAGGCCCAATAAATAACACAAGAGGATACTATGATTACTAGTACAACTAGTCAACCTGTAGCCACTAAATAATTATCAGTAGTTGCTATGGGTAAGTTAAGATAAAGAAAATTAGTGATACTTCCCAAGGACACAAAGAAGGAAATTCCACCAAAACAAACTAGAAAAATATTCTTTTTCCTATTGTTCCAACTGTTTCATCATAACAAAGTATATTCTTCCACCATGACTCCTTCAAAAGGAGAATTTATTCCATTACTAGTTACATAGGAAGAGGATATCTCAATAGGTCCCCCTCCTAAAAAGAAAAATAATACTAAAAGGAGGAAGCCCTCTACATCAAAGAGAAAGATATATCCTCTTAGGAGGTCTCATAGAATAAAAAGACAAAAGATAACCCTAACATCCTCACTTATAAACATTAGTAAGGATGAAGGGAAGAAGATGGAGCTCAAAATTCATAAGACCTCTGATGGGTTTGAGATAGTAGATTGGTCTACTAAATAAGAATCTAGAAAGAAAGAGGAAATGTAGTGACCTAAAAAACCTAGATTTATAGAGGAAGACTTGGATCTATTCAAACAAATGGGGTATATAGAAGAAGAACTAAGAATGTTAGATCAACCTGTAAAAGAAGAAGAATTGGTTGAAGAAAGAACCATGGAAGAAGCAATAGAGCAAGACACAATTCCTCATGACCAAGAGTTCTAAATTTTTTAACAATCCATGAAAGATATATATAGGTTGAGGAATAAAATTGTACAGTTAAAAGGTAAAAGAGGCTTGGAAACATTTCTAGGGGTAGCAAATTTTCTAGAGCCATCTATCAATGAAGACTCAAGTAAGGAAAGGATATTGGAGGAGCCTGCAATAACTCCCTTAGAAGTGCCTACAGTAGCATCATCCATCTTATATAAATATGGCATTAGTGTACCACCAAAGAAACTTACAATAGATAATGCTCTAGTTTTGGTTCTCTTCAACAATATGTTTTCTCTTGTATAAACCACTATGAAAGTACTTGCAGTAGAAGAAGTGATTGATGTAAACCTCTCAGTTGCTATGCCAATAGGTAAAACTAATGACCTTTTGAATTTTTTTGAGGAAAATTTTAGTGATAATGAAACTTATCATAATCAGTTGATACAAAGGTTTAAAGTATATGTTGAATCAAAGGAGGATCAAGAATATTTAAAGGAGATCCTAAAAAAGGCTGAGACTAAGATCATTTATTTAAAAGAGAAGATCACTAAAATGCATGAGACCAATGAGATGTTAATGGAATGTAGATCAACCTCTAGGGTATATTCCATATAATTAGATGAAATGTCGCTTAGATTTACATATGACAAGATATACAACGATCAATCCTACATGGTATGTGATCCTAAGTCTTTTTTTGAGGTCTATAGGCATGTTGACCTTGATTTTTTAGCACAATTGAGTGAGTTTTACATGCATTAGCATGTTGTGCCACATGATCCAAATTGAAATCCTCATATATACCTAGGGGATGTCTAATTGAATGTATTTACCACAATGAAATAAGAAGAAAAAATAGGTGGAGGAATATCAAGAGAAAGAACAAGAGGTTAACCTAATGATTAGGGGTGAATCTATTGATTCAAAATCTATAATAAATGAATGGATCACTTTCATGAATACAAATAATCCACAAACATGGGTAATAAAAAAATAAATAGATGTCTAGAACCATTAGTTGAGCCTCATGGAGGGAGATGGAAACCAAGTTCTTATTTTCTATTTTCATAGATGGGCAAAGCCCTCATATGTCGTAAAAATAAAATATATTTACTCCCCTCAGAACCTTAAAGAGACATTACATAAAGTATATATGTACGTCGATCTTCTTAAGAAAATAAGGATAAGTTGGTTAGGGTTGATGTTTCATCCACCCATGTTCTAGTTCTTGATTCTTGATTGGGAGGAAAAAGTGCCAGCTAACAGAGAAGTAGGAAAGAAAAGGTGGAAAAGCATAGATGATGATAAAGGATTTTATACCTTTGATAGGATGGGTTGTGTGGAGCCCTTGCATTTTAGGAAATACCGTAGACTCAAAATGTGGATAAATATTACTCAAAGACAAGCAAGAGGTTATATAGGAGATGTAATGAGGCCACTAATTATTCTATTTATATTCTCATCCATACTTAATTATATATATTTTGCCTATATGAATCCCTAGAACTATCCATGATTTATGTAAATGAATGAATGAATGATTATATGTGCGCATTAATATATACATGTTGTGTTATGGATTAATTATGCTTTTTCTTTGATTAGATTATACTTGTGAAACTTCATTTAATAGACATTTAAAGGGTAGAATAAAACTATAAGAATCTTGCTTGATCATAGAACTTATCAAGAATCCCACAATAAGAGGGGCTTCCAACTTTTAGTAGCTACCAAGCTACAAGATTTCCACCTACAGGGTTCCTGTAGTAACCGACAAGCTATATGCTTTCACCTACAGGTTTCCCATAGTAACTATAGGCATACACCTACAAGATCCCACAACCACTATAGATAATAAACCATTATTATGATAATAAATAATTGGCTTTTAAGGACACATCTAGCTATTTTAGAAACAAATTAAATGATTAAAGAGTATCCTCCATAATAGTTGTATAGACCCCTCACATGAAGTGAAACTTGGATGTGCTACCAAAGGATGAATAAGACAAGGATAATATAAATGAGAAAAAGAAGCAAAACAAAAAACAACAAATAAACACATATTGTCCTTTACCCATTCAGGGCTAAAAATAAGTAACTTTAAGTTACTAACCACTTGAAGGTTGACTAGGTTAGTTGAAAAAAATTATACTTTTCCTAGTTTAGTGTTTTTGGTTGAAGATAATAAACTATCTTATGTATTTAATGGTAGAACCTAGATTAGATTAATGATGGATTGTTTTTTGAAATTAATTTCACTATGATTTCTAAAATATTTTAATCTACTATAGAAATCTTTAATTGCTACAGATCTGAGTAATGAAAACGCTAATTTTTTAAGAAGCTTTTTTAAGTCTCTTAAAAGAAGGATTGAAATTCAATTTTGAATGAGCCCCCTACCCCCTCAAAATGAGTTATAGTGAATATCCTAACCCTTCTTAGATTAAAGTGTTTTATGTGAGTTGATTTTATTACTAGTTTGATTATATGAAGTGTGATGCATGTGTGGCTCATAAGTGTGAAGAATTTATGAATCCTACTATAATAATTTCCTTGTATATTTATATGGTGAAATCAGTATAAGTTCATTGTACTAAGACCAAAAAATAATTTAGCCTATGAATCAATAATGCATATATAGTTTTGACATCCTTGAAAATACTACATACCCTAGGTTGATAATTAATGTTAAGTATATTTAAGAATTTGGTATTAACTAGGTAATAAGTCTATCCAACAATAAACATAATCAAGACTAGTAATCCCTAATACAAACACAAGATCAATAATCCATACTTAGAGAAACATTCATAGTTATGTTCATGTCACTAGTACCATGATTTCAAATTCTTCATTTTCACTTGCAACATAGGGTATAGTGGTTTCAACCTCTACACATGAACTACTTGGTCATATATTTCAAGGCCACCTTCCATTTCAAGGCCATCCACTTAACTAGAAGTCTAATTTCCACAACCCACACCCATTTAGTCCTTGACTTTGACCATTTAAAGAACTTTATGATAAACAACATACATTATAAGTAACAAATCATAAAGGAATGATGCAATCATTGGTATTTATGCTCAACCCCCTCTCCACTTTCCTATCATAACTCCCACACAATCTGAAAGATTTCAATATAAGGATAAAATGTGTTAGAACAAAGTTGGTGGAAAAAGTGCTAATAATATATACTCATGACCCACCTCATTTTTTGAGAATTACACATAAGAAAATATGAATAACAATGAGGAACTAACACAATCACTACACTCATGAACATTTATAGAGCATAGGTGTCAAGGTGGGTGAGATTCAATACTTTCAAATGTTAAATCTATGAACCATTAGGAAATGCCAAAATATATGCCTTAAAGTATATTACAAGGTGGGTTAATTGGTAAATGGGTATTGGAAACCCTTACATTATCTTGACGCCAAATCTCAGACTAATTTAAAATATATAAACATCAAGTTGCCACTCTTCACAGAGTAATAAAAGTTCCAAGCCAATAAACTATGATAGATAAATTTGAGGCAAAAATAAAGTTCAAGCCAATATTTGATTTTTCATTAAAAAAGAGACATATTTTAATTCATACATTTACTTTTATTTTTTAACCCTAGTAAATGCAACATTCTAATATTTATTTTAGCCCATTTTCAAAATACCAACCACTTGAGTATGGAATGCAACTTGGGATCACAATACAACCCATTTTCATTTACCAATATTGTATTCATTTAACATTGATGAGGAATATAGATTGCATCATATTAAGTCATGATATAATCCCCAAGTACATAACCACATAAAAAGATCATACTAACATCATTTTTTCCACTATAGAGGAGACATTTTTTCTTTATTTATAACTCATTTTACAAATCAAAGTATATGAAGCAAGCACAAAGAGGCAATTTTTGATTTGACATCATTTATCATCACCCATCATAGTTCAAACTAAATTTACACCATGAAATTTCAAATAGGATATTATCTTATTTCCACTATGGAAATCATTCAATAATCTCCCTAAAGTAATCCATCATGGCCCTACCTAATCTACCAAACATGAATGAGAATAATCACCCTAGTAGATATTTTTTTAGTTTAAAATAAATTTATGCTAACTACTAGATTAGAACACAATCAATGAAATGAGGGAGTGACTATTTATTATGAAGGGGTGATTAGGTATGATGAGGTCCAATGAGAGAATGGTTAGGGAAAATGTGGGATGAAGATGAATGATGAGGGAGTGATTAGTGATGATGAAGGATGATGAAGGTTGATGAGGCAGTGATTAGGGATGAGAAGGGATAATGAAAGATGATGAAGGATTGAATAATGATGATGAATAATGATGATAGATGATGAAGGAGTTATGAGGTTATTAGTGATGAATGATGAGGGATGATGAGAGTTTCACTAGGGTTGATGAGGGATGATGAGAGAGTGATCAGGTATGATTAGGCTTTATGAAGGTTTATCAAGGAGTGCTTAGGGATGACTAAGGATAATGAAGGATGAACAAGGATGATGAAGGAGTGATTATGGATGATGAGGGCTGATGAGGGAGTAATTAACTATAATGAGGGATGATGATAACCAATGAGGGAGTGCTTATGGAAAATGAAGGATAATGAGAGATAATGATGGAGTGACTAGGGATGATAATGGAACATGAAGGTTGATGAGGGAATGATTATGGATGATGAGGGACAATGATGGAGTATCATATATAAATTTAGAATTCTATAATATGACTTTATTCTATACAACTTTGGAATATTGTATGAGATTGGAATTGAAGAATGCATGGATTGACCCATCTATTTGACATTTATTTTGGAATTAATTGTAAATTTTTATCATTTTTTTTAATGGTGTTTTGATTCATTATTTTTAAAATGCAGTGTATTAGGCTAAATAGCTACATTCATGTCTGGTATAAGTTATCATATCATGATTACATGTAGATGTCATGTTTGAGTGACTTCATAGATACATGTTATAATAGGTATGCAATAGATTTTGTGTATGAGTGATCATATAATGACTATATATATGTTATAATTTTCATGCTATAGGGCATTCATTTATGAATACTAATAAACACATTAATTGAAAACCTCTTAAATTATTTAAGAATCTACCTTCAAGCTCAGGTATTTAGTTAGGTAGGGTATACTTAAGTAGGTAATGTAGGTAGGGTATGCTCACTTAGTTAAAATAAGAGGAATAATCAATGGTATAGAAATATTACATATGTAACATGGTTTTAATTTTTTTTTTCATTTTATCTTCCATTCCTACAATTCTAAAAACTAAGAATTGATCAAAATGGATTTTGAAAAACTAACTTCTAAATGGTAACTCATACAATTTGAATCAATGACATAATATGTAAAGTGACACTAATGTAATTTTTTATTAAATTTATTTTACTAAATATATACTCTCACTAACATATCCTCTTGTAATTGAAACCTAACTTAATCTCACTAACAGAATGGCATACATGCCTTAAAAGCTAAATATATACTCTTAGTAACTTTTCATTATTAAATATTTATTTTGAATGGAGTACACCCTTTAAAAAGGGTGTATACCCTTGAAACATTTAATTCTTTGAATTTCATTCTTTTTCTCTAAAATTGATTTCATTATAGGTTTAGGGAGGTCTGAATGTAGCCTATAATCAGCCATGGAGTAGTCCACATGGTTTAAGGAAATTTAGGAGTATTTTTTGTCTTTGTTGACAAATATGATCAGGTATATTTTATTATTAAAAAATATTATATGGGTTTATAAAGCGGAAAGTGTAGTTTTTGAATGTGTATTTTTATTTAATTTTAAATTTTTTTAATTATTATTTAATTTTTACATAACATACCTCATTATGTACTACATACATATTACTAAAAATACCTCTATAACTCTTTGAAAATTAATTGAATGTTTATAAACCTTATATCTCAACATTCCACACATCATTTACTCAAAAAGTGTGTTTGTACACATATAGTCTCATTATCTTATTCCAAAATAATGTCAAGCCATTGTAATAAACACATCCATTTCACATAATTTTTTCATTTGCATATTGGAATTTTTTTATAAACTACAATCAAAATTACACAATTTATATTCTTGTATAATTTTCAAATTCATTGTCCAAGTGTCACTAAATTTATCTTGAAGTTCAATAATTGTCCACCATTATCATG
>JARHVA010007193.1:0-7500 GCA_037957365.1 Torreya grandis
TTCTTGTAACATATAGAAAGATTGGAATGTAAGAAGACAACACTTTGGAATGCTCTGTATATAGCACTCAAATGTAATGAAAGATGGTTTTGATGTGTATTAAAGATTAATGAAATAGTTATGTTATGGTTTTTCTAAGAATATTTTATTTATAATCGTGAGTAGTGTTTATTTTATTTGCCTTTAAATCTAAAATTCATAGTGGTTATACCACATATTCTGTGTGTTATTTTTGTGTTTTCATTATGCTTCTGTCTTTAATCAATGTTTACTAATTCTGAATTATTGGATTCTATTTATCTTTTCTCTCTATTATGAAAGTTATCCTTATAATTAGAATATTCTAGAGTTTTTCAAGAACCTTTGCTAACAATGTTGTAGTGAGCATGGAACCATTTGGATGAAATATGTTGAGATCATTGTTAGGACAAAGGGATATAGATAAATAGTTGGATTAGAAAATCCATATTTTTATAGAAGTAAGGAGAGTTAGAAAAATTATGAGGGAGATTATCCAAGAGCATATCTATGGTAAAATATACAAAATATTTTGGTGTGAGATGCTTAGATTGTTACCCCACATGGCTATCTTAGGTGAAATATTATTGTTTTAGCCCAAGGAGGAGAGAATTTATAGTTTGGACATAAGAGAAATTAGATACACTACACAATTTGGATACAGGATTGGACCTAAATAGTAGATTTTAAGACAAAGACTACAATTGATAGTTATATTACCAAATTCATAGTATAAGGATATGTAAATTTTGAAGCTGCCCAATCCTAGTTTGTCCAAGGAATCAAGGGAATTTTTTTTTAGTAAATACATACTCTAATTAAGATATTGGTTGTGTAAAAGGAGATGGTGCCTACTCCATCCAACATAGAGTAGTCGATTCAAACACCATGGGGGTGCATGTGGGATAAAATTGAATGATTAAGAGCTGATTACAAGAAACTTGAAATTGATCCTAGAAAATATAAGGTGAAAAGAATATTATAGGATTAGAATAGGAATTATGATAATAGAGATGGTGGAATAAAATTAACTATAGATAGTATTACAAGTAAGGAAGAAAGTACTTGATCTAGAAAGATGAGGAAAGAAGATGCCAGAGATGGAAAGATGCTAAGAGAACATGTGAAAAGTGTGGGAAGCAAAGAGTGTACATAATATGCTAAAAGGCTTGATGAATATAAGTAAGTAGATAGAAATGATGTAGATATGGAGATAGTATAGCAAGAAGAAGAAGATAAACTAGTAACAGAGTAGTTAGAAGGTAAAGGTAGATCATATTTAATGACATGGTTTCTATCTGGACCTAGGAAGGAAAGTTCCTAGGAAGAAATTAGATTCGAATGCATAATTATCATAGGTTTAAGTTCAAAGTTGAAATAAATTTAAACTAGAATACATTCATTTCAAGAGTCTGCATCCCCCCCAGCCCAATTTATTATTGTAAAGAATAAGATGTTCAAGAGAAATGATGGATACAGATTGTTTTGATTCACTTACAGATAAATTTTTAAATATAAGTGTAAAAACAAAGTAGGTATAGATATGAATAAAATAGAAGTGAAATTCCTTTTTATGAAACCTAAAAAGACTAGTGCACATTCAACAATGCACAATTAATAGTGTGTAGTTAGCAATGTGTAATTGCCTTTAGTCATAATTGTTAGTGTTCAGCAACCCGTGGTATCAACTATAAGTGTACCAACTATGGCACTCAATAAAAGTATATTTATTTATTTAATGTTCTATGATGGGTATACAGACCTACATAAATATTTAGTAACTTTAAATATGAAATGGAATCATAAAGGGATAACATCATATGATGTTAATAAATGTGAAATCATAAGGGATTTGTTAGGATGAGCCTTAGATTTCATTTGTAAAAGGGATGTAAATGCTCTAGATTTTATACAAGTTAAAAGTCTATTAATAGCAGATTTTAAATTGAAAAATTGTACAAGTCAAACTATTCAATATTTAGAGGAGATTTGGTAAAATTTTGGAGAAATAACTAGATAATATGATAGAAATTTTTTTGATGTCATGAATAAAATTTAATTCATTTTGGAGAAAAAAATATAAGGTTGTTTGGTTCATAGAAGGGTTGCAACCAAGAATTAGACTTTATATTATGCACACTCATTACCTAACCAAAATTGATGCTTGATCTGTTGTTTTGTGAGTGGATAAAATATAGGATTATGAGTATGCTCCCTTAGTTGCTTCAAAATTAAGGGAGATATAGATGCATTCATGAGAAGAATGGATGAGATTCATGAGAAAGATAAGTATAAACTAAGCTTATGGTGCATAGAGTGTAGATAAAAATGGCATCATAGAAATGATTATCCTAAGCTTAATAATAAATTTTGTGAGATATCAAGGTAGTAGAGCATGCGACTTCCAAGTGTCATATTTTACAACACTACATATAAAATTTTCAAGGTTTGTTTAAAAAAATTATAAGTCCAATAACCATGATGAAAAGAATTATCGAGCATTAAGGTAAGTGCACAAATTTGGGGGACAAAAATTGGCCTACCCATGGACATGATTTTCGTAAAATTTCAAAAATCTAAACTTTTATAGATAATTTGAGATATCTACATTCTAAATTTGAAGATGGTGTATTAATATGAAATGTATCATTTTGAGTCTAGTTTACAAAACACTAATTTCAAAAAAAATGGTTAAGTATAAATAGGTCAAACATCTAAAATACAAAGATGAACTCCTATTTTTTTAAGAAAATAGATTAGATAGATGGACGTATGGCACACCATTTTTTTAGCAACATTTAATATTTGTTGAAATACTTTAGTGAAAATTTAGATAAGATCTTCTAGTTTTTGACCTATATTTTTCACTAAATACTTTTTTTAATGAATTTTTCAAGTAAATAGATTTTAAAAAATGATAAAAAATGGATAGCCATCCGTGCAATGTGCCTAACTACTTCAAAAAAATGAAAAATAGTTTTTTTGAATATATGTACAATTAAGCCTAGTTTGGAACCATATAACTTGTTTTGCACTTGGATCAAATAAAGACAAATTACATGAATATGTATCAGCATGTCTGTTTGTGGCCTGAAGTGGCCTAAAAAAGGTATAGTTAGAAATCAACATAGTTTAAAACCTTAAATTAGATCAAAAATTATAAAAATCATATTTTTGGAAAGAGGAGAGTATGCTTGTCATGATGGTATTAATATTTTGAATGTTACCATTGAAATTCTTAGTATGTTTGGTGATCAAAGTTTAATTTTGTTGTTTTTTTATCAATACTCTCAAACTCTATTGTAGATTAACAATTCCAAGCCTTTGGCTCAGGAATCTAAGACATTACTAAGCCAAAAGGCTTGGTTTTTAAATTTAAATTCAAATAGCCTGATTGCATTATTGATGTGATTGTGTTATTAATGTGATCATGTTATTAACTGCATTAGTAACATGATCAAGTTAGTTAATAAGGCTATTATGTTAATAACGTGATTATGTTATATATTCATAAAAACCAAAACCCCAAATTTACTCTTAAGATCAAATTTTATATATGTTCTTGAGATACCTAATATTGGTTTTCTTTCATGTGATATGAGAAATGTCCCTAACCTTGGATAGTGAATTAAGGTGTCATGGTATCATATTAGACTTCAAAAACATTATGGGAATTCTAATATGTTGACTTGACTACTTATAATTATTTGGTTTTAAGGTGTAATTCATTATACATTTTATTATATAATGATTTTATTAGGAGATGTCATAAGATGCATTTTTTAAACCCATGGCCAAAACTTAACCTTTGGAGTACCAATATAGCTATGCATCTAAAGTAAATTGGGGCTATTTCAATCCCCTTTAACCTAATTTCATGACTATAAAATGTGATTTGGGGGTTGATCAACTCTAATTTCATTAGATCGATTGAAGCAAATAAACATTATTTATTTATATGCCAGTTATACATGTATATAATGTGGTTTTGAGCTCAATAAACTTGAAGTCATCAGCTAATGAATACAAATGTCAATTAGTGTAATTATGGAGGTAATTAGGGTAAAAATGAGCCACATGAACCTATTTTAAATTGTATATGATGTGATTTGGAGTGAAATTAACCCTAATTTCATGTCATATATAATTAACCAAAGAGTTGATTCATTTAATTAAGGAGGCATTTGAGGTTAATTTGAACCCCTTCAAGAGCAAGATATGATTTGGGGAAAAATTAAGTTTGATTATATCATGAATTGATCCAATTAGTCAATATGTGCAAGTAAGGGAGTTAATTGGGAAAATTTGAGACCCTAAACCAAATTTATGCCTTAATCGATTATATAATGTATGAAACATATATGGCTTAACTAACCCTACTTTTATTAGAAATGCAAACATGGAGGTAATTATCACAAATAGGTGAACAAGTAGCTCAAATTTTATTTAATTACCTTAGTGATTGGAACCTATATCCAATATCATAAACCCTAAACCCTTTACCATTTAAGTTAAACTCTAAGCCATAAGTCCTAAACCCTAAACCCTTGAAGTTGTATACCCTAACCCCTAAACCAATAAATTTATCCCCAATTAACATCCTTTATATAGTAAGAATTAGGTTCACAAGGATGAACTTGGTCAAAATTTCATCACTCATTACCATAATTAACTTAATTATCATAATTTGTGATGATGTGTGGGCTAATTAAGCCCAAAATCACATTTTTTACTCATATATCTAGGTTTAAGGAGCTCAAAATTACCCCAGTTGCTTACACAATTATACTTTATATACCCTAAAACCTATAACCTAAGTCCTAATCCTTAAATTTCCTAATCCCTAAACTCTAAACCATAAACATAAAGTCTTTAAACCCTGAAGCAATCATTTAAGCCTAAATTAATATAATTTAGACTAATAATTAAGTTCATAGGGCTTAGTTTGGCCTAAATCACATCACTAATTACCCCATTTGACTAATTCACTCAATTTGCATAATGACATGGGGTATAATGACAACCCAAAAACACATTCTATGGTAAAAAATGTGTCTAAGTGATTCAAATTGTCCTCAATTATCTTTGTGATTGACCTTATGTACCCTAAACCATGTATACATTAAAACCTAAGCCATAAAAAATAAACCCTAAACATTATACTGTAAATTTTAAACCATAAGCTTTCCCTATTTACAAATCTATTTATCCCCAATTAGCATCCTTTGTAGTAATAATTAGGTTCACATGACATAGAGTGATTAGACCTTATATACACCCTTAAACCCAAACCCTATGCCCTAATCCCTAATCCCTAACCCTAAAACATAAATTGTAAGCCCTATGGCCTAATGCCCATTATATATCAAAAACATAAATGCCTTACAATATAACTAATTTTATCATTATATGTCATAAAATTCATTTTTTAAACCTATGGACAAAACTTAATCTTTGGAATACTAATCTAGTTGTGCATCTAAAATTAATAGGGGCTATTTCGAGCCCCTTCAATCTAATTGTATGACTATAAAATGTGTTTTGGTGGTAGATCAACTCCAATTTCATTAGCTTGATTTGGGTAATGAAAAATTATTTATTTATATGCAAGTTTTACATCTATATAATGTGGTTTTGAGCTCAAAAATTTTGAGTTGTTTGCTAATGAATGTAAATGTCGATTAGTTTAGTTTTGGAGGTAATTAGTTTCCAAATGAGCCACATGAACCTATTTTAAATTGTATATGATGTGATTTATATTAAAATTAACCTTAATGTCATGTCATAAATAATTAACCAAAGAGTTGATTCATTTAATTGAGGAGGCATTTGAGGCCAATTTGAGCCCCTTCAAGAGCAAGATATGATTTGGGGCAAAATTAAAAGTTCAATTATATCATGAACTAATCTAATTAAGTTTGTGTAATTAAGGGCATTATTTGGTAAAAATGAGCCCCTAAACCAAATTTATGGCTCAATAAATTGTATAATGTATGCAACATGTATGGATTAACTGATCCTACTTTCATAAAAAATACAAACATGAAGGTAATTATCAAAAATAGGTGAATAAGAAGCTCAAATTTTATTAAATTACCTTAGTGATTAGACCCTATATCTGACAGCTTAAACTTTAAACCATGTACCAATTAACTTAAACCCTAAACCCTATACCATTTACTTTAAACCCTAATCCATAAGCCTAAAACCCCAAACCCTTTAAATTATAAATCCTAAACCCTAAACCCTAAAATAATAAATATATCCCCAATTAACATCCTTTATATATTAATAATTACGTTCATAGGGATGAACTTGGTCAAAACCACATCACTCATTATCAAAATTGACTTAATTGGCTTAATATGTGATGATATGAGGGCTAATTGAGTTCAAAATCACATTCTATACTCATAGATCTAGGTTTAAGGATCTCAAATTTTCCCCAATAGCATTGATTATTGTACCTTATATAACTTAAAACCTATACCCTAAGCCCTAATCCCTAAAGTCTAAACCATAAATATAAACTCTTTAAACCCTGAACCAATAATTTTAGCCTAAATTAACATCATTTAGACTAAGAATTAAGTTCATAGGGCTAAGTTTGGCCTAAATCACATGCCTCATTACCCCATTTGACTAATTAACTCAATCTACATGATGACATGGGGTATAATGATAACTTAAAATCACATTCTATAATCACACATGGGACTAAGTGATTAAAATTATCTTTGTGATTGACCTTGTGTATCCTAAACCATATATACATTAAAACATAAGCCCTAAGCCCTAAACCCTAAACAATAAACCCTATATTGTAAACCATATACATTCCCTATTTACCAATCAATTTAGTCTCAATTAACATATTTTTTAGTAATAATTAGTTTTGCATGGCATAAAATGATTAAACCTTACATACACCCTTAAAAATAAACCCTATGCCTAATCCCTAACCCATAAACCCTAAAACATAAATTGTAATCACTAATCCCTCTAACCTATGCACTAATGCCTTAATCACTAATCCTTAATCTATATTAAATATATTGATATCACATTATTAAATAATGTGATCACATTATTATTAATATAAACAAAATTCACTTCCCCACATATATGTTTAACCAAAACTAAGTATTAAGAATGGTGTGATCATGTTATTTTAATATATACAAAACTCATTTCTCAACATCTATGTCTAACCCAAATTGATTATTAAGAATAATTTGATCATGTTATTTCATAACACGATCACATTATATAACATAATTGTGTTATTATTTATATAGAATAAGCTCACTTTTCAATGTCTATTTTAAACTCAAATAGAGAATTTTATCCACATAAACATTCTCTCTAGGACCTATAGGACCTATGTACTTTTGACCCCACCTTTGAAAAGTTGTCAATTATCTTGTGTACCTCTGATGGGTGACAGATCACATTTGAGGAAGAGGAAGATGTTGAAGAACA
>JARHVA010007193.1:12500-32500 GCA_037957365.1 Torreya grandis
ATATGTAGACTTATAAGTATGTGTTGGCATATGATTCTATTTGGACCAGTTCTTAAAGATGTATATTCTCCCCATGCTCACATTAAGGGGGTTTAGATAAGTATGATTAATAATATTCACAAGGGGCTGAATTTTGAGGTATTGTGTAAACATTGTTAATGTATAACATAATTATCATTTGGTAAAACAATTATATGTTAATAGTTTATGGTTAGATTGATTAGTTAATAGAATATATTATTAATAAAAATATAATCATATTTAATTTAGTTTGCTAGTTTGAGTTATTTAGGGAGATTTATGAATGTTGTGGTAGATATTTGATCTCCCCAAATATAGGAAATAGTTTTCCTATATAAACTATAATATTTTCATATGGTTTGCACTATAGCAGAAGAAATAATATAGCAGAATTATCATTGTTGTGTTCAAATACATCTCTGTATATATTATTTGAGTATGTTGTTGATATAATTGTGTTCATACTCTAATTTACCCCATCAGAGTGTGAGTCACAAAAGTGAGTGGATGAGTGGTTCCAATATCATTGTAATTTACAAATGTGACATCATTAGATGACTTTGACCATGTATATGATATAGTGTAGCCAAGTAGAATATTTTTCATTATGTACAATTTATTCTCATTATATATCTTCATATAGTGTCACTAAAAATGATTTTTTATGATATAGGTCATGCTTTTGTAGTTATTTTAGATGAAGACAATGAAGAGGGCACTAATTACTACTTGTGTCAATGTGTAGAGAGAGAAAAAATTGACTTCCTTAGCCATAGATGGAGAAAACATTAACTATCCCACTGGGTTAGTTCTAGTCATTAGAATTTGGTTTTGATGATATCCTATAAAAAAATTAGAACAATGGTTGTTTGAAGAGTTTGAAATGCACAAGAAGATACTATACTATTCAAATTTGATTCTTGTAATGAATATTCAATTACAAAAATATCTTAAATAAGAAAGTATGGAAAGTTTGGGAGTCAGACCATGAAGCTATTCTTGATATTATCAAGGTTAGAGAAGATCCTAGTGCTTCATTGGATTGAAATACATAGGTATGTTGACTTTTCATATGTAGATTTAATAAATTTTACTAAATGTTTTTTATTTTCTAGGTAGTATATATGTATTTCATTTTTAATTACAACTAACAATTTTTTGTAGGTTAGTGGTGCTAGACAAGTTTCCATCTTCACATGGTTGGCATTGTCAGTAGAGATTTCTATATTCTTCAAGCTAAAAAAGCTATATTTTTAAGTATTTAGTGTTTCATGTTCATAAATAGTAGTGAAAATGCACTTCCAAGTCAAGAAGCATCAAAACTAGAGTTCTAAAACCAAACTTAAACTTTGACAACATTTATTGTTATTGTTTTTGTGCTCCTGAACGGTAGTAAAAATGTACTTTTGGGTAGATATGAACGTCATGGAGGTGTGATAATGTGTAATTTTCCTATCAAGATGTGATAAAAGAGATGTCTTCTCAAGTGGAGGTCTTAGAAGTAGAATTGGTAGTTAGAGCTCAAGAAGTTGCCTATTCAATGCCAACAAGTTGCATTTTTGGACCCATCACTACAACTTGTCCAACATATTACTCTAGAAGGTTCCACTTGAGTGATATAGGGTGAGATTAGAGGGATTAAAGAGGCAGGTTATAAATCTTACAATTCATGAAAATTATTTACAGGTTTCATTTTATGCATGTTTGAACTTAAGCTAAAAAACTACATTTTTCTTGTATTGGGAAGGGCATTCTTAAGGTTGAAATGGGTGGTGGGTTTGTCAATCAGCCCTGAGTAGAGGAAAAAAAACTAGTTCTATATTTTATCACCCCCCATACATGTTGGTAGTGTCATTTTTTGGTCAAGAAGCATCAAAACTAGAGTTATACAACCACAACTTAAACTTTGATAACATTTAATGTCAATGTTTCCACGATCCTAAATGGTACTAAAAATATACTTTCACGTGAATTTGAATGTTTTGGTGATTTTAAAATGTGTAATATACTTATCTAGATGTGATATAAGTGATACATTCTAAAGTGGATGTCTTGGAAGTAGAAATGATAGTTGGAGCTCAAGAAGTTGCCTATTCAATGCCAAAATTACATTTTTTAGACCTGTCACTGCAAGTCCAATGGATTGCTCTAGAAGGTTCCACCTAAGTGATATAGGATTTAATTAGAGGTATTAAATGGGTAGGTAATGGATCTTATGTTTCACATAAATGACTTATAGGTTTCATTTTATGCATGTTTGAACTTAGGATGAAAAATTGCATTTTTTTATATTAGGAAGGGCATTCTTGAGGCTAGAATGGGTGGTGGGTTTGTTGATTGGGCCTTATGGGAGGATAATAACCTAATCCTATATGTTATTTTCCCCAAAATATGTTTTTTTAGTCTTATTTTTTGGTCAAGAATTTTCGTAACCAATGTTCTACAACCACAACTCAAACTTTGACAATATTTGTTATCAATGTTTTCGTGCTCTTAAATGGTAGTGAAAATGCACTTCTAGGTGGATTTTAATGTTTTGGAGGTGTCATAACATGTAATTTGCCTATATAGATATTATATACATGATAAATTCTCAAGTGGAGGTCCAGAGGAAAAAATGGCAGTTGGAGTTCAAGAAATTGCTTATTCAATGCCAAAAAGTTGTATTTTTGACTCGTCAGTGCAACTTGTCCAATGGATTGCTATAGAATGTTCCACATAATTTATATCAAGTGTGATTATATGGATTAAATAGGTAAGGGATTGATGTTATAGTTCATATAAATGACTTACAGGTTTTGTTTTATGCATGTTTGAACTAAGGTTAAGAAACTGCATTTTTCTTATATTGGGAAGGGTGTTCTTGAGGCCAAAATGGGTGATGGGTTTGTTGATCGAGCCTTTTTAGAGGCCAAGAACCTAGGCATATATTTTATCCACCCCAAAAAAAAATTTAGTGTCATTATTTTATCAAGAAGAAATGGAACCAGATTTATGTAACCACAACTTAAACTTCGATAACATTTATTGTCAATGTTTCTGCACTCCTCTCTCCTTTTTCTCACCCAATTTTGCATGAAAGTGTATTTTAAGTGTTCAAGGTTATTTATAGACTAGAATAGTTTTGTGACATTTTCAAATATCATTTGTCAAAGATCAGATGTATGAGTCCTAACACCCTTAAGGGATAGGCCTAGAAAGCAATATAATGTTAGGAGTGAGGTGTTGAAGGTGTTGAATGAGTGAGGTGTTGAAGGGTCAAAAAATAGTCTTAAGAACGTACATTAAGCTGATTAGGAAAAATATCCATTGAAGGTAAAAATTTAAATAAATTGTAAATGATTCTGGATGCCTTTAAAAGTAGATTGAGTGGGTTGAAATAAGGTTGGATAGGTGGATATAAGATATAGAGTATGTATTCTTGAAAGTATTAAATAAGAGGAAGGCATCTAGACATAGCCAAGCCTAGGGAATTTATAGTGAGAGAGTGTGAAGAGTGAATTAAAAAAGGGTTATGTTGGAGGATATTAAAGGTGATGCAAGAGCATCACTAAATACATGTAAAATCTATGTTTATAATAGTCTTAGCTAATTTCTTGACTTGCATAAATTATGAGTAAATCCAAAATAAGGGTTTCATGAGTAAAACACCTATAAAACTCAAATGATTAAACAATAAAGTTTTAAACTCTATGGGAATTTTGGGAATGTATCTTATAACTTATTTCAAGTATCAATGGGTTGACAAGAGGTTTGAAATTGCAGATATATAGGATTGTTTCTATGTACACTTGTAGAAGACCATTTTTGAGAAAGTTGTGCATAAGGTAAAATGCATTTTTGGTTAATTTGAGTTATATAAACTTGGGTAAGGGCTATAACATGTTATAATTACTAAAATAATAATATAAATATATTTTTAAGTTTTTTAAAATCTATTTTGATAAATTGACCTATTGGAGCAACAACTAGGTCTAGAGACCTAAAAACTTAAAAAGACAGAATTTGAGAATGAAAGTTTAATCTATTAGAGACCTATATTTGGTTTATTTATTGTAATTTTTGACACCTATGTAAATATTTAGTTTTTCTAAGACCTATCCAGATTTTCTTAAAGAATAATTTTCCAAAGGAAGGAGAGTAGATATGAGAGATTGGTGACTAGTTAAGAGCATACCTAATGAGTAATTAACTAGTTTAAAAGAAAAATATTTGAGATTGGATTTTGAATAAAGTTAAGAAAAAGAGTGGATAAGTGAGTTTGGAATTATTCATGATATTATATCATATGAATAGGACTTTAATAACCTTCTTAAACATAGAAGAGCAAATTGTGCATTATGTGGTATTAGGGGCTGATAAAGTGTTTTTACCAAATATGGATCATTGTCTCATGAGTGAATATTTTATTTCAAGTCAGTAAAATTGAATTTTATTAGACTAAGTGAATTATATTCAAGGTTAGGTAAGAGTTTAAATTTCAAGTTTATCAAAGATAAAGATGCAAAGACAAAGAAGTAGACCATGTATATGGTCACCAAAATGAATCGAGTGTAGAAGAGGTATTGATAGAGATTACTTGAGAGGTGAGGGAAATATAAATGAACAAAAATCATATAAGGCATACAAGTATTAGTCCTATTTTCAAGAAAATCTAGTCAAAAATTCATTACAGCTAGGTGAAGGTTAAAGATCAGGTAACTTGCACGTATAGGTATCTGAGTGAGAAATTTGTAGGGATTTATGTGATTTTATGTCTTTGAATTATTAAAATATTAACATGATTGTGTGTGAGACTTAAGTGAAATAAAATTGTGTTAATGATCAATTGAAAAGTTTTAAATGGGTGATGACAAATGCAAAATAGATAAAAGTGTCATTAGTCATTTCCACTAAACATAATCAAATAAAAACTTTAATTTAAAAAATATGGAAGATTTGAGATTTATAGCATTGAAAAGAATATTTTTTTAATCCTAAATTGAATTTAAACAAGGTCTCACTTATTTTTATATAAAGTATCAAAGATATATATGGCAATTTTTTCTCTTTTATTAAACCAAGAGTGTATTTAAAATTATTGTACTTAAATTTTGAGATTTTTGATAGATAAATTTAACTTAAATTACAAGGAAAATATACATAGACTAAATGTACATAAAAGCATAAGATTAACTCAAAATTTTACCTCTGTATAAGTTAAAGTTTTCATCCTAATAGAGAGATATGCATTAGTGGATGGGATAGAAGTTGGATCTAAAAATGTAAACAATGGCTACATCAAATCAAATGCTACAAATGTCAACTGTGATAATGAAGGCACCGTCACCTCTTGGGACATAAAAATGACATATATATTATTAAATTTATATGTAAATTAATTTTTATCTAAATTAAATTTGTAAATATAACTTAAATTTAACATGAAATTTATATAAAATATACATGCATCTATGTAGTGGCTGATGTCTACACACCACATGTTCATTCTAGAAAATCATCACTCATAAGTATATTATCTAATCCCTATAAACCACCAATTCCATCATCATAAAAATGTTTAGTTCATATCATTCCATAATATCTATAAGGGTGGGGTCAAGTATGCACACTAAGTGGCATATCTCTAGCATTAGTCTGTGAGAGCCTACTCATATGTTGAATGAGTGTATCAGTGAGTGAAATAAGAGCATACAGAGTGCCAATCTCCATGACCTATTGAGCTATAGATGGGATCTTAGGTTCAAATTGATTTTGGATATGTATCCTTATAGGTTTATTAGGTTTAGGATGTGAACTTGGTCAATCTTGTGCAGATCCTTTGCCTCAGCCGTAAAACTCACTATAATCAAAATAGTTCAAAATCTCATTAAGGATAAACTAATAGTAGAGTTTTATCAAAAAATAAAATAGGAAATTATGGTTTTTACATGGTGGATAATAAAACATCATCTACCATCATTCCCAAAAATTAGCTATGATTAAATTATGTTGGCAACGATGGATTGGAAAATGTTTAGTAGTTACTAAAAATGGTGCATTGGTGGTTGGGTCAATGATTAAGGCAAAATAGAGGATTTTGATATGTCTTTGTTCTTGAACTCATGTGATGATAATTAGTTAGCATAATAAGCCCTAAAATTATCCTAATATGAAGCCCATTTGTTAATCTGACTTGTTATACAGTCAATTTTTCCTAATGATGTCTCTATGGAATTGGTTAGATAGGTACATTGGGTGTTGGTCGAAGTGGGATCCTTAATTCTCCCAATTAATTCTTTAATTTCAATTTTATTTTCCACAATATGGGAAACTAAACTCTCCTAACTACCTGGGGGATTTTATGGAACTATAAGAGGGTTAGGAGAAGGGTTAGGTGGAGGGTTAGGAGGAGGGTTAGGCTGAGGAATAAGAGGGTTAGGAGAAGGTACAAGAGGTTTAGGTGGAGGGTTATGAGGGTTAGGTAGAGGAACAAGAGGGTTAGTAGGATGGGTTGATCAAAACAAATAAATTATCAATTAAACAATGAAAATAACAAAAAATTACTAAAATTTAGGGTTAACAAGTGTAGGTTTTTAAAAATTACCTCTTTTACGTGGTGGCATCATAAATTAGAAGCTTATTGGGATGAATTATCATAAGGTTTATCCTCACTAAGGCAAAACATGATTGTGAATGGATGAGGGTGTGGAAAGAAAGAATGCTCGAACACAAAATAAGGAAATTTTACATTCAGGTTTAGTTTTTTTTTTTTTTTAGTGACACATGTAATGTGATGGTTTTATTAATGTGATCATGTTATTTAATAACTCGATACCGTTATTTAATAACATGATCATGTTATGGCTTGATAATTATCAATCCATAATTTAAATAACATGATCATGTTATTTCAATAATGTCTTCATGTTATTGAATAACATGATCGCATTATGGTAAATGTCCATAGAATTGTCGCCCAACTCTATGAACTTACCTATTACAAGAGTTTAAGGAATATATTACTAATAATGTTTCAATAGTTTTAACACATCAAATACCAATTGCAAAGCAGGTGATTCCAGGACCATAAGAGTAGATGACCAATGCAACTCAAGGTAGTCCTAGATGAATGCCTTCATCACCACAATACTAACTATAGGCTCTAGAAATTTAGAATAATACATCTCCATCATATCAATATTATTATCAATATCAATAATCATGGACCAATACAAACCTTTAGTAGTAAAAGTCAAATTGGGCTCTAAGTTCTCCTTAACACCAATATGAGGGGTATGATTCACATCAAAACCAACAAGGAGAGCATATTAGACAATAAACACAATTTATGGGATACCATAAAAATAGAAATGGATATATAGGAGGTTATAGGGAAATATATTGAGGGGGATATCAAAGAGGCCATAACAATGATAATCAGTAAACCCAACCGCCAATGTAATGTTATTTATGTGTAAAATATAATCATTATGCAAGGAATTAACCTACCAATCTAAAAAGATAAATCTACTACAAAGTTTAAGGTCAACATCAAATAGAAGATTGTCCAGTGCTTGAGAAACAAGGAAGGAGAGGCTAGTGTGAAACTAAAGGAGAATGCATTTATGCAAGTAGTGGCTAGGCAATAAAGATCATAATAAGGATTACACTGTTAGAAATGCCAAAGGATAAAGGGATTAAAAAATTATATATGGAAAAATATGCCAATAATAATACTAAAATTAATTTGATGTATCAAACTTCATAGGTATTTCAAGAGATCCAACAAAAAACCATTGATGCTTAAATGTATGGACAATTTTTAAGAATCATGAGGCATGAGGGTGTTATGACTACCCTAACAAACCTAATGAATTTACTCAACACCCTATGAAATGAATATATTTATCAGAACATCACTAATATCCTAAATAATCTTCTAGAGTGTATACAATGATGTCAACAACATATTGACAAAGTAGTATGGTATGTTAAGACTAGGAAACCTTAGGATGTTGATTCTCATATGGACATTAAATTGACCAGATATGAGATTATGAATGTAGTGTTTGATTTTTATATCATAGTTAATATGATTCAATGATCAACTTGAGAAGCCATTGGTTAACCAATCTTGATTTATAGTCTAGTTACTCTCATTTTGGTGGATTATGGCAATGTGGAGTCCATTAAAAGGCTAGAGGATGTTGAGATTAAAGTAGTCATGCTCAGTTTTAACAAAGATTTTGAGATCAGTGATATGAAGACATTCAAGACCCATTAGCCTACTTTAATCAATAAGAAATGGATGTATGATGTCCAAATGACCATTAACACTATGCATAATCAACTATAGATGCATTAAGGGGATATGATAGTGGTGATACCCCTTAATAAGTCTAAGAAAAAGTTGTATATCATCCCAAAAGAGTTAGAGTCACCTTATTCATATGGGGATAATAGTTGGTTTAAGATCAACAAAAATGAAAGGAAAAATACTTTGTGACCTATAGAATATAAATATTAGAAACCGCACACTACATAGTAGGAAGAGTGATCAGTGTACAATCTTATTATAACAAAGTCTCCATCCAAGAAGGTTTAGATATAATAATGTGTTTCTTTGTTAGTGCACTCTCCAAAGAAATATGAAGTATAATTATTGTATAATATAGGTGGAATAATAATGGTTTACATAGAACCTACTCTATAGGGTTCTTTACCTTTGGAAACAACATCATCCATAAGTGGTGATTTGACCACTCATATGTTGAAATAAACTTGGAGAGATCATGAGATATGACCTTTACACATGGTGTTCATTGTTGAATGCTAGATGTATAAATATTTTTTGATAGAGGACCATGTTATGTAGGTAGATCAGTGAGTAAGCACACTCAACTATGTGCTAAAAGGGACTAATACAAATTGGTGGGAAGTGCAAAAAAATCTAGAGATTCATTGGGAGGAAGCATGTGAAATTTACATTCAAGATTTCAACTACTAGTTACTATGAAATTAGAATGGCCTTTATTCCAAGAAGGTCAATACCCTAATTTTCACATTAATTAGTGTGTTGATAATGGATTGCACAAGGAGTATAGCCAAGGTATTGGATTCACAATTTTATTCATACATTAGTACCTCTATAAATAACTTGGTATGTGCACCAAGACCATAAGAGGGAGACCAATCATTGGGCACAAATGCAAAAAGACTTTATTAATACTTGTGTGTTCAAATATAATAATCTATTGGTTCATATTTCCTTATAGGAACTCAAAATATTTGTATGTCATGGATGAGTAGAAGAGTTAACAACTATAGCTAAATCATTATCTCAGTAGGAAGCAATGCAAGATTTGAATTTGTAAATTTGCAATTATAGGGCCAGTCAAAAGAATAAGCTATTGTTAAGTCATGTAATAAAATTATAGATGAACTAATAGATTCTAGTGATAATGATGGATATCTAGATCTATAAGGTTTCTTTGAACCAGAATGTGAAGATGAACCAAAACCAATTCAAAATATACAACAAGTTGAAGAAGAAATACTACACAACATAAACATTCCATAGTGGGAAGGTAAGTTCATCTTACAAGAAGCTCTACCCAATGGATCTAACAAAGTATAATAAGAACCCTTGAAAAAGATTGAGGAAAACATTATAACAAAGGTGTTGCCTAAGCTTGTGACTATGGACAACTACTAAGGACAAAAATAAATCTTAGAAGCTTTATAATTACTTTGAGACTATCAATATATATTTCCAACCAAGTTTTTTTAAAGTAAAATGTGTGGATCTATCCTTGAGAGAGATGCAGATAGAATTGAAAGAGTGCACTCAAACTATCAAAAAGTACCAATATAGGCTTAATCCTAATATGAATATTAAAGCAAAATCTAAACTAGATTGAATGCAAAAAACTAGAATTTTTATCTAGTGGAAAAAGTAGAATGGGTAAGCCCTATAGTTGTGCAGCCAAAGAAGACATGGAAAATTTGAGTTTGTGGAGACTATCACACTCTCAATGATACCTGTACTAATGACCCATTTCTAATACCATTCATATATGAAGTCCTTGAGTCTATTGTAATGCATGAAGTGTACTCATTCATAAATAACTTTAATGGGTACCAATAGATTATGATCATAAAGGAGGATCAGGTTAAGACTACCTTTACAATCAAATGGGCATCATTCACATATAATATAATTCCCTTTAGCCTAAAGAATGCATTGACAGTGTTTTCTAGGGCTGTATTAAATGCATTTAAATAATTCATTCATGACTTTTTGAAAGTTTATTTAGATGATTGGTCTATTTTCTCTTTGTTTAAATAATATCTTTCAAAGTTGCAATTAATGCTAGAATGGTGTTACACTTTGTAAATTATTTTTAATTAATATAAGTGTTTATTTTAAACACCTTTTATTGGTCTGCTAGGCCATGTTATATGTAGCAATAATAGTTTGGTTGATCTAGATAGGATTCTTGTGATAGTAGGGATGTTGCTTCTAACAAACTCTATAGAGGTGTGTACATTTATTGGTCATATGAGATACTACAAGAAATTTATGAAATGGTATGCATCCATGTTATCACTAATGGAGAAATTATTATGTAAAGATACAAGGTTTGAAAAAACAACACAATGTCAAGAAACATACATTGACCTAAAAAAATGTTAGTAACATCACCAATTCTAGTTTTTCCTAATTAGAAGAAGCCATTCCATGTACATGTGGATGCTTCTATTATCACAGTGGGAGATATATTAGCACAACCAAGTGAAGGTGGGTTAGATCATCAATACATTTTTCTAGTAGGAAGATATTAGCTATATAAAATAACTATACAACTACAAAGAGAGAGGAACTAGCTATGGTGTTTTCATTAAAAAAAATTGTAATTACCTGTTGGATACATAATTTGAGTTATTTACAGGTCACTAGGCTATATGCTACCTAGTTAACAAGCCAATGTCAGGAGGATGGATATCTTGATAGTTTATGATATTTCAAGAATTTCAATTATGTATCAATATCAAGATAGACCAAGAAATTATGGCTCTAGATCATCTAAGTAGATTACACAATGGGGAGGATCCAAAAGAAATAACATATGAATCCCCATATATGCACTTATTTAGGGCTACTATAATCCTAGATAATATGGAAGATACTGTGAAATTCTTGGAGTAAGAAACTTTCCTTGTGTACTATATAGAATGGGATAAAAAGAAAATGGTCACCTAATATGTACCATATTGTATCATCAATAGGTTTTGTATAAGCTATGTAGAGATGATGTGTTATGCAGAGTAGCACTAGAACATGAACAACCAAAACTTCTTCAAAAATCTCATCAAGGAATTATAGGGATTCACTTCGTAGGTGAAGACACTACAATAAAAATCCTACAGTGTGGTCTTTGGTGGCCTACCTTTTTCAAGATGCACATAGAGTATCCAAGAATTATGATGTATTTCAATGAATGGGCAAGCCAAATCAACATGATGAAATTCCTTTGGTTCCTATGATTGTAGAACAATCATTTGAATAATGGGGAATTGACTTTATTGGGCATGTAACTCCTTTTAGAAAGTGAAGTCATGCATGGTATATCATTACTGCCATTGATTACTTCACCAAATGGGTGAAAGCAACTATGACCCCAAGTTATGGTATGGAGAACATTTCCAAGTTCCTATATGAAAATATCATCATGAGTTTTAGATTCCCAATCAAGCTTGTTAGCAATAGAGGAACACATTTCCTTAATAATACTATAAAAAATATCACTAAAGAGTTTATGATATCACATTACAAAATCATGGTTTATCATCCCAAAACAAATGTGTAGGATGAAGCATCAAATAAGGTATTTGGGAAAATGTTAATAAATCTTTGTAATATGAGAAGGGATGATTAGGATGATAACATTCATGTAGTTATCTAGGCATAAAAAATAAATTACAAGTATGCCATGGATTTCACACCCTTTCAACTTGTTTATGGTCTTGAAGTAGTAATGCCTATGGAGTATGTAGTTCCAAGCCTATGCATTATAATAATCATTAGGCTTAATGATCATGACTCTATAAAAAAAAGGTTATTAAACTTGGTTAAAATAGATGAAAATTGATAAATGGCACTATGGATAGAGGAGATACAATCTTAATAATTATATCTAGGGCAAATATTGTTATATGATAATAGGTTTAAGGCATTCCTAGGGAAAATGTGTATTATATAGATATGACCTTATATTATATATGAAGTTTCATAATAGGGTACTATAGTGTTAAAATATTTACAATGAACCATACTGCAAATATGAATAAATGGTTTTAGGCTTAAGCCTTACCACCTTTAATATCTATCACTCTATTGATAACATGAGTGGGTATTGACTAGCACCATGTAGTTAGGTTTTTGTTTAATGTTTTTTTTAATATTTGTTTTCTTTGCTTAGGCTTTTGTGTTTATAAAGTGAAATATTTGCATCACAACACATCATAACTAGTGGGGAGAAGTTATAGTCATAAGGTTCAATCAAATTATAGATTGATCCGGGCAATAATTTAGGCAACAATTCAGGTGACAGTTCCACCCTAATTGATTTAAATAGTAATTCCTTGAATTCTATATTGTTTTAAATCTTGGAAGTTGAACCACTTAATCTCCCTTGATATTGGTGACCTTCAACATCCTCCCCATGCTTTCAAAATGTGTATAAATGAAGAGGTAACCCAAAATGTGAGGATAGACATATCTTCTCAGAGATAAGCATATGTTTGGGTCTATAAATTTGATCAATAAAACATCCCTTATCAGAGATAGCATTATTTGAATTGTTTTGTTCTTGTTTCTTGAATTATATTTCAACCAAAGTTTTCAATTTTTGGATCAGTGGTACTAGAGCAGTTTGTCATGAGGTCAAATTATAGGAAGCTTGGGTGGAAAATAGAACCAGCAGAATATCCACCTATTCACTCCAAATGACTTCAAATGGCAGACAACACCGAGGCATCTAATCCTTTTAAGTAAATGGTGAACAATCGGGCCCTGCATAGTTCCATAAGTCATAGTCCCTTCCAAGTATGTATTAGGAATCAAATCAAAGTACAACTACCACACTTGAAAAATTTGGATACAATGGGGACCATTTCTTTTCAAGGAGGGAGGAATGATTTGGGCAATAATTTAGGTGACAATTCAGGTGACAGTTCCACCCCAATTGATTTAAATAGTAATTCCTCAAATTCTATATTATTTTATATCTTGGAAGTCAAACCACTTAATCTCCCTTGAGATTGGTGACCTTCCACATCCTCCCTATGCTTTAAAAATGTGTATAAATGAAGAGGTAACCCAAAACGTGAGGACAAACATCTCTTCTCAGAGATAAACATATGTTTGGGTCTGCAAATTTGATCAATAAAACATCTCTTATTAGAGATAGAATTATTTGAATTTTTTTGTTACTGTTTCTTGAATTATCTTTCAACCAAAGTTTTCAAGTTTTGGATCATAGATTTATCTTAAGGACAACATGTACCAACTATAGAAGGTCATGAAATAATTTTGGGAAGGTGGTGGTGACAAGTTAGGTATGGTGAAAGGATGAATAAATTATGGTCATTAAATACTATTAATGATAAGGAACTTAACAAATTGCATTCTTCTCAAGGTGGATTACATGGCCAATTAACAAATGGCATAATAAAATAAATAGGCTAGATGAAAATATATCACATCACATTAAATAACTTCCAAGATATCAATAAAGGATTCTAGATGAAAAAGGGTCATTATAAAATCAAATTTCACCAAGTAAGCTTAAATATGGGAAGGAAAATTCATGCACAACTAGTCAACACATTTAAATTAGTCAATGAGACATAATTAATCACCAAAATTTATAAAATAAGGGCCATGGATAACATACAAACATTATACACTTATGAGAATAAGTGAATTTTTATATATGATATATAAACATATTCAAGTGCATAGATTGCATACCAGAGATCAAGCAAGCAAAACAACCTTCATCTCAAGCAACAAATACAACAATGGAGTGAGGTCCACTATTGATCCCACTTACATATGTATATAAGGAGGAGATGATAATTATCTTAGGTCTATGACAAACTATATACAATGACCCTTACCTTTTCAACTTCATAAATCAAGCTTAAGTGAATTTTTTCTCTTAGGCCTCTAGATCATGTACAAGTTAGATCCCTAATAATCCCACATCTACTATGAGGTTTAGACATGAAAATATTGATTAAGCTACCTACATTTAGTCAACTTGATGAGGTGGTGCTTACCTTCTTGAGTAGATATAACCAAAGGGATAATCATTTTTTCCAACATGTTAAAATTTGGATCGATGCCCAAGTTATGGCACAAGATACAAGTCTCCCAAATCATGGTAAACCCCTTCTCACATACAAGACCACTTCTCATCCCATTCATTCAAACATCAAGGATAAATATATAACTAGGGAAAGCATATGAGTACCAATTGAATCAATAATGGATGTTTTAGTTCCCATTTTGGTTGAATGCATCATAAAAATATTTTACTAGATAACAAAGTAGGCTAAATAGGCAAAAAAATGGGTCTTTAATATTATGTATCACATAATACACTTAATTGGTCCCAGTTTTTTGAATCATAGTTAACTACCAATATTGATAAGGTAATCATAGGTACTTCATAGACTTTTAAATATCATGTTTTGGTCTTGATTTTATGCTTTAAATAGTGTAAATCCATAAAAAGACCCATTGATGTCACTACAGATTTTTAGCCTACCATCACTTTTGTAAACACCACATGGACTAAAATAGAGAAATACTTTGAATAATTGGATAGGTTAAACACATGTGGATTGAGGCCCTAACCTTAATAAATTCACACCCTTGAATCCCTTAGGATGTCATGCATTATCTAGGGCAACATGCATCAGTAAAAAATCTACACAATGGGGTGAAAATCAAAGTAGATGAGATAGCAATTCCAATTATGACCATAATGCCATTTTTCATCATAATGTTGGATGTGAAAGAAGAAGTGTTGAGATATAAATCTTTATATATGAGGTTTGTGAAACCCTTGTGATCTATTCTTCCAAAATCATAACCAGTGCTAGAACATGCACAATCACAATAACAATAACAACCACAAGCCCCACCACAAACATCAGCAATCTCATTGAAATAATATAAAGGCAAAAGAAAGGCACCTATATGGAAATCCTTAATACTACCACCAAAAAAGAGGATGCATCATACAAATTCATGGTTGGATAATCTAAATGTCCCAAAGATAGAAGGTGAGTGCGACCTATCAAAATTGGGAATGGATAAGTAAGAAGTCTTAAAGATTATAATGAAAGACATCAGTAATGATGTATATGACAAGGAAGAAGAAAAAGAATTATTTATTTGGAAATAAGTGTGTGCATACCATGTGTGAAATCAGGTAAGGTAAGATCTCTAGGTTGATGTTACTTAACCCCCACCTTCTATTATTATTGATATTTTAGATCATGAAGAAATGTAGTGCAAATTGGCAGCCAAAATATTTCAAGTAGACCCAATTGTAGGATCATACACTATGTAGATGGTTAGTATACCCAAATAAGAAATCCCAACATAACCATTGATGCATAGACCATCCACACACCCATCTACCCAACCATATCAAATTTTAAGGGAAAGGATGACATCTTTTAGGGAACCAATAACTATGAGTAGTGTGCATCCATTTAAAGAATCAAAACAACAACCTCCAACTCAATCTATGAAGAAGAAAAAATATATCCTCACTCCTCCAGCCATATCCAATAAAAAGACATTTGTGTGCAAATGTATAGTTGTTGAATTAAAATCTTATAAAGGGACTAAATAAAATACCAAACTTGACATCTTAAAAGTCAAGGAAGATCCTCAAGAAATAATTGTGCCAAATTTATCACTTGAAAAATAAACTACATAGTAAACATAAGATCTAGATGATGCATGAAAGAAAGAAGAGATGAAGCATAAAAAATATAGGAAAAGCTCTAGAAGCAAGTTGAAAAATTAGAGGCTATGAAGAAGTAAGTTGAAGAAGTAGAGTCTATGAAAAAGTGAGCTAGGGAAGTAGAGGCTGTGAGGAAGTAGGACTAAGAATCAGAGGCAAAAAGGATGTAGTAGGAGTAAGTAAAAATAAAAAACAAGAAGCACAAGATGCACAATAAAATAAAGATGAAGAGGTAAAATCCACAGCTCAGGGCAAATAAAAGGCCAAAAATGAGTAAGACAAAAAAGTAGTTTCCAAATAAGTAGCTAGAGATAAAGTTAAGGCTAAAGAGTAGCAATGTAAGAAAGAAGATCAAGTCTAGCGTGTAGCTAAAGCCCAAAAAACTATGGATAAATTCAAGGCTAAAATTGAGGCCAAAAATAATACAAACACCAATGCCAAATCTGAAGATAAAGTAAAGGGTAAGGTTGAGGCATAATCTAAAGCTTAAAATGAGGCTGATGTTATAGCTAAGGTTGAAGCTAAAACTAAATCCACAAAGTAAAAGAAGTCCTATGATAACGAAGATACATAGTGCACATCATAACATAAGTCTAAAAAACAAATAGGTGTGTAAGAGGAGGCTTCATAGATGAAACCTTAGATTTCTATCTAGTGGTTATTAGATGTCCCCATAACATCCACCTAATGCACCACCTCACACCATTTCCTATAATGATTTCAACTACATTCATGGAAGTTGTGACCACTATGATGGAAACATATATGGATGTTACTTAGTTTCCCCTATCCAATGAAATTGAAGGTATCATTATGTTCTAGGAATCAATTGCACAAAAGGCCTCAGACTTAGAATATGAAGTTTTTTAGCTATGCAAGGAAAAATCAAAATTAAACAACCATATTACAAAGGCATGATAGATAATAAATAAAACTTGTCTCATTTTGGTTACATAAGTTATTGATCACTAGGTCATCTCTGAGGACAATCAACTCATGGCCTTACTGATGCAACTCACTAAGGATTAGTTGGTTGCGTAACACCTACAAATACTATATACATAAGGGTAGGCTCTAAGGACAAAGATGAATGTAATTTGTGAGATTATCTAAGAATATTAACAATTATTATAATTTTTTGCACACCAAACCAAATAAATATCTCAAGGAATGTTGAACTATAGGCAGCATCTCAATAAATCCATGGCTACTACATAATAAGAGTTTGTAATAATAGATAAAGATAAAGTCATGATGGATGATAAAATGGATACTATGGAAGCAATAAGAAGTACATTTAAGAAAATTTTGGATTTTAGGGACATTGCCATGAAAAAACTTTAGGTTTGGCATAATGAGAATGGATAACACATTTACAGGCATTCAAGCTCAAATGGTTGTAGACCGATTGGAGGATCTAGTGTTGGATATTCAACTAAAAATGTTAAACATAAGAGAACTAATTTCCACTACAAAATATTATGATGTGCAAAATTTGATGTTGATCTAGATTCCACTTTTCATCTTACTTTCCTTGGTGAATGAGGCCCTGATAGACTAAAAAATGTTGAAATAAGATATTTCATAGATCCATGTTTCCATTGAAGAACTAGTTGATGAACCTCAATTCATTCCACTAAAATAAATCCAATAAGTTTTATAGTAGAATAAAATACCTACATAGATATAAATAACCACTCAGTAGCAATAGACTCTATCAGCAGACCCTACACACTCAGCAAATCTAGCCTCAGTATAAGTAGAACCATTAGTAGAGTATCCTCCTATGTAACCACTTCAAACCACACCATCAACATATAAGTAAGTACTACACACCATAATTTTCCAATTTTCACAAGTTTTTCAAAGTTTTTAAATAATATTAATCATTAAGAGTGGGGATAGAATGGTTGAAAACCCATAAAGAGCGACCACTTAGTTATGTTAGTCCATTAAAAACCCAAAAGGATGGTAGGCTAGTATACAACTTAATTGAAAATTTGAAAGGGTAGATAATTTGTGCACAATGGGTGAAAACTAGTAATTCACACCTAAAATGATAACTATGACTAGTGTTTATGACTCATCCTCTTAGATTTAGAGTAAACTTAAAGGTGCGACTTCGTCTCAATATGAGACAATAAATTAAGTTTGATAAATTATTGGGTATGGATCAAGTTCACCAACATACCAAAGCATAATTGGCTATAAATGTGTAAAAATTATATATTTTTTTTTGGTATAGTCTTTTGTATGTATGTGACCTTGTAAGAATACAGAATAAAGTAGATAATATGAAGAGTCTTTCCTTGTGGCATATTAAAAAACTAGAATTCAAAGAGATAGCACTATGGAATGTTCTATATATAACACTCATATGTAATGAAATATGGTTCTAATGTGTGTTATATATTAATGAAATAGTTATGTTATTGTTTTTATAAGAATATTTTATCTATGTTTAGTGCACAATGTTTACTTTGTTTGCATTTAAATGTGGAATTGATTATGGTTATACTACATGTTCTGTGTATTATTTCTATGTTTTCATGCAATAGTACACTTGCATCTTTTATCAATGTTCTATAAATCTAAATTATTGGATTATGTTTCTCTTTATTCTCTAATGCATAAATTATCCCTTGGGATGGAATATGATAATAACTTGCACATGGTCAACACTACAATTGGTTTGAAATATGCAAGCATGGACCAACATGGTTTTTCAAGTGGAATACATTGCATAATCATTAAGTTATAGTTCTAAAAAAATAATGAATGGAAGGCAAAAGAGAGGTCCAATGGAGAACCTAATCTTATACCACTAATAGGTTTTATGCCATTAGCAGTAAATAGTCAAATATCAAAAATATATAGAACACATAGATTATTTGCTCAATCAATTTATTAATTGAGACATAATAAAAATATATAGGATTTCCCCTATAACCACTCTTCTTACTTATAGGATATTTTTTCTAACCACTAACCACTATTAATCCTCAAAAAATTCATATCCCTAATATAGTAAGGTTGTTCTAACAACCTATAAACTCTCTATGTGATTTTTTTCATAAAATAACTTACATGAATATATTTAATAATATAAAATATGTTCACACTAAAATAATTCCAACAACTTGTAATTTGACAAATATAGCTCATGGGCTACTCTTCAAATACATCAGACATATAACATGATTTCTCCTATGTTTGATATGAAGATAGGGATGAATAGAGTGCTTGTGCATTTGATCAATTTATATTTAATAGGTGTTTACTTGTTATTTTATAGATGATGAATGAGAAAGCTTAGACTTATATTTATACCACACCTTTTGAAAATATCTCATGGTAGGGTTCAACAAGATAATTAAACTAACCCATAGGTTTTGATCATTTAGTAGTTTGGATGAATTTTGGTAACTATGCACTAAATAAGGATTTGGACATACCATCGATAGTAGTATCTCTATGTGGTTAGTAGTGTTTAGAGGGGTAAAAAATGGGTATGGATCTAAAACTGATAGTGAAGGATGTTTATCAAGTTTTAAGCTTTATGTCTAGTAAAGGAGACCTAGGTCATTAAAACTATATGGATCATACTAAGAGATAAGCATTTAGGTATAGTGAGATGGTGAATATGAGCCTTTCGGTAGCAGGGAGGTCTAAAACTAAAAGGTAGAGCCCTGATTGATATTTGTCAAATGTACAAGATTGAGATGCTATAAACATTTAGTTTTAGTATCTAAAATATGATTTCAAATTTATATCCCAACATTTTTATCACATATTTTTGTTGTTATTCCAACAATCATTATTCCAAAAATTATTTTAGACTCTCATGATCAATATTTACCTTAAAGTTTATATCTATCAGATTAGGTCTCCATTATTTGTCTACATGAAGAATATCCATCATCTCTTTCTCATAAATTAGTTTAAGAA
>JARHVA010007193.1:40000-115000 GCA_037957365.1 Torreya grandis
TTAAAATTTATGACATGAAATCAATATAAAATAATTACCTTGTTACTTGTAGGAATACCTTTCATTAATTCACAAATGATGATTAGAAGTGGTGATCTTTGCATATGTTGTCATTTGATTGGGATTAAAAAAAATTTGTGGGATAGAATGTAGGATGGAATGATAAGAATAAATCCTATATCAATAAATATTTTCTATAGCAATAAGTTTTTCATTTTGTAGCAATAAGTGTTTCCTATAGTAACAAGTTTTTCATCTTGTAGTAAGAAGGAAAATGTATTTATGCTCTAAGGGAATGAATTTGGAAGAAAAAATAGATGAAAACAATTTTTTGTTTTTTAATATTGCTCTTTCTCTATTTTTTTTAATGAATGTCGATCAGCCAGTGACTTGGTTTTCTGAAATAACTTCCATCAACAGTGCCCGAAGGTTTTCATTGCTAATTTTTTTGATTTTTTTTAATAGAATTTTTGGTCCAAACTCAACTAGAATCACAAGAATATAAGAGGTAGTATTTTATTCATCCTGAACCAAGACATTGTGAATGGTTTTTTCTTGGCTATACAAAGACTTTATTATTCTTGGAAAATATTAGAGAATGGTTGGCAAAACCACCCTTTAGCTACAGGAATAGGTTGATTTGATTCATGAAGAAGAGATGGATGTTGTTTTTCAAGAAGTTGGTGAGTGATATTTTCCTTAGAAAATGGCTTCTTATGTAGTCAGAACCAAATAAAGTCAATGGTCATGAGCTTTATAACTCCATTTTCAAAAACTTATTCAATCTCATAAGGCCCAAGGCATTTAAACTACAAATTTCCTTTATGATCCTTGTATTTAGAGTCAAAAAGGAGTGCCCACTCACCAGGTTGGAAATTCTTAGTCTTGATGTTCTTGTCATGCCAACCCACACATATCTTTGCATTATTTTAGTGTGATGAAGTGTTTCCTTTCATAGTTCATCAAGTGCATTCAGCTATATGATCCTATCTTGTTAAGTTTAGGAAAGATCCAGGCCCAAATTAAGTGCTTTTATTAATGTTTATGTTCAAACTCAATGGGCAGAACATGATTTTTTATCATAAACTATTTTATATGAATTGAAACCAATTGTGGCTTTCTAGGTGATTTTATAAGCCTAGACTACTTCTAGAAGATGAATTGACCAATCTTTTCTATGCAAGCTGATAGTCTTAGTGAGGATATTTTTCAATTTTCTATTTGTCACTTACACTTGAATATTTTATTAAGGATGGTAAGGGGTAGACTTTTTGTGTCTAATTTCATATTCTTTGACTAAGGTAGCTGTGAGGTTTGATGTGAACTATGGGCCTTGGTCTATCACTATTTCTCTTGGTACTCCATAGTGGGTGAATATTTATTCATACAAGAACTTAGCTACTTTCTCATCTTGAGCCTGGTTTAAGGCTTTGACCTCTACCCATTTTGTGACATAATCAATGCACACCAGTATATATTTTTTGTTGTTAGATTTAGGATCAATGGGAGCTACAAAATCCAATCCCCATTTGTCAAAGGGTTTCAAAACTAGTTATGGATATAATGGAATTTCATTAGAGTGAATGGGTTTTCCTATATGTTGACATTGATCACATTTATAGGTATACATCATTGCATCCTTATGCAAATAAGGCCAATAATATTTGGTAGTAAGTATTTTTATAACAGTCTGTTTGGCAGCAAAATGACCCCCACAAGGTTCATCATGGTAGGCTCTGAGAATGTCATAAGCTTCATATTCTCAGATACATCTTATTATAATTGAATCTAGTCCAGTGATAAAGAGATATCCTGTAATCCAAGAATAATGTTTGCTCCTTTATATTAGATGTTGTTTTTCCCTTAATGAAAAATGTTATGGTAGTGATTCTACAAAAAGATAGTTAGCAATATCTATGAACCAAGGAGATTGAATTATTACTGTAAATAAATGTTCATCAAGAAAAGGATTATCAACAATAAGGTCATGTTCCTCATTTTGTAATTTTGATAGAAAATCTACTACTACATTATCCTTACCTAGTTTGTCCATAATGGTAATATCAAACTCCTACAACAAAAGCAACCATTGAATTATTCTGCCTATTACAACAAGTTTATTCATTAAATACATGATCTATGTGGAATAATACTTGGTAACCTATAATTTAGTGTTAAAATTTGTTGATGACATAGATGATGGTAAGAAATTCCTTCTATGTTATAGTGTAGTTGATTTCAGCCCCTTGAGGATTATTGTTGATAAAATAGATTGCATAACTCAGAGATTCATATTTTTGGCCTAGGATAGCTCCTAAAGTGGTATCAGATGCATCCATGTGGATGTGAAAAGGCTTCTTCCAATCAGACCCTCTCAAAAGAAGAATTGTTATGAGAAGGTCTTTAAGTTACTAAAAGGCAATTTAACAATCATTACTCCATGTAAATTCAGCATCCTTAGTAAATAATCTAAATAATGGGGTGGAAATTTTACTAAAATCTTTGATGAATAGTCTATAATAACCATCATGTCCTAAAAAACTTCTAATATATTTTTGCTTCTTTGGTTTGGGTAGCTCCTTAATGATACTTATCTTTGCTAGGTCAACTTGAATTTTAGTAGGGGATATGTGATGCCCCAACACAATCCCTTCAGTCATAAGCATGTAACACTTTTCATTACTTAAAGATAATTGGTGGTCTTGGTAATGTTAAAGAAAATTTTCCAAGTTGATCAACATTTCTTTGAATGTCTGCCCATAGATAGTGAAATCATCCATGTCAATTTAACACAGTCATGGGAGAGATCAAAAAATATGCTCAAAATAGCCCTTTGAAAAGTAGCTTGGGCATTGCAAAGGTCAAATGGTAAAATATCATAGGCATAGGTTCCCCAAGGGCAAGTAAAAGTGGTTTTATCTTGGTCTTTAAGAGCAATTTATATTTTATTATAACCACTATAGACATCTAGGAAGGAAAATTAATTTTTCCATGATAATGTATCCAATACTTGATCAATGAATGGAAGGGGAAAGTGATCCTTCTTAGTAACAACATTAAATTCTTGGTAGTCAATGTAAATACTCCATTTCCCCCCTTTCTTAAGGATAATGACCAGGGGAGAGACTTCCTGGCTATCCAAAATAGGATAAACAAATCTTGCATCCAAGAGTTTTTACAATGCAATTTTTACAATATATTTAATTATAGGATTAATTCATCATTGGGTTTGGAAAATAGGTTTTCATACTTATTTAATGTAGAAGTGATACATGCAAAAATATATAGGTATTAATTTTATGTCATGGTAATCCTAGGCAAATGATGTTGTGTTCTTTCTCAGCATTGTAAGTAACTGACTTTCTTGCTAGAGTGTTAAGGAGGTGCTAATGTTGAGAGGTTTATTTCACAGAATGTCTACTTGTTTTGTTAAAGAAAGCATGGTTTCTATGTTGGTGATTAAAGGAGCATAGATACATTGATAGGGAAGCAATTGATGTAATTTCCAAATGTCTCTTATAGTTTCAACAAGATCATTCTCAAGAAAGGTATTCTAAAAAGGGGATGGTGTACATTCTAATAGGTTGGTGGTTACATGATCCTGTTGATAGGTGTTTTGTAGGATACCAGTAAGGATAGTATCCTCTTCTTGTGCTTATAGATTTGTACTTTAGTCAACTATGTAGAGAGTCTATAACAAGACAAAATCCTCAAAGTCATCAACCCAAGGGGTTGGGACATCATTTTGGGAAGGCTAAGCTGTTGGATACAAAACCAATTTCTTGGTGTTATTTCCATTGGAAATTAGCATTTTTGCTAACCTGCAAGAAATAAAAGTATCAATGGTGGCCAACCATGGGTGACCAAGGATAATGGGATAACCCCAAAAATTAATCTTTGGTTGTATTAAAATAAATTCTGTTGGATATTACCAAGAGTCCACAGTGATAACAAGGCCCTCAACAATCCCCTCAAGCTTAACAATTGATTTATAAGCCATCTAGAGGATGGTGGGTGTTAGACGGAGAGTGGTAAATTTTAGATGTTTCATGGTCTCCATGGTCATCACATTGATGATTACACCCAAATCAACTAAATTATTAGAGATGGGTTGGCCATGAATGTTAACATTAACTATAGGACTTCCTAGATCAGAACATTTTAGGGGAACTATATTTCACAACATAATATCTACTAGTTGGCCAATGACCTGGATTGTTTTGGGATGCTTATTTCTTCCTAGTTTTTTTAAACATAACTCTCTAACACATTTTTTATAGATATAAATGTCATTTATTTCTTGAAAGAGTGGGATTTTTATGCACACATTCTTGAGTTTTCCTAAAATATAAAATATGGGCTCTTATTAAGGACATGATATGTTCAATCTCTCTCAAAAAGGAGGGTTACCAATTTATTTTTGATTTTCAGATGGACTTGGCTCAGGATTGGCTATGGGTGGCTATAGATTAGTATAGAGTGGGATTGGTTCAAATTTTAATGTGATTATGGATGAGGTGGGTTGTGAAAGAACATGAACTGAGTGAAGTTGAACTTGATTAATATCTAAGGTGTATATTGGATATTGCATTATTTTAGTGGATTGTGTTGGTTGAACCAACTTATATGGGCTGGATGGGTAATTGAGTGGTTTGAATAGGTATTTGAGTGTTTATCATTATGTCCTATTGTTTTTGTTGTGGTTGTTACATTTTCTATGAAATCCTTGATTACCTCTCCTTTGTTGTTTCCATAGATTAGAAAAAAACCATTGCTAGTTTTAGAATTGCCCTAGTTGAGGTTGTTGTCCATTCTATTGCATCCTTAACTAATTTTGGGGTAGCTACCAACTTTTTTGATACCAATTTTGATTAGGTATATTCATCCAAGAACCATATTGAGGATTATTTTAGAATTGAGAATTTACAAACATAGAGTTTGATGGCATACCTGATCTTTGTACCCATAGTTTCTATTGAGCCATGAAAAACACTTGATTCTCATATTCTCCTATGGCATGTAGCTCCACCATTTCAAGATTCTCCTCAATTATGCTATCTACCCAAGATTTCATAGAATAACATGTGTAATCTACCTTCTTCTTTATGTATTTAGGGTAATAGGTAGTTAAGTCTTTCTCAGTTTCTTCTTGCTTCCTCTGAGCATGTAATGTATCAAGTTGAGTAGTTAGGTGGCTGATAATGTCCTACTTCATGTCCTGGAGTAGGTTTGTAAATTCACTTTTAGATAGTCTTGTTGTAGATGCTATAGGAAGGGTTCTGCCCTACTTTTGTTCATGGTTGATTTAGAGAAGTTTATACATAGAACTGTTAATTCATCGAAGGGTACTGTAGAAACATCACCAATAGACATTAGATCTAGTTCTTCTAGATAATCATCTCTAATTCCTTTCAAGAATATTAGCCTAACTAATTCCTTGTCCATTATAGCTTTCTTGGATTATTACAAGATGAACAAAAATCTTTCCATATATTCTTCCAATGACTCATCATTAGCTTGTGTCATTCAGAATATGTCATCTCTCCTGTAGTTCCTACCCCTACAATAGTCTTGGTATTTCATCAGAAACTTCCTCATTTATTCTAAATTAGAAATGGAATCCTTTTTAAGTCTAATGAACCATCTAAGTAATACATCTTTGAGTATTTCTAAAAACAATTTGAGTTTCTAAGCATCTTGATTATAATCATAGTTATGACATAACATGTTGAACTCAAAACAAATGTGTCTAGATCCTCACATGTTTTTCCCTTGAAAGTAGGGAGGGAAAAGTGAGGGATATTATTCATGGGAGAATTTTCATTAGGAGTAAGGATAGAAAATTTAAAATTAGTAGACTCATTAGTAGTGTTTTCTTCCTGGTGATCCCCCATGAATACTCTTTGTGTTGTGTTGGCCCCTAAATTTTGAATAAATATTGTTCTATTTTTAATGCACAATGCAGAGGGACCATTGTCCATTTTGATACAACTACCAACATGACATGAAAGTACCATATCATGGGAGGACCATGATACATAGCTGACAAGTGTAGAAGGTGATAGGCATGAAAGGACAATGGCATAAGAGACTTGGTGTGAGAGGACCTAGTCAAGGGAGAATGTGTCATAAGGGACCTAAGAATAGAGGACTCAAAACCAAAGTGGAATACTAGGGGAGTGTGTGGGAAGTGGAGCATGAGGGATGTGAGAGCAGTTAGAAGAGAAACTCAAGTAGGGCACTTTGACCCCACCAATCAAAGGTTTTATACCAGTCCATGAGGAATAGAACACTTGGCTAGCATGTTCTAGCATAGAACGAGGATCCAAGGGAATAGAGACTTGAGTCTACAAGAAATACTAATTATAAGGGCCACAAATCTCAATTTTTTTGGATTTCATGTGCCAAATTTTCATGGTAGCTAGAATTATGGTACTTGGTTAGGGAAAAACAAGTACAAAAACCCATATTGTAATCATTTGCATGGATGGCCCTTTAGAGAATAAATATAGAAACCTTATCTTGTAATTTAGTAAGATATTAATGAAAATATAGTGTTTACCATATCATGTAATAAGTCATGAAAAATTCTAAGTGTTGGATGATGTACATGGTTTATTTCCAAGTCATGGGTATTTTTTTCTTTTGTCAGTACTGTTAAATAGTAATGGTGATCCTAGTTATTATGGTAATAAAATCTATAATAATAAGGATAATAGTAGTATATTTATGGTTTTGAATAATATTTTAAGACTTGTGTTATGAAATATGAATAAACATCCAATATTGTGTTTTAAAGCCTTTGAGAGCTGGTCTTTCATTGTACTCTTCGAGTGAGCATGCGAGACTCATCTCTTGTATGATAGGGCCAACACACTAGCTTATTGGGGGAAAGCTTTAGTTCCTAAGTGGAACTAACTAAAATAACCCAACATTTTTGTTCCATTATCAAGACCCTATATCAATTAGGACACATTCATGGGAAATATTTGAGCACATTATGTTAAATAATATTAAATAATAGGTTACTAGTGTTGAAGATATTTTTTGGTTCCATATCTTGAACCAAGAGTGTTTGTACAATAGTGGGTAGAGAAAAATCTCTAAAGTTATTTATATGAAACTTTCTTTTTCGAGGTCCCAATTCTCTTGCATTCTTAGATTCTAGCATATGCTTAAGGATGATCCCAAAATCTGAGATGAAGGTAGCCTTGGACACTTGAATGGTAGAGGAGCTTAGCATGACTTGAAGTTACCTGGATGTGAGTAGTTAACTTTTTGTGGAAATATTTTTGGAACAACTACATCTTGTAGTATATTGTGACCACCTATTAATGTCCTAAGGAAGCAAAATTCCAATTTTTATGAGAGCTGAGGGGATGATATCTTTCATTATTTTCCTTCAAGATTAAGAAGCTAATTATTGACCTTCACTTGGAGAATCTACCCATGGAAGGCTAAAATCTCTTGTGCATGAGCCACACATTTTATAGGGGATACTAGTAATTTATTAAAGATTGTGGATTCAACATGGTAGCAAGATAGTGAGTATTATGAAAATGGAAGTATGACAAATCCTGACAAAGGATGATGTGAGTTAGTGGCATGAGAAGAGATTGAGATACCTTTAGGAGTGTTGTGAAGATCCATAAGGAATTGGATGCACATGAGGAACCCATCACCTTTGAGCCACATATTTTGCCACATCTATCCTTTGGAGGAAAAACAAGATCGACTATAGGAGATGAGGAACCAAGTTTGAATCAACCAGAGTCCCCCACCAGAGTACATGCTCATGCCTTTGAGTTAGAATGAGTATGAATACACAATTGGGATACGCATAGTATAGAGTCATAAATGAATAAGTATGAGAGACTGAAACTAGGCCATTAGGCAATCATCTAGAATCTACATTATCTTTCCCTCTTCAAGGGAATTATATGGCACATCTTGGGATGTCTAGTAGATCTAGCCTTCAAATCTAGAATACAAGCCCAAACTTGGGTAACCAACCCTCTACCATGCCTCTTTCCATGATCCCTACTACTGGAAGCATTGGAAGAGGATTAAGAGGAAGCATTTGAGGAGGCAAACTCCCTCCTCATGAGATGGGAGCTAGATCTTCCCAACAACCACCCTCTCAACCAAAACCCACTATGGTCTAATTTGAGATGACATTACATTTACTTAAATACTAGGGGTAGAGAATGTAACTGAGCATGTCTATAAGTGTGAATTGATTGGAGGGTATGAGACATCATGTATTTTAAACATAACGCTACTCAGTTTGCCACTATGCTTTTAGAGTGTGTGCACAAGTGGTATCAAAAGTTTGACCCTCAATAAATGGTGGTTGACTATGACTAGCTCAAAGTAGCCTTACCTTAGGAATTTGACATTCCTAAGTTTGAGTACCAAAGTATAGTGGTATTGAAGGACATAAAGTAAGGACGTATAGAGAGCATGCATGAGTATGATGCATGATTCAAAACCTTGCTTTCTAAATTTTCATTTGAAATAAATCCCCCTCAACATGCACAATGGTTTATAGGAGGCTTATTCTTACCTTTTTATTAGACTCTATCACAAAGAACCTTCACCAGCACACATGAGGATCTGGAAGCTACTCTCCATGCTAGAGTAATTAGAAGCATGGATACTAGGATTGGTCCCCTTGTGGAGACACAAATAGTATCCATGGTATTACAACTTGAAAATTTGATGTACAACAATGCACATGAGACATGTAGTGGTGTCTAGTGTACTGAATATGAAACTAAAGGGCACATAAGGAACAACTTCCTACACAAGAACATTCATGTGGTACTAAAACAAACTTGTAAGATCTATCATGAGGAATGTGATGTCCATTCTTGTCTTCTTTTGCAATGGGATAAAAATACTAAAATGTCAAAGTATTGTAATATTTGTGATGCCTATACCCATGACACCAATGATTGTCAATTGATTAGTGATATTCATGAAGCTTGAACGCATGACATGTGCTAAACATAAATTACCAATACCCAAGATAATGGTGGATATTGTGGGTGAGGGAGAGGACAAGAATGAGGTAGTGGTTAATTTATGCTAAGAACGTATTAAAAATATGGGTCACCAGACCACTATTAAAGGGATTTCCTAAAGTACTTGACCTATGCACTTTGTAAAAAAGACCATCAACTAGAAGAGTGTCTTGATCTATATGCAACCATCACTAAGGAACATAATGAAAAAGGAAATGAAATGATTCAAATAGAAAAACTATAATGGTGTGCATGTACAACCATCCCAATAGTGTAACAATTAAATATCACCACTCGTAGTGGGAGACAGATTCAATTTATAGCTAATCCAATTGAGAAGATACATTGAGAACAACCATGAGCTAAGAAGTACCCTAATGCTCAATAGTAAAAGGATGTCCTTCAGGATATAATGACACTTGTGTGATAGCTCCAAGATGAGATTCAATACTTTAAAGACAAGGATGTGACATCTTACACCACAATACAAAGGGAATTCAAACCTCAACCAGTGGTGTGGGATAATTTTCAAGAACTATGAAAATGCATGTTGGATGAGGACATTGTTCCCTAGTTTAGTGACTAGCTTAAAAGTTAGGCCCACTTACCAAATAAATTCCACCCTCACCTAAGTTATCAAAGTGAAGACTACTATTTAAATCATGCCTAACATTAGGAAACTCCTAGTTACTCTACTCCCCTAGATGATGGAGAGATATTGGTTAATGATGATATCAATGGATGGGTAATCTAGGATATTCTAGTAGATATTAGCATGGAATTTAATGTTCTCACTAAAGATGCTTGGTAAAAACAAATTAGTCCAACCCTAAAACCCTCTCTTCATGTATTATTTATGGCAAATAAGACTTAAGTGCATCTTATAAGGGTCTTCAGGAATGTTACCATTGACATACTTGGGGTTCCCTTCAAGGTAGATTTTGAGGTCTTGGAGTTAGCATAAGCTTATGACTATCCAACTCTACTAGGAAGGCCTTGGTGCTACAATAACCATGCAAACTTGATATTTAAAAATTGATACATTAGCTTTGAAAATATTGATCAAAATGTAGTAATTCCTTTAGACCAAGCACAAAAACCTCCCTATATTTAGCTTGTGAGTTTTAATGAAGACATAAACAAATTGTATAATGTTACTATTCAAAATGATGGATAGCATAATCCAACACCAGATGGTATTCTCTAGTGGATGGACAACCATTCTATATTGGATACTACAATGCTTGCAACTGTTGGGCCCATGGTGACTATGATCTCACCAAAAGGTTGTGCAACACCATAAATAGAGGAGAAAGCATCCCATGCCAACTTCTTAAATGTCACAATTTTGTGCTCCTCGTAGGTTTATAAATGAGAGGACCACTAGTGGTACTACCACTTGAAAGACTTGATGAAAATCCATGGTTCTAAGGACAAATGGATGTGCGTGACTTTGTCCATTTCATCAAAGTGTTTTATGATACCAATAATGACTGTATGAGTTCATTAGATCACATTTTTATGGTACTACTACCAAATGGTGGCATACTCATAAAGATCACTTTTTGTACTAAGACCAAGTATGAGCTACTCTACACCATATATTTCATCATGATAATAAGGTTAGGGGAATAGTTAGCTATAGTGGTGTGAAAGAACTCAAACCTTACATTGAGGTTTGTGATAGAATATGGTGCACTAAGGAAATATCCTTATCAAAATACCTTTGGGTACATGTGCTTTATGGAACTTTATGCACTTGGGTATGAGCTTGGTATATTCATGAAGAGAGGCACATGTGTACCAGGTTATAGTAGTTACTAAAGGGGAACATGATGATGGAACTTTCTTATTTTTCACCAAGGATGGATTTGTGCTTCACTCTTCAATCCATGTATGAAGCAATCATTGGAGACCCAAGCCCCATCAAATACTGCTTATGACATATTCATCAGGAACCTAAATAACCCTTGCATTTATTCACTAAACCTCCCACCCGATCATTTCTATCACAATCTATAGTTCTTAATGAATAATGCCATGAATAGGTCTATCTGCGAAAACAAAAACTCATCTTCTAAGTAGACAAAGGTGAAGGGTCTACTTCACTTGACCCCTTGACTAACCATTTAGATATCCCTACAAGTACTAGTTTATGAGTTATTTGGGACATAAGTTATCAAATGAACAACCCTCATCATAGGCCCATTCAAATTATTCAATGTAACATTGGCACAAAGAAAGAACCAAAGATGGCTTCAATTGAAAAATATTGGACTGACACAAAAATTTTCAAGATCTTTGAGCTATTAAAAGAGTATCAGGATTTATTCCTAAGGAATTATAGAGAAATGAAAGGAGTCCATCCTTCCTTAGGAAAGATGCACATAAATCTAATCGATGGCACTTGACTCATGAAGAAATAACCATAAAGGTGAACCCCGCCCTTTAGGTGCAAGTGAAAGAGGATATCAATAACATATTCCATGCTAGATAAATTACTCCCATTACTAAACTGAATAGGTTAGTCTCATGATAATCAGTATCAAAAAGGATGCACATATATATATATATGGATTACCATGTCTTAAATGCATCCTATGTGATAAATCATTTCCAAATGTCTTTCATAGAGGAAATCCTAGAAGGCATTGCTAGTTGTGAAGTATACTCTTTTACTAATAGGTTCTTAGGGCACCACCAAATCTAGAGAGTTGAGGAAGACCAATCCAAGACTACTTTCATTATTGGATGGGGATATTTTGTCTATATCATCATGTCTTTTAGGTTGAAAAATTCCCCAATAGTATTTTCATGGATAGCAGTTAAGGCTTTCAAATATTTCATCCATAAATTTATCCAAGTCTACTTAGATGATTAGATGGTATATGGGTTGGTCAAGGACTTTTGTGATAATTTAAGACTTATGCTTGAGCATTGTCAAGTGCTAAAATTTTCCTTAAATTTGAATAAGTGCCTATTTGCAACATCTTTTGACATAATTTTTGGGCATATCATTTGTAAGGAAGGAATCATAGTGAACCTAACCAAGGTCTCCATTATTCTCCATCTTCCAATGCCCAAGACTCAATGTGAGGTTCATGCCTTCCTAGGACACATGGGCTACTACAAAAAGTTCATTTGAGGTTATGCATTGTCAAGTGCTAAAAATCTCCTTAAATTTGAAGAAGTGCCTATTTGCAACATCTTTTGACATAATTTTTGGGCATATCATTTGTAAGGAAGGAATCCTAGTGAGCCTAACCAAGGTCTCCATTATTCTCCACCTTCCAATGCCCAAGACTCAATTCAAGGTTCATGCCTTCCTAGGACACATGGGCTGCTACAAAAAGTTTGTTTGAGGTTATGCCAAGATTGTAACACCCCTGGTAGAGATTTTCAAGCACAATGAACAGTTTATATGGACTAATTCTTATAAAATAGATTTTGAAACACTCAAATAAATTTTAGTTACTGATCTTATCTTACAATTCCCTAATTGGACAAAGCCTTTTCATGTCCATGTTGATGAATCTAGGATAGTATTCAGTGTGATACTAGCACAACTGAGTGAAAGACACTTAGATCACCCAATTTAATTTTCTAATAAGAAGCTGACTAGATTGAAATAAACTATACCACCATAGAGTATAAAGCTTTATCTATGTTTTATTCTATACAAAATTTTAGGTAGTACCTTTTGACCACTTCATTTATATTTTATATAGATCATGAGGCCTTTAAGTATTTAGTTAATAAACTAGTTCTACATAGAATATTTTTCCATTGGATTATCTTGTTCCAATAATTCTATTTTTTTATGAAAGTAAAGCCTGAGAAGACCAACTATGGACCTAAGCATTTATCCCAAATTGAAAATGAAGAACCCCCACATTCCATAGAAGATGATATTCTTGATGTACATCTCTTTTGAGTTGCTCAGGTAATTTAAGAGTAGGAGGATATTATATTATTTCTCAACACTGGTTGTATGCTTGACTCCCTCACTTCACAGGAGAAAAAACATCTTACAGTTCATGTTGCACCTTATCAACTCATGGTAGGAGATCTTTATAAAATTGATCATGATGAGGTACTTTTCCACTGTGTAATACAAAATGAGCACCCTAAGGTGTTATGATAAGTCCATGAAGGTATGTCCAAAGGACACTATGCTAGAGAGGTTACCACATGTAAGGTCCTACTCATAGGATTCTGGTGGCCAACTTTATTCAAAGATGCAAAAGTGTATTTTAGCCAATGTGATGTTTGGCACTACATAGGAAAACCAAATAGGAGAGATGATATTCCATTTAATCCTATTCCTTCTCAATAACTATTCAAAAAATGGGCTATCAATTTTATGGGGTCCATCACTTTAGCATGACAATAAATGGTCTCTCGATACATCTTTACAACAATTGACTACCTCACACATTAGGCTAAAGCAATACCAAAAAAAGACTATAATATAATCATTTCCATGTGATTCATCTAGGAAAACATTATAGCATGGTTTAGATGTCCCCTAAGCTTTACCAATAATCATGGAACCCACTTCTTGAATGAGACGATTCACATCTTGTTAGTTGATTTCATGATTTCACACCATAAGACAATACAGTACCACCCACAGGCCAATGGAATAGATGAAGCCTTCAATAAGGTCCTTGGTACTAATTTGACAAAAAAAATCAATGTTGGATAGACTGATTGGGATGATAGACTATCTATAGTACTTTAGATATACCAAACTACATATAAGCACCTCAACAAAAGTACACCATTCAACCTAGTGTATAAAAAGGAAGTAGTCATGCTAGTGGAATTCTTAGTTCCATATCTCCAAATAGCATGTATGGGAAACTTGGATGATGAATCCTCTTTGAAATTCTAGATCAATGATTTGGTGAAACTAGATGAAAATCATTTTCTCACCCATTGGAGTTAGTATGTTGAGAAACACAAATAGAAAGCATGGCATGATCACCATCTAAAGAACAAAGTATTTTTTCTAGGCATGAAATTTTTATTATATGAATCTAAGTTTGTGTTCCACATTGGGAAGCTATACATCTATTGGGATGGTTTATTCATAGTTCATAGCATTTAACCTACTGGGGCTTGTCGATTAAAATGAATGGATGGTTAGTTCCTTTCAAGGCACTATAATGGTAGTCATCTTCAATCGTATTATGATTCTATTTTACTAAAATTTTATAATCATTAAGGCTTAAGGAAATTATAATAGAATTTACTACTTTGAATAAAAAACATTACCCTTGAGAGGCAAAATTCTTTAATGTAATTTTAAGTTCCTGTACTTAGATTATTTTTGTAAAGGACTAGAAACCCTTTTAGTGTAGGGTAAGGCATCATGCATACAAGACATAATACATGTGGGCACACAAGTACCATAAGGTGTAAGAGTCATAAATGACATGTAAGTGATTAAGGTCATGTGAGTCATTCAATGCACCTTGAAAGAATTTGAAAGGTTCCCACCATTTGGGTGATAGTTGTTTTCTACTACACAAAAAAGGTGGGACATAATTGTCATCCACTTCCAAAAAAGGTGTGGGAAGGGATGTAAAGTTAATATGATAAGGTTAGTTATGGAAATAAATGTGTGAATGAAATTATGGGACAAATTTTTTAAGGCACTAAATGCTCCATACAAGAATCAAAGTATGAAGGCCATTAAAAGATGTGCATTAATGACTCAAGGTGACAGGGAAAGGTAAGGAATTAATTAAGGTAAAACCCTCCCAAGGGCCTATAAATAATCTTATTAAATTCATTTTACACTTTACCTTACTATACTTTTTGAGTGCTAAGTGAGAAAAACAAACCAGAGAACCAAAGTATGATGAATCCAAATTACTTGCATATCAGGGTGTTTGAAAAATAGGTGACTTCATAAAGCTTATTTCCTAGATGAAAAAAGAGGTTGATAAATTTGAATTGGAGTATAGGAGTGGATAATTTTGAGGTTATATGTTGTACATCTTCCATTATTTAAGTGTGAAATTTTAAAGTTGAAAGAATTTGGGCTACCACCACATATTCATTCGAGAATGTGGGAAAACCATGAATTAACTATTGAGTGCCACAAAGGGTAATGTGGCCAAAGAAAAAGGCCAAAAGACTTGAAAATATTCCAAACATACTAGGGGAGGAAGAGGTGAGTGAAGGAGATTCATTCCCTATTAGGGAGGAGGCACTAAGAAACCAAGAACAAAGACTAAAATGAGTGTAGCATGAAGAAGGCATTATGAGAGAATGCATAGAAGGAGAAGTGAGAGATAAAATTAAAGAGGTAGTAAAGATGGTGAAGAAATGAAATCAATAATAGACTTCATTAGTGCAAAACATCCTATCATCTCCCCCTCGATGTTTACTCATAGAGGAGATGTAATACCCAAATTTGATCTTGCATATAGAGAATTGGGTCTCCAAGGTGTCAACTACCACCATTTTTTATGATAACTATCATTAGATTGGAAATTAAGTAGAGCTACAAATGATACTAAGTCTAGACCACAAACTCAAGGAATCAAGTGGTCTATGACTTGTCCATCAAGCACCAGCTAGACAAGGTTGGCCTCTTTCAACTTTTTGAGCTGCCATACTTTGGAAAGCTTACCAAGGTAGTTCATTTCCTCCTCTTGTACATCCATGAGGATTAAATCCACTTTATGGGAATCAACATGAATATCACCATATAAAGGATAAGTAAAGTCACAAGACTTTAGTATTTAGGGGTGAATGTGTTGGATGACTTGGTGGACATGAAGGAAATTTAGTAGACCGCCATGATGCATATGTACCAAAAGTAGGGGCATGAAATGCACATAAGGAACCTATAGGATCCTACCCTCAGAGTCACATCATAGATTTTTTCTACCAAGGTCAGAAGGATTGATCGATGGAAGGAGGTGGACATGGCCCACCTACACATTTCCCACAAAGTCTCTCAAGGAACAAAGTATAACTGGGCACTTTACTTTGCCCAAAAGATAGTTGAGGATGTGGAGAAGGTCCATAAAATTCCTAAGTATAGGTTTCTTTAGGGATCAATCTTATTATTTATGGTTTTTTATGAGATTAGGGTGCCTAACTATAGCTTAGGTTCACTAAAGTTGGTGTACCCCCCCCCCCATTTATAGGTCCCCCACTAAGTGCTTCAATGCCTTCACTTGCCTCTAGCACATTACCCCAACTTATAAGATGAAGATGAGGTACTAGTTTGATGGGATGAAGGTGGATTTTGGGAATGAATGGTTCATTCTAAATAATTTCCCCCCTAACTATATACCAAGAAGAATTAACTATAAAACAACATTATTCCCTAGCGTGCATTCATATGAACCCTTTAAAAGAGAATTCAACATGGCCTAAATTACCATATGTCTTCTATGTGGTACTTCATTGACTCCATAAATTAGATATATGATGCATAGCCAATAATTCTCTAATAAGAGTGGATAGACATGGAGCACCACACCCTCTGAAAAATTTGTGTATTAGGGAAAGAAGGCCTTTGTGAATAGAGGTGAAACTAAATTAACTGATATCAAGGTTAAGGATATTCAAGTCAGAGAGTAGGACCATAAATTATTCTATATTTTATGCCCCCACTATTACCCTCAAGATGGAGACCCAAAGGAAAGGCTCCCCTAAGCACTAAAAATATGAAAGAAGCATCCATAGCCAAGCACTAGTTCTAAATAGAAATAGGCCCACCAAAAATGATAAAGGACAACAGAGGTGCATCACTCTAGAACCACTATTTCTTGCCCTTTTTCACCACATCCACCACCTTGCCATTAACCCTTATCTACCTCGACCTTCACCCTATCCACCTCACCCTTCACCTTCACCACCTCATTTATCCCCTTCCCCTCTTCACACTTCATCTCCTCCTACCTCAACTTCCCCTACTCATTCCACTCCTCCCCACTCACCTACCCTAAACCCTTCATATCCTCATCCAACTCCCCCACCTTCTCCACCTCCATGAATACCTTCACCTCTACCTTCTCTAAGGATTCACACAGGGTTATCCCCACACCAACCTCCTAGGTGAGCACCCCAATAACACCCCTCTTAGGTAGAGATTTATAGTTTAGGGTCAGACTTTGAAAAGACACCATCCCTAAAATAGGAGGCCCCATCAAAAGATCAAATTGATATTGATGGAGTGGGAGAAAGTTAGATGGCATTAGGAATCCATCAAGAGGATGATCTTTAATGAGACCTAGAAAGCGGGAAGGAGCCAACAAAAGAATAGGAACAAAGAGGGCCATCCACTGCATGTGAATGTTATGAGTTTGGCATATAGTATAGAGACCTCTATCTTTGGAAGCACTTCCACCATAAGGATGCAACCCTTGAAACAAAGAAGTAGGTGTCCTTCCTTTTAGAGATGTAAAACAAGGAGTCCTAATTCAATATTCCTTTAAATTACATTTTTTTGGCCAAGATGCTCTACGTTTGTCAAACCTTATGAAGATTGATCCATAATAGCTCTCTCAAATAATGATAAGTTTCATATTTTTGAAACTATCCATCAAAATGACATGCCAAAACATTTCATCAAAATTTGAAGCACGCATGGTGGAAATAAAACATGGCAGGGGTGTAGAGATGTATAATAAAGTGGTTATAGAAAAGTAAGTGATAGCCAAAGAAGTAGCCTCCTTGAAGCAACAAATCCAAGAGGCCACCAAGGCTAAGGTAAGGGTTTTAAACCTCTGTAAAATAATTTTTAAAGATGAACTAGCACTTGTGGATGGCATATCATTAAATGAGGATGCTATTGGGAAATTAGAAACCTTGGTTTAGCTTTTTATCAATAAAAATAAGGATCACCCCACACTAATAGATGAGGCAAATGAAATAATTGAACAATTCACCATAATAGTAGACATTTTAAAGATCACCTTGGAAAGAGTCAGGGAAATTATCCCCATTTTGGATGGCATTTTTATGCACCTAGCATGCCTGAATAAAATAGTGGAAGCCCAAATCCATGATGAGGAGGATCTAAGGTAGCAAGTAACTGATGCTTCCATTTTAATAAAATACCACATCAAGTATGCAAAAGCATTCAAAGACATTGAAATGATGGAAGACACCATTAATAACCATCATAAAAAAATAAATGCAAGTTTTTATATACTTTGAGGATAGGTTGACAAGGAGGTCTCTGAATTAGAAAACATTTAGAAAGAATCTGATGCAACCTTGGATGAATAGATGAAGAAGATTGAGACTCCAACATAGCCTAAGGAGATGAAACAAGTAAAGGAGGCCATTAAAAGAATAACTACCAAAGTCCTTGATGTATTGTCCCATTGGGACAAGTTGAAGAAGAACTCAAGCATAAGGGGATATAATTTTTGGAGCATGATAGAATTACTTAGTCTAGTATGGACTAAGAGCATAGTGTAGGGTGATGTTGATCCCTAAATTTTGAATAAGTATTTTTCTATTTTTGGCATGTAGCACAGAGGGACCATTATCCATTTTGATGCAAATACTATCACAACATGAAAGGACCATGTCACGGGAGGACCATGGTACATAGATGATAGGCATGAAAGGTGATGGCTGTGAAAGGAAAATGGCATAGGACACCTGACATGAGAGGACCCAGTCAAGGGAGAATGTGTCATGAGATACCTAAGAATAGAAGACTCATAACCAAAGTAGAATATTTGGAGAGCATGTGGGAAATGAAGCATGAGGGATGTGGGAGTAAATAGAAGAGAAACTCAAGTAGGATACTTTGACCCCACTGATCAGAGGTTTTGTACCATCTTATGAGGAATAAAACACTTGGCCACCAAGTTATAGCATAGAATGAGGATCTAGGGGTGCAAAGACTTGAGTCTATAGGAATAACTAATTTTAAGGGCCATGACTCTCAATTTTTTGGGAGTCCATGTGCTAATTATTCATGACAATTAGAATTATGACACTTGTTTAGGGAAAAAAGTATAAAAAACCCTGTTGTAATCATTTACATGGATGGCCCTTTGGAGAATATATATAGAATCTCTATCTTATAATTCAGTAAGTTATTAATGAAAAGCTAATGTTTACCATATCATGTAATAAGTCATGAAACATTCTAAGCATTGGATGATGTATATGGTTTATTTCCAAGTCATGGGTATCTTTTTCTTTTTTCACTACTATTAAATAGTAATGGTCATCCTAGTTATTATGGTAATCAAATTTGAAACAATAAGGATAATAGTAGTATATTTATGGTGTTGGATAAGATTTTAAGACTTGTGTTACAAAATATAAACAAACATCCAACATTGTATTTCAAAGCCTTTGAGAACTAGTCTTTCATTACACACTTTGGGTGAGCACACGAGACTCATATCTCATGTGATAGGGCCAGTGTGATAGCTTTTTGGGGGAAATATTTAGTGTCAAATTATAACTAACTAAAATAACCCAACATGTTGGTAGATCGGAGGTTATTGCTACCCACTACTCAAAATTCCTATTAATTCTTTTATTTGTTAGGGTGTAGAAGATGGAGACTTTATCTTTTTCCTTAGGAATATATGTTTTATTATATAATGGGGATGGCATGTAGATTTTATAAGATTAAGATAATTTCTTGATAAATATTCTATCTAAATTAAAAGATTCTATTGTCCTAGTATTTCTTCTAGGAGCAAGAATAGCTTTGAATGCCTCTTTAACAAGAAATTTGGGTGATGGAGGGAAGCAAACTTCAGATTCCTAAGTATGAGGTGATAAGGTGGGAATTTCAAAGGTGGTACATGTGGGTATTTTCTATGGTTATGAACCTCCTCAAGGTCTCCAGTTTGTGCTACTAGTCTAGCCAAAACATCTTCCTTCTCTACCTCTTCTATCGACAACTATGAGTGATCTTCAAGAATTCCTTTATGTTCCTCAATTATTATAGGATGAATTTATGATCTTTAAGAAATGTTTTATGATTTATATAGAAAAAATCCTATATAGTCCCCTTCACTTTGCATATGTCAACCACTTTTTTCTTTTAAATTTTTGCCCACCCTACCTACACAGGGTTAATAATATGGTTTTTTTTGAAAATTTCTGCTATCCTACTTGTAAAAAGGAAAATTTAAACTATGAAATCAAAAAATATTTAATATAAAGAACAAAAATATTTAGAAATAAAAATAATAAATATCTAGAAATAATTGCTATCAAGATTGAAGATAATAAGTGTGTGACGCCCTTCCTTGGTAATGGTGCTAAAAATGACTAGTAGTTAATTCACAATCATATATACTTCTCTTGAACAAAATGAGTAAGGAGATTTATCATAAACATGTACCTTCTACTTCATTTAAATGTTAATTTAAGGATGTAGACTTGATAATATGACATCACTGTATGTGCACACTCAATCTTCTAATTTGGCCTTCTACTAATCGTTATCTAAAATGTTGAAGTCATGTAGTAAATAAAATATTAAAATTAAACATAAAAATAATACTATGAAATAAATTCTTATACATTGGAAACTTCCTAAAACAAATATAAGACTGTAAATGATACAATTTAGAAATGAAACACATAAAGCATAAATAAATCAAATAACATGCTTAACTATTCAAATGGGTTGGATTATTGTTACAGACTTCAAAAGGAGGCCCTTACTCCTTCCAAATTCATCTTCAATCCTTCCTCTCACAACACTTAATTAAACTCATAAATACTTTTTCATATTAATAAAAATGTAGCGATGAATTGTTGCAAGAAATTACAATAACAGTTGCTTGACAAAATGCACTTTTGATAATCTCTAATCAACATCTACAATATCTCAACTTTGTTGATAGATGTATATATATACCATAGAGGGGATTTTTTTATACAAAACAATATATATTCTAATCTAATAAACATTTGACTTAGGATAATCAAAATTGGCTCCTTTTTCTAAAGTCGCATTTCATGTGAATTTTGTAATATTGTTGTAGGACAAACATAGTTGTTTCATTCTTCAATTGCTTCTTTATTGGGATCCATGGAGGTTATAGTTATTTTTATGATTTTTTAAAAATAGGAATCAAATTCTATTCTATCATGGCTTTGGTCATGTAATGGATGTAGGATAGTCTATGTAATGAGATTCCTTTGTTGTAGGACATTCCATGCGATATACCTATTTCTCCAAAACATCCTTAAAACACATTATAGAAAAAGCATCCTAAAGCAATAGATAATTATCATATATTTAATTATAATAAATAATTATAACTATTCAAATAATATATAAACATAATGATTATAAGATTATGGAAAATTAAGGAAGAAAACTTTATGGAAAGTATTCAAAAGCATGGTTAACAAGAAGGATGAGTGCAATAGATGAGGACATGAACAGGACATTTTTGTGGCTCATCAAAATCCATACATATATATCAAACTTAACTATCCAAGTCATGAGCTACTATGGATTTTGATGAGCCACAAAACTATCTTGTTCTTGTCCTCATCTATTACACTCATCCTTCTTGTTATATATATATGTATATGTATATATATATATATGTATATGTATATATATATATATATATGTATATATATATATGTATATATATATATATATATATGTATATATATATATATATATATATATATATATATATATATATATATATATATGTATATATGTATATATATATATATATGTATATATATATATATATATATATATATGTATGTATATATATCTGTATGTATATATATATGTGTATATATATATATATATGTATATATATATATATATGTATATATATATATATGTGTATATATATATATGTGTGTATATATATATATATATGTATATGTATGTATGTATATGTATGTATATATATATATATATATATATATATATATATATATATATATATATATATATATATATATATATATATATGTATATGTATATGTATATGTATATGTATATGTATATGTATATGTATATGTATATATTGATAACCCCATAAGGGTGAAGGTTGCATGCAAGAAGTTGATTAGATCTACAACCACATATTATAAATATCTTGAAGTGAAGAGATAAAGTAAATATAAGAGTAAGGTGTGTGATTGGGAACATATGGTTTCCAACATATTAGGTCATTTTGTACACCCAAGGTTGTAGTTAGATTGGTTGTAGAAGATTTATATGAAAAGGATTGAAAGAGTTGGTGAGAATAATATTTCCAATAGGGCCAATATGAATGGGGATCCAACATGTGAACAATTGAAGACTACTTCAAGAAGTAGCAATAAGGTGCATAGGTGCACCAAAGAGTAGGTTATTTTGGAAGGCAACACTAAGGAAATTCCTATATATAGAGCCTAATTCTAATTTTCATTGTAACAAGGTGTATGAGAGTTGTGAGGATCCCATAGCTAAATAAATACTCATACAAGAGGATATAGAGGTGAAACATTGTTCACCAAAAGATTTAGATCTATGATGTGATGATGGGAAAGTAGTTGTGAAGTCCCATTAATGGGAAAATTCTAATTTGTCCTCAATTCATGATTTCAATGAGGTTATTAATTTTAATTTGAATGGTAGTATGTTTGACAACAAATAATACATTTTATAGGTTTACATGAAGGAACCAATTTATGAGTTGAATGAATATTATAGCCATGAAGAGTTTTAGGTTGTGTAAGCAGGTACACACACATAAGTAATGATTAAGGAGCATCCATGTGAGAGATTTTAAATTAAAGATATAGATGATGTGAATACAACCATGGAAGTGGAAAATATGGAGATTTTGAGATTCCATAGGGATAGATAAAATCTTGAACAACATGCTAGAGTTGAAGAGGATTTGGACAAGTCCTTGGGGCATGATGAGCAGGTTGATAAGTTGTTAGATGGAGATCATTTTCCCATAATGTGTTTAAGCATGTTTTAGGTACATCTATAAAAATGACAAGTGAGTGGAATTATACATGGATAGGCCTTTACTAGAAGAGGACAATATATGGTGGGTCTTATCTCACAAGGAGAGGAAGAGAGAGTATAAATGACAAGAAGACAGGTTTGGAACCAACAAGTAGGATCTATAAATGGCATAAGAAAGAAGAAAAATAATTGAGTTATTTGGTGTATTGGAAGTGGATTCCATGGTCATTATGTCTCATGACCAAAATATTAATTTTCCACTTATCCCATCCATGTGAGTTGGATCTCACATTTTTGAATCTTGGGTGTCTACTATAGGAGATACAAGGTCCTAAGAAATCTTACATCACCAAAAATAGATGGATCATTTACCATGGTGGTTTTGAGATCAAAATCTCAACCTTTGAAGGTTGGTAGACTCGTAGTTCTAATTGAACCTCTAATGTCTGATTTGGTCTTGACTAGGGTGGTTTATCACAATAGTGTTAATTAGGTATTTCTTTATCAATTAGGTCTTAGTTTGAATTAACATTCCCAATAGTTGTATTCAAACTTCTAAGTCCTGAATTAGTCTAAGAATGACTTGGAGATTTTTACTAATTGGGCTTGTATGGACTAATTAAGTCTTGGGAAATTCATTCTTCCCTTCATATTTGTAATCAAGATCCATTATCTTAATTTTGTCATGTTTTCTTTTACTTTATTTCCTATGGAAATTGGACTTATAAGTCTTGATTTGGTCTTGATAGAGAATCAATCAAAACTATAGTGATAATTGAGCTTATTGACCTTATTGGGTCATGATAATATTTTTTGGGAAGTTCCTATGCTTTCTAAGACATAAATTATAACTAGTTTGACAAACATTACTAATTCTCAAACTCTTTTTTAATCATATTTCTTAAACCGATTATAATTGTGGTGAGTTGTTCATCGATATCCTTTCATGTGTGGGTTGACAGTCGTAATTAGAGTATTTTGTATTTAAACATGGTTTTAGAACTTAGTGAATCCCAATAGGGTGTAAGAATGGTCAATAATATTTATAAATTTCTTCAAGGTCTCCATAAAAATAGAACATTTCTTTTCCTTGTTATTGCTCAATGATAATCTTGAATAGAACTAGTTATGTGTGCTCAAATGAGTTTTGAATTCCCCTTGGGTCCATTTGGAAAATGTAAAATAAGATATGGATGATAAAACATTTTTAAAATATGAATAAACATGAGAAGAAGACCATGAGTCATTCTATTCCTTCCTATAAGACAAAGTGACATTAATTTTGTTGGGTGGTAGCTGAAATATAGGATTATGACCAGAATTGTATTGTCCCATTTTCTTGGTCTAAATGAAATGGTTGTGTTTCCAAATTGAATGAAAAGGTATATATATAAACCAATAATGTATCACTTTTAAAAAAATCTATGTTTATGTATGCAATAATCCAAATTATGGTCTTATCATAATTATATTTCTATTACAATAATGAAATAGATTAAATATATGTAGTATGATGTCAAAGTGTTTGAATAAATGTGCCTATGTCCATTTGATTTGATTAACCCTTAAAACAATAGAGATAATTAGAGAGATTTATTAGTCTTTCCCTCCTCATTATTTCACCCCTTATCTTTGATGGTATACTTGTTGTGTTCTCTATAATCCAAACACATCTTCCATGTATCATCTTTCTTACACACTATGACCATAAGGGATGATTATGCATTGAGAGATGAAATACTAATCACTATGCCCTAAGGACTCATATTTGGTAATCAAGGTTAAACTCACATTAAAAAAAAAAGTAAGATAAGTTATTTATAATCCCCAAGGTCCCATTAGGGGCAAGAAGAGAGCATACATAACATCTCTTTGCGAAGGGGTAAAATGTAAATTAAGTATTTTTTATCACCTAGGATCAAAAAATAATAAAGAGGAGAGCATAAAAATCTCAATCTACCACAAATAAAGGAACAAACACAAAATTAAAATCAACCAAGTTCATTTCAAGCACCAAATCTAATAGTTCATTCATTTTAAATACACCAAAATAAATGTTTATGAGATGTTTAGTTGAACAATCACATCTTGGACAAGTATAAATTTGTATAAAATAAGTTATTAGTCTCAAATGTGATATTTCAAAAGTGAATAATATCTCAAAATTTAATTATTTATGTCTCTATCTATGTTTTCATCATTCTACAAAGTGATTTTGCCATTTTGTAAAGCAATTCTACCATTTTGCAGGTAAAAAAAATAGAAAATTGTGTTTTTGTTGTTAAGGTTAGAAAATCCACTAATATGAACCACATTTTCACTCCTATAGAAAGCATTTTCTATACTATAGAAAAGTATCAAATAAAAAACAAAAAATCATGATATTGTCAATATCAATGGTGATTTCACTACTACCCTTTAACATTTCTCCACCATGTAGGGAGATTCTTCCACTCAAATATATATATATATATATATATATATATATATATATATATATATATATATATATATATGTTTGTGAAAAAATGAATGCATTGAAGGGATATATATATATATATATATATATATATATATATATATATATATCCCTTCAATGCATTCATTTTTTCACAAACAAGAGGTCAAATAGATACCCAAATCAAAATTTATGGCCTCCAAAAGGTAGGTAGTGTAAATATAAAACAACACATGGTGATTTTCCACTTATTAGGCTGATTCTACCATTTTGATTATTTTGACCCTGAAATTATGATTTATTCATTTCAGTGATATTAAAGATTGTTTCATTATTTTACCATTTTAAAGATCATTTTTTCCATTCTAAATCATGTTTTTGTTGATTCTGCAAAATAATTAGTTAGTAAAAAAGTGATTCTACCACCGTACACAAAAAAATTTCCACTTTATAGAGAAATTTCATTAATGGGATCAAACACAATTAAAAAGGTACTTTCACTACTACACAATGTGTTTCTACCATTTTAATTCTCTTTTTTGTCTTTACATAAAGCATTTCCACCAACAATATGGGATGGAAATTTGGAAGTTTTTTAGGGAAAATAAGGAGTTTTTGGTAAAAGTTGGTGTTGAATTTTGACTAGGTTTTATGCCAATGATAACCTAAGGATCATCATTTACTAAATAACAAGGTACATCCAAGTTTGAGAATCATCCATTAGGGATATACCAAGATCCCCTTCCAAATCATAATTAAAATCTTCCACTTGAAAGTAAAGGTCAATACAATCACTCTATCCTTAACCAATCCATCTTCAATGAATCCATTTTTGTTTAATCACCCATATTTTACCAATCCCACATAATTTTTGGCCCACCCATATTGGATTAAGGGCCTATCTTTGATGATCCAATCTTACTCTAGAATCACTATCCCAAAATCAAGAAATGATTTACCAAATCTTACATATTAGACAACAAGTATCCTATATAGCATCCCTATGGCCCATGTGTGTAGACATATGTTTGCCATGGCCCCCATCCAATCTAACATATATGCAAATTTAATCACATAATTATTTAATAATAATTTCAATCTTGGGGCATCCTCATGTGCCTAGTTATGGCTTCTTCATTCATTACAAATTTATTATATTATGTGCATATATATTGCATCAACCTATAAAATTATTTTCATCCATCAATGTGATAATCTCATCCTTAATATGTGAAATAGGTTAAATCCTTGATCTATTCTTGTAAATAAATTAATAAATTAGTCAACCAATCATCTATCCAACCTAAGCTCATATCTTTCACCCACCTTGGGAAAAATCAAGCTTGTAGCTTTATCATCAGTATTGCTCATTCTTAAATCCAAGATCACATATTTTTAATATATTATTCCCAAATTCTCCCTATTTAGGTAAAATCAAAGTATATAACTTATCTCATGATTTATCCTTCCCAAATATTCCTTGCTTAGGGTAAATCAATCCATCATCATTAGAAAGTAATGTGTGCAAGCATTAACTTGATTGGGTTAAAGACATCCATGAGCTAATCTCATCTATTCATCACATTCATTCTAGCCTCTTAATCTTATTTTTGAGATCCTATCCATGTTTTTTATCCTTTCATTCCCTCTCGATGGGATCATGATCCATCACATTCTTTAATCATCATCATCATCATCATCATCTAATTTTCATCCAATTTTTTCATCTTTATCTTTATTTGAAAATTTGTTACTCCACCCATCATGTCTCACAATGCCCTTTCAAAGGGGGAAAAACATAGGAACCTAAAATAAAACACTTCATGTTGATTTTAACTATATTACTAATCCACACTACCATCATCTTAAATCATATAATCATGTCTTCTATCCATCTAACATATATGTTTTAATTCACTATTCATCCCCCCTGATCAATTAATCTCTTCTTCCATAATCACATCCATTCCCAAAAATTATTATTCACATCACATTAGGTAATTAATTTTTGTTGATTATCTAATCTCATCAATAATGGAAAATTATGGAATGCACAATTACTATTTTCCATAAATCAATAAATCTTATTTTTCATCTCAAACTTGTGATGTCATCAAAAGATCCACTTGGAAATTTAAAAATCATATTTCAAAGTCAAAGTGTTCTTCAATGTAAGGTGAAAATTTTGTAAGAAAGGTTTTTGACATTCACTTATAAACTCCAAACTTCCATGAATGGATATTAGTACAAGTTCTTACACACTCCATGCCATAAGATTTAATGTTTATCTCCCATTCTAGGATTGATGCTCCTTCATTGATCTTCATCTCAAATCAACAATTATAATTGATCCTAAAAATATATAAATGGAAGGGCCACCTTTCATTCTTAATAATCTTCACATAAATATTCAATCATCCTCATCATCCATAATCAAATCATCTAGTTTGAAAGGGGTTACATTTTTAGATTTCCCATGCATCTTGTACGAGCCTTTTTTCAACTACATCTAAGCACATCACTCATTTTAGTAAAAATATTTGCAAAAAAGGTATAAAAATTATGTTTTTTGCATTTATTATTTGTTTTCTTATTAGTCTTACTTAATCCAAGGATGGATGCTTAGATTAGTTGTGGGATTTCAATTATTTTGATTTTGTATTAACCTAAAACTAATCTTTGTAATCGTGTACTACACATGGGAATCAAGTGGTCAAAATTATAGGGATCTAATATGAATATCCTTTGAAACCAATGATATTTACTTCTATTATAGAATAGTTGATTAGTGGATACATTGAGAAACTTGGTAATGAAATAGTCTACATAACCACTCAAGAACATATCATAGAATTAGTTTCTTCATTTATTTATGAGCATCATCCAGTTACACATGAGAATATTATAGAATAAATTTATCCATAAATATATAATCATGATGTGTTACACGTGGTCAATTAGTTCCAAAGAGTATGGTACATTATCTTAAGTAAAAAGTGGCAAATAAAAATAGGTCTTTATCTCTTAAGGAACCATAGATTATTTAGAATTCTTCACAATAGCTACAGGTAGTTATATCTTCTCCTATTACACATGAGGATATATGTTTAAATTAGAATATGAATATTTATCTATAAGGTTATATTACAACATATGATCCCCATTCAGATTTAAATGCATCCTTTTGATCAGATCTTGGGCTTATAGTGGCATATTTTCCTATTGTACATAGATTCTTTGAGTTTAATTTCTTTTTACTTTTTTTTATCCCAAATTATGAGCATTCTTATATCCCTTAGATTTATTTTTTACCCTCCTAATATTAAAACTGATTCAAATAATCCAAAACACCTATCTTACAATGTTTTCAGTGTGCATTATTTATGGCAGACCACTTACTTACTATTACCTATCTATCATGTTATGGCTTTCATTGAACTTACATGATCACAAATTTCTAATTTTACATATTACATGAGCCTACATATATTCTTTACCATTGGGGGTATGCACATCCTTATTTACATATCCATTATTTTTGCTACATGATTATCATTTGAATACACATACATTGGGTGTATATTGCTTGCCTTCCTTCTTGCCACATTATGCTTTAGCACCTTGTTGTGGATTGTTTGAATCCCTCTAATTTTTTTTATTTTTAAATCCTTGATTATTATTACTTGTCAAATCATTTTAAATTCCAATCTTAAAAAGATTCAAGTATTTTAAAAAAATTTAAAAAAAGGAAAAAATATAAAATATATATATATATATATATATATATATATTTCAAAAGATCAAAACATTTTCAAAAATTCAAAATCAGGACATCAAAATCATTTTCAAATGTTTCTAAGTTTATTTATTCACATATTTTATTAATTTCATGATAAACAAATAGCTTATTTATTTTTTCATACACACATTAATTTTCATGAGGTATGTGAGTATGATACATGACATACTATTACATTATTTTTCAATGTTGAGCTTCCCTTTTTATCTAACAACCTTGATAAGCTAGGGGAATCTATTTTTTCTCAATGAGCACTTTGATAGGTTGTATCTATCCACAACCTCTCTACCATGTTCAATAATATATCATACAAATGTTTTACTAATTACTCATACTTTGCATTATGTTACATGCATATGCTATTTTATAAAAATGACATTGATATATATGTTTGATATAGATTAGTCTCATTTGTTATGTAATTTTTATTATGAATTTACCACATGATAAGTTAGGATTCATTTTATTATTGTGTGTGTCCTTTACCTTTGTGTGTTTAACATATACAAGTTTTTTCTTGTATTGCATCATCATATCATTATAGTGTGGCACTTGGCCTTGTTTGTTTTTTCTACATTCACATGTCCCTTTTATATGGCCTTTTTGGCCTTATCCATGACATGTTATGTATATTACATGACTTTGTGTGAAATTAATTATATGTCCATTTTTTTTTACTATTGTGTCTTGATTCCTATCATGCATTATTTTTATTTCCTACTTTTGATGATCCATATCATGCACATGTTGATCATGAAATTCAATGTCATACCTATCTAACACATGTTTCATATACAATTCAATACTATGATACAATGCAATTCAAATGTTAACATGATACTACATGATTATATCTTTCACACATCATAAAATCTATTTTGAGCTTAGTGACTTGTAGGCTATGTCTCTCATCTCAAAATGGGGATATCACATTGGGATTACCTTGAGAATTCAATTCCTCGTGAGCAACAAATTTCAAATCTATAACATAATACAATGTTCAAAGTTTTAGTATAGTTCATAATTTTTAGATTATGAGGGAATATGACATGCATGTGCACTCATTCCTACAGTTACTTTAGTACATATCAACATATACTTGATACATATGCATAGTCATGTAGAAAATAGATATAAGTTAGAGGTTTCAAATAGTTACAAGTTCAATTGGAAATTTATATCAATACATTATAGTATTGGGGGCATGATATTCAATCATGTTCATGTTACTATTTTGAAAATTAAAAATATCTCTTCTTCAAAATTCAAAAGTTCAAAGGTGAAATTTTTTTAATAATATTTAGATATGTTTTCATTGATGTATTTTGTCTCATTTTGCAAGTCAGACATATTATAGTTTAATGACACTCAATGTCTATGGTTATACTTTATCAAGACACATTTGGTGGTTCCACCTCTTCTCCTACCATGTTTGAGTCTAGTTAAACTCAACATATATGGATAAAATATAAAAATACATATTTAGTATTTCCACCCCTTCAATTATTTTACAAATTATTCTACCCATTCATATGAGAGTTGGAGCATATAATATTTCTAGCTCAACAACTTTAATTAGTTTTTAAATTGAAACTTGATCACTATCAATTCATTATAATTTCAACATTTATCCAAATGAATCAACAAGGGGGAAAAAAAAATTATCCACATTTAATTTATAGGGAAATTAGATTGCATAATCTTTCAATTGTATTATTTCTATGGCCTCTTTTCAAATTTCAAATTTTTTGTTTCATATTTTCAATTTTCAAATATGGACAATAACTAATTTTAGTGGCATTTTTATAGGTTTTTCATTGAGATATCTTACATAATCAAGCTTCACATCAAAATATAAAGTGGGTATACACACTTAGGTTCTCATCTCATTTACCCTATTAATTTCACTTCATTGCATCACTAGAATAAATGGGTGGAAAATGTAGACACTCAAATTTAATCATTAAGTGATTGAAAATGATTAATCTTGATATACTTACCTTGCTTGGTCTATTCATCATTCTGTTAACTTGGAATCTCTATGAGAGCCTTCACTATTATAATCATTATCTTGAAATCACTTGAAACTTCATTCAGACATCCCTATTATTCTTACATATTTTTGTCAGCCAAGTTCTAGTTGTTTCTAGTCTTTTGGGATAGGACCACACTAGGTTGTATAAGGACACAACCTAACATTTTCCACTAGTGTAACCTTGTCTCCTACACCCCAATGATAAATTTTAAAATTTTAGACACTTCATGCTGACCCTCCTACACTTTTTCCAATGTTTTTAAATGGAAATATTTAAAATATGCCACTATATAGGCACATTAAGGACATCAATACATCACTAGATCTATCTGGCAATCACTTGGAAATTCCATTTCACATTGAATAAAAGGGCACTAATCTTTCCAATTTTATTTTTGATATATTCTAATAGTCATAGGCCAAGTCTAAATCTATGTTATTATAGGTCAAGGGCATTCACTATCAAACATTCAAATTAATTTGATAGTTACATTCATATAGAGAAAATATCAATCTACACACACTCACTCCAAGAGGGAGAACTACATAAGCCTAAGTCCATTTTGATCTATATAGGTATCACTTAGATTACATGTTTTTATTTTAAGATATCTCATTTATTACCTTTACTTGATTCCCTATTTTGTATTTAATATTAATTTGGTTTATTTACAAGAACTAAGGTTTATTTTTGTAGGTATTTCATCACATCATATTAACATTTATAAATAAAAAAAAGACCCTCTCTAAAAATTCAAGACACCCATATAGATAAATTAGTCACATAGATAACACAAATGTGAACACACTCTATGTACAAGGTTGTATTTTACCCGTAGATACCCTAGCACAATCATGTCCCAGTGCATCAAAGAATTATGTTTTCATACATGACACAATTCATAGATCATTTCAGTCAATTTTTCATCAGTGATCTATTTTCATAGTCAACATAAGTTATACCTAAGCTAGGTTATCATATTTCATTATTATTACTATTTATATCTCATTTTGATTTTTATATTTTACTATATTTCTACATGTGGGTTTTGTATACTTTGTAGTCTAAATCATTATTTCAATCATTTAGTGTTTATATCATTTAATTGTTAAATCAAGCTAACCATTAAACATGTGTTTATACCCATAGTCATAACCTCAACCTCTTTAAGTTCCCTCTCCCCCCAGTATCCACCCATATAGACACCTTGTTATCCTCCTCAATACCCACCCAGTTTGTTATTATAGTATTGAGACTAAGTATTTTGATACGGAAAAGCTTTATGGCTGGAGGATTTAAATATTATTGGTAAAGGTGTACTAAGGTATAGGATTCCTTATATGTAATTAATGTGATGGAATTTGTTGAATATTTATTGACCAATTTCACCCTAGGTCAACTTTAATCAACCCCCTTACATATTAAAAAATTTCATAGGGTCTTTATAGGTTTGAAAATGGTCCCATGCTGCTAAATGAGGTCAAATAATATGTTTTTATCTTTGTCACATTTGACACTTTATTAAAATCCTTTTATGCCACCTTTTGGTCATTCTAAGGAGATTATATGGTTTTTTCACAAAGGATAAAATGTCAAAGATAATTCTAATGTAATTCATGTTAGGTAATGTTAAAGAATAATTTTGAAAATAAAATGTTGTAAGTTCAATGTAAGAACAAGAAGATCACTTGTAAAAGAGTCAGTTTCAGATAGTTGTACAGATTAGGTGACTCATCTAGCACATGTGGAGGCTTTAAGAAGGTGTATTAGATTCCCATATGTTAGTTTTAGGTTCATGTAGCTTCAGTTTATCAAAAAGTGGCAAAAATTGATTTTTCTCTTGTCACTCTATTGGATAGGTTAAGAAGGACCATTAGTTTTCTTTTAGTATGAATTGGAGAGGAAGAGTTGGAGTGAGTGTACTTGGGAGATGCTAGTAGTCCTTATGACATTATATTTAAGGGTAATGGTTTCCATATTGGTGGTTCATATTGTATGAACAATAATTGATATTGTTAACAACTCCAAAATGCATGTGCATTCCCAATGGCTCAGTTTTCTCATCTAATTCCATTGGTTTTTGTGAGCCAAGTGATGAATATAGTCTTGTAGATAATTTTATTCATTTTAATATTGCTTTCAACTATTTTGGCATGTGTGAAAATGAAAGGATATGTATAATCACCCTTATTCTAGAAGTGAACACCATCATGGTTTGTAGGATAGTTTGATAGTTGTAGAGCTCATTTTCTTGTGAGTGGCTTCAATTCAAAGTAGTACATTTGTTTTCAACCCCACATAACATGGAATTATGTTTCTCAATTGAGGTTTACATTGAAGAGACCTCAAGAGTGATAGTAAAATATAGGGATATGTATCAAATACTATGGCCACCTCTATTTTTTCATAATTGGAAAAAGTTGAAAGAGATTCAAGAAAGAATATTTTTGGGTCTAATCACAAGATAAAGTCCATATATAGTTGTTATAATGGTGAAACATATTTAGACCTCAAGCTAGGATTAAACACTTGAGTTTAAATGTTCATATTTGAATAAAAAAAATTAATGTGAATGTTTACCTTAACATCTTCGAAATAGGATTTTGCTCTATACAATTTCATTCCATGGTAAGGGTTTATGAAGTCTAGGTAAGCTTAATAGTGTCATTATTACAACCTATATGGAGAGCCCATACCTTAGTAAAATAGGAGGTTATTTTGTTGAAGAGAGGATGATGGTATATTGGGTTTTCAACTCAATTAAAATCTTGATAGAAACACTCAGAAAACTACAATGTTAATAAGCCAAATAACACTACAACTTGTACACCTATAGTGCATTGATAGAGGGGTAAGGGAATTGTCTCAAGGTAAGAGTGAGATCATTCAGGTTTGAGATGGATCTAGTGATATAAAGATTAAATGAAAAGATTTAATTATATTACTCAAGTACGCGTCACCACCTATAATAATCTCATAACTTCCATAATATGCACACCTATAGTTTGACTCAATTTTAAACTAGTCTAAGCTAATGAGAGATACGATTTGGTTGGTATAAAGAGGTTCAAGATAAATGGTCAAATTTAAGGCATTTTAAGAGTGATGATATCAAAATATAGGTGATTCTAAAAGATAAATAAAAATAGATAATGTTGAGAATACAAGTTTATAACTTCATACCCAATCTAGGATTCTAGACCCTATACACAGTCACAGAGCTAGAAACTAGTTTTGAGAATTTGAAGATTTGATACCTTTAGGAGTATGATCAAGATTTTAAAATTGATATAGAGTATCATAATTATTTTTAATATACTTACATGGTCTAATTTTAGTTAAAATAATAGGGTAATTTCCCTCTATTTTGTCTCAAACCAGAAGTACTCCACAGTTAAGACAACCTACAAACCTAGTCCATGAATGGCAAATGAATAGAATGGTGGAGCCTTAAAGCATTGTAGGATGATGTATAGGGTTGGTTTTAATATGTAAAAAGGTTGAAAAATCCCTAAATCCATTAATAACACTCAGAATTGACCATATACTCAAATACATAGTTTATTCCTAGTAGGCCTAGAAATGAACATGAGCCATTAGGCTTCAAAACTTTATTCATATTACCATATGATCTTCCCAAGAAAGTTTAAATCCTTCATGGGAGTTTGGAGAGTTGATTTGACTTAGTTTTTTGTAGAGAATAACTTAGATTGGTCATTTTTGGCCTAAATTTACCTTAGGGGTGTTCAAAATTCATAGCAAAAGCTCAAGAGCCATTTTATTTCACCCATATCTATATAAACAAGTTGCATGGGATCTCAAGTACTTACGGGTAGTTAAGGGAGGTCATGAACTCAAACCTAGTGGCATTATTTTGAGGGTTAAGGGATTAAACTTTAAGAATCATTATTAACAACCTAAATACCTAAAACCCTCATAAAAAACATATATGAGCCTAATGAGAAAGATATGAATAATAAAAACTTCATGAGGTAAGGATGTGTTTAGCAAGTTTAATCTAGGATTAGAATTCCATGAATAAGGAGATTGCCAAAATGATCCCATCTTTCTCTCAAATAGTAAAGGTTGAAGGGACCCCCTTAAAGCAGCATTTCATGAAGGCAGAGACTCCTTTCCCTAAGCTCCCCCAAAAATACCCCACCATGAAGACCCCTATGAAGGAACAATTGTGGAAGAGACCTAGAATGATCTTGCCTAAGGAGGATATGGAAGATTGAGGAAATAGAATTTAGGTTAGAATCATAAAGAATAGATAAGTTATGTAGGAGAAGGTGCTTGAGGATGTAAAGGTACCTAAAAATGGATCCCCCCACCTAGAATATATTTTTAGTTTACTTTCTTTTTATTTTTGTCCTCTACATGGTTAGTTACTAGTGTTATTTTTTTGTTTTGTCTTTCAACACGTGGGGCTTTCTCCTATGTACTGTACTTTTATATAATCTAGTTCCTAGTCCCTATAAGACTAGGATTTTTACCATATCAAATAAAAAATAAAGATATGAATAATAATTCATCATTAATGGGTCAATTAACCTAGAAAGTGATTTGAACCTATTTGGCACTCTATTTGGTTTGTACTATCACTTGTACAAATGAGTTAAACTCTTTATTTTCTACAAGATTTGAGTTTAAATGAAGGTACATAAGGGAATAAATAGATGAAATTAATTATGGAAAGAGTGTAGATGTGTTTTCTAACTCCTCATGTACCATTCTCACCATGTTCATACATTGAAATACCTCTACTAATTTGGCTATTATAGGTAGTCATGCACAAGATAGTGAAAAACAAGGTGACTACCTAAGTTTAAAATGATAAGTGTTGTTTTGAATCTTATTGAGGCTTATGTGATAGATTAAAATTCAAATAGGGTTTGAATAGGTTCTTAGCATCTATGTAATGAATCTACTTGAGTGTGTGCAAGTCACGTAAGTGACAAGTGTGAGAGTCTAGGCCTAGAGAGATAGTGAGTGATGCAAGAAATTGAATGACAATTGGCAAAGAAAATGTCATAAATTTAAGGGTGTATAATGACCTTAAAAATATTATTTCCCCCTCTTCAAGTTAGATGATATGTGATAATGACTTCCAAATCAGTTCCAGACTGCCAAGTGGATTCCTCATCAAAAAGGTAGTTAAAAGAAGAATAATGAGGTGCCCCTACACTAATTTTAGGAGAATATTGTACTTCAGATGGACACTTGTATAATAGGACTTTATGACCTATTTTTCAACTCTTTCTCTTGCATTTTATCTAGTTTTCAATGTTTAACACTTGTCATGGTGACTATTCAACATCACTCATTCTCTCTCCTCTCCTATGCTCTATATATTAAAGCCATTTTAGCATTATAAATCATCCACACAGTAGTATAATTTTGAAAATAAATGACTACATGACTAAAAATTTTAGTCATGACAACTAAAAATGACTAAATTTTACTAATTTTTTACAACACAACTACAAATAACTAAATAAATGACTTATTTGATCATTGGGTAAAAAACACACAAATAAAAATGACTAAATAATTAGTCACATAAATAAAAATTAGACAATATGATATTAAAGTGGGTAATTAAAAAAATAGAATTGGTAAATTATTAGTGGGAGTGGGTTGTATTGTGCATGTAGGGTTAATAGTGAATTAAGAAATTGTTGGCAGGAGTGGGGAGTACAATAGAGTGTAGAATTCAGTAGAGATAATTCAATGGGGGAGTGGGGAGTACAATTGACATTATTTGTGTAATGCACCTCTAAAAATAGGAAGGTTTGTTAACTATTAATGGATCTAAAGCTGAGCATAGAGGGTTTGTGTGCCAATTTTATGGCATGAGGTGTTTTGGGTTTTAGCATATAAGTATAGTAGCTACTTGCATAGATGATAAAGCTTATTTGGAGAGAACTTGGAGACTTTTAAAAAGCCAAGAAAAGAATTCAAAGTTTGCTACAATAAATTTAAATTAAATGATGTTGTCTACAGTGAAGTCAAATTTTAGGATGCCCTCTATAGTGAATTCAAAAGTAATTCAAAACCCTCATTACATTAAACACAAAATCTATAGCTTTCTGATTGGCAACTATATCTAGCTAGGAAAACAAAATCAGTGTATTATAAGAGATGAGTTACATAAATAGTATGTTGTCTTGTCATAAGACATTAGTTACCATGTAATAATTTTGAGATCTTGAGATTATGAAAAAATGAGATGTTTTTATTCATTGTATAATCGATACAATGTAGTGACCATATATTAAAGTTGTCCCTTTGTGTTCCATGTTATCATGCACGGGTATGGTATTAATTTTTAATTTTATAACCAATTCACCAACCTAATCCTTGAGGCTCCTTTTCACTAAGTACTCATGGCATGGGTAGTACATATACATCATAATTAGTTTGTTATTGGTTGGTGTAACTTACAGTGGTTACATAGGCAACTGAGTACCAAAACCATACAGGCAATTCTAATTTTAGAATACTATTTTTTCATTACTTTCCTCTACACATTTTGGAGCATATGGGAATTAAACTTTTAACATGCATCCAAATTTCAATTCCTTTGATCAATTTACCTTTAAACCACAGGATCATGTCCCTAGCCTAGACCTCAATGCTTGGGTAACATTATGTGCAAGCCTAACCTATTAATTACATGGAATCCTAGAATATGATCTCATATGTCATGGTTGAAAGTTATGTTATTTCACCAAATCAATGTGGTCACCAAGCTATTTTAATTGATACTATATGTCCACACATGGGAGTATATCAATTTTTAGAACAAGTCATCTTATCTTAACATGTTAATAATTTATGCTAGTAAGTAATGCTCAAAGTTACAACAAAGAATTCATTAGCATGTTTATTAGTTTTTGTGTATTCATTAACATTGAAAATATTTCCATATTAAATGGTTGTGGTTCATCAATAAAACAAGCATAAATTTTATGTTCCATTTCTAAAACATTTCTTTAATTATCATCTAGACAAGGAAGGCCCTCAATAAAACATGGATAAAAATAAAATTTATTTATTTCTAGTCATAAAGAGAAAATCTAATTCTATAGAGTGATGCCCAACTGTATTTCTTGAATTTGAATTATTGTAAAGTAATCTATATCCTATAGAGTGCTCTAATTCTAATTTTTTAGAGTGCTTTGTATCCTAATTCTATGAAGTACTCTGATTTTCGGTAAGTGCTGAAGAGTGCTGAAGACAATGAGTTTACATGTATTAGATCCTAAGTAAGTTGAGTTTTTCAGATTTTTGTTTTTTATTTAAATAAGAAACTAAATTTATACTAGAATGTAGAACATTACAGATGGATCAATTTCAAAGGTTGACTATGAATCAATACCATGCATATGATGAGAGAGTAGCTGATGAGAGGGACATGGACAAATATCCAAGTCTATGTAATGATTGTATTGGTAGAAAGGTGAAAAAAAGAAATGTGATTTATCGACATATGATAAGATATGGGCATAGTGGTATAAGCCATTGGGATTAAAATTATTATGAAGATATGATAGAATTATAGAGTGTGAGATATGAATAGGCAAAAAACATAGATGAAATGGCACCAAACATAGATGAAGAGGTGATAATGTTAGACAAAGGGTTTGAAGCTAATAGAATGTTGAATGAGGGTCTAAATGATGATTGGGCCAAGTTGATGGAGGATTATTTAAAGCCTGTGTATGCTAATTACAAGTTAAGTCATTTGACAGCAATCCTTCAAATTCTTAACTTGCAAGTGGTGCTTAGTTGGACAAATGAGAGTGTAGATCAATTATTAGCATTATTAAGTTCATTGTTACCACCTAACTCCACATTGCCAATAAAATGAAGTCAATGTAAAAATAAAATCACTAAGCTAGGATTAGGGAATGAAAACATCCACACTTGTGTGAATGGTTGTGTAATATTTTGTAATAATATTGTAAGTGAGATTGAATGTCTGAAATGTCATGAAGTGAGGTATAGACAGAGGTTAAAATCAATTGTGTTTCCTATAAAGGTTACTTTTTGATAATCCCACAATTACTCCAAATGTATAGGTGTAGAGACATTTCTAAACTTTTACAATGGCATGCCTAAAATAAGATCACCAATGGAAAATAGTGACATGTGCCTGATTTTAAGATGTGGATGGAATTCGATAATAGATAGCCTAATTTTTCTCAAGATCCTTGTAATATAAGGATAGGTTTGGCTCTAGATGGGGTGAACGCATTCTCAGATCAAAGTAATAAATGGTCAACCTGGCCAGTATTTTTAATAAATTATAAGTTTCCTCCATGGTTAGCAACTAAACCATTTTTCTTAATGTTATCATTGATTATACCAAGAAAGAAAAATGTGACTTTAGATACAATCGATGCTTATCTAGAGCCATTATATGATGATATAATATAATTCTGGAAAGGAATTGAAGAAGTTCAATCCTTATTGTTTATGATTCATGATCTTCCTACATATGGCACATTTTTTGGTCTCACTGTTCATGGATACCATGGATGTCATGATTGTAACTTTAAGGATTTTTTGAGGCACTCAATAAGTTTGCATAAGTGTATTTATTGTGGACATCATGCTTACCTTAAAATGGATCATCCATATCATCGATAAAAAACATGTTTCAATGGTCAAGAAGATAATCATGAAGTACCATTGCTAGTAACAGGTGATTACATTATTGAGAATAGACCAAAAAGAATGTCATTTATAATTGAAAATGATGGGATTACTGGTACTAGATATGATCCATGTAATGAAAGCAGTTTAAAATGGTTTCAAATATTCTATAAGTTGCCATACTTTAAGGATATAGCCATTAGGCATACTATTTACTTTATGCATACTAAGAAAAACATAGCCTATGCTATTATATAAACTCTTTTTGGTGATTTTGATACTATTTCATCACATGAAGACATTTGAAAACTAAATATTTAGAGAAATATTTGGGTTAAAAAATATGATGATGAAAAATATATAAAACCTAGTGCTCCTTACGTTTGGACGAAGTAACAAAGTGCACAATTCTTACAATTGATGTCTCAGACTCACTTTACCACTAGATATATAAGTAATAGTATTAGAAGCCAAACTAACATTAATAGCCTAAGAGGCCTCAAGACCCATGACTATCATGTCATAATTGAGAATATTTTACCTATTGTGATAAATATATCAAGTTTTGTAAAGGGGCCAAGATTGAAAATTATAAGGTTGGTCCTAATATTAAAGAGAATGAGTTTACATGTATTAAATCCTTCAAATTTTGATAGTTTGATGGAGGGTTTTGTTGAAGTCCTTTGTTTATTGGAATGGGAATTTCCACCAATAATATTTAACATTTATGTGCATCTTTTGATACATCTAGAATATGAACTAGAGCTATGGCCTAGTAAGAACAAAATGGATGTATCCTATAGAATGATGTATGAAGGTTTTGAAAAAAATTGTTCATAAAAGGGCAAAACCAAAAGGTAGCATGTCTGAAGGATATTCAATGCAAGAGGCCATGGGATTTTGCAGAGAATATATAAAGGATTTTAAAAATGTTAATCAATGTGTATGGGATGATGACAAAGATGAGAGAATTGTAAGTGAATTATTAGAAGGTAATGGATGTCTCTTCAAGCTATCACATCAAGAAATAAGTTTTATACATGCCTATATTCTTCAAAACACATCTTCATTCAATAAGTGGCATAGGTAAAAAAAAATTACACAATAATCTATTTACTCAATTGCATTTACACTTTTATATTATTAATCTTACTATTTGTACGTTAATATTTTATGTAGAAAATATGAAGAAGAGAATCAATCTTGGATTCAGCATCAACCTCAAAAGCACATACATCATGATTTTATTGGAGGTGATTCTTTTCCAAAATTTAAAGAATAGATTGATAATGCAGTCAGTGATGTAAAAGAAGGTCAAGATATAACAATAGAGGAAAGTGAGTTTTCACAATCTCCACATTTATGGGTTATGAATTTTAGTGGAATGTGGGCCTATGGTAGTCATTTAAGAGTGGAAGAAAAAGACACAAGAAATACAAATTGTGATTGTGTTGTTAGTGCTGAATTTCTTCATGAAAATGAGAAGAAATTTTATGTTGCAAGAAATTATTCAAGTGGATTTTAGTGAAAATAGTCCTATGTTATTAAAATTTAAGTGTATATGACCATCCAGAGTATAATTTGATGAGTATGGATTTGTACGTACAAATATACAATACTTTTTATCAGAGATAGATGAGTTGTATGTTTCCCCTCTTCAAATAAAACCAATCAATTATAATTGATGATGTAAGAAGCCTAGGATGGTTGTATGTCATTCAAATAAAGTCTCATTCAAAATGAATATTCATGGAAGTTGTCGATATAATGCCTAATGGGAAATATGTTAATTTACAAGAAACATTCAGAATGAAGATGATGTTTGAGTGTTTGAAGAAGAAATTTTGATTACCAACAAAGAGATTAGGAGAGAGAATTTATTGCATGTCAAGATGAGAATAAGGAAGAAAATCAATCAGATGCAGACATGAGTGACCAAGATTTTGATCTTGATGGAAATGCAGATGATTGTGATGATGTTTTGTCACCTTAACTAGCCCATCACCGTAACTTTTTAGCTTATCACCTAAACTTTGGTTATATGTATGGTGTAATTTATTATTGAATGTAATAAAGATATATGTATAGGTGTGATTATTTACTATTGTTTTATTGATACATTTTTGAATGTAATCATCATTATTTTACTGGTACATTGTATACAAAACTTGAGATGTTCACTACTAATTTTAAGTGCATTTAAACTTAGGTTCAATCATTCTTTTTAGTTTTCTTACTTTGGTTGAAATTAATTGTGTTTAGTTAAAATATAATTTCTTGTATGTCCTATATGCTTTCTAGATGCTAGACTTGTCTAAGTTATCTAGAACTACTAGATATGAAAAGAAGCAAGAAAGGTATAAAGGTATCAAATAATGCAACAAGATACCTATGAAAGTAAACAACTCTTTAAAATCTTGGTAATAAATTGTAGTCATTTCTATGATATTTGGATAACTTTAGTTTGTTATATAGCTTCTAGCCTCCACATGCATTGAATATGCTTGTGTGAAGGAAACAATAGTGAACATCTATGAGTTAATCACACACACACACACACACACACACACACCTTAACATTAGGTGAACAAAATATTTAACCTATACTATTAAAAAATTTGTGTGAAAAGACAAGTAGAACTCCCTGCCATTCTCCCCCTTAATTCTATGCTCCCCCTAACTTTAGTACTGTCATGTTATTCTGGATCATGCTATGTTTTACTACTTCAATTCTCCCCCTTTGACATCAATGGAAAAGGTGCTAGTCAATTAACCTCCTGACTTAAATCTCCTCATCAACTTGTAGTGCGATAAATTTAAAAGAATGAAACCAGAACAAGATGTCAATGATGAATTATAAGACCAAAATCCTCAAGGTACAAGGGTTCCATACTTAGGCAAAATTTTGAAAAATGACAACCCCTATGTTAGAACCTCTAAAATTTGGCTAGTTTCATTATCATAACTAGCCTTGAACCCAATGACTAAAGCCCTTATTCCTATGCTAAAACTACTTTTACCTGACTAAGCCTCCTCATTTTAAATAAATAAATGATCTCTTAGGTCTGACTAGCATTGAAAACTAAAACTAAGAGACTACAAAATTAGAAAATTATTCAATATTTTCAATAAAATGATATCTAAAATACTACATTCATAATATACCCCTATATTCCCACCTAAAATACATAAAAAATACAATACTTCAACCCCATAATGGGTAAATAGTGACACTATAACATGGTGGTGAACAATCACTCAATTGCTATAATTAACCTACCATCCTACAAGAGTCTAAAGGGGTGTGCATGGGGTGGCAGTATGAGACTGTCTGAACTGTTGTCTCATAAAAATTAAAGTGAAGGTGTGTGGTACATTGGGGAGAGTAAAATTCTAACTCTACCATACCACTACCCCACAATGGTCTTGATATGATAGAGTGGTACTACAATACAAGTTGTCAAAGCATTTAAATTGTCAGTGGTAATGATTACACCTCTAAACATGAACCATTAAATTTATAGGTGGAAACCTTGTAACTTGGTAGTTGCTATAGGAAACCTATAGATGAAAGCCTATAGTTGTTATAGGTAACCTATAGGTGGAAACCTATAGGTTGGAAACTGCTACGGTCTAAAATCCCTTTTTGTTGTAGGCTTCTCTATAAGTGTTGTGACCAATTAAGATTCCTATAGTCTTATTCTACCCTTCAAATATATGTTAAATAAGGTAACATAAGTATAATCTAATCAAATAAAAAGCATCATTGATTCATAATACATATGTGTATTAATGCACACATATAATCATTAATTCATTCATTCATTTACATGAGTCATGGATAGTTCTAGGGATTCATATAGGAAAAATATATACAATGGGTATGGATGAGGCTACAAATAGAACAATTAGTTGCCTCATCAGACCCCCATACTTAACCTCTTTCTTGTCCTTGATAAAAAAAAAATTGCATTTTAAATCCACAATATTTCCTTAAATCTAAGGGCTCAATAAAGACCATCCCTTCAAGTATATAAAAACCTTTATCAGCATCTATGTTTTTCCACCTTTTTTTTACATCTCTATTAGCTAGCACATTCCCTTCCCAATTAGGAATTGGGAACCAAAACATGGGTGGATGAAACATCAACCCCAACCAACTTATCCTTTTTTCTTGATAATCTCAATATAAATATATGCTCTATGTGTTATCTCTCTAAGGTTTTGAGGGGAAAAAGTGAATTTTCATTTTAGGGTATCTGAAAGCTCTACCCATCTATGTAAACAGGAAACAAAAATTTATTTTCCATCTCCCTCCATGAGGCTCAATTAGTGGTTTTGGACCTCTACTTGTTTGTTTGTGACCCATGCTCATGGAGTATCTACATTTATAAAATAAAACCATTCCTCTATTATATCTTATAAATTAGTAAATTCACCACTAATCATTAGGGTAGGCTCTTTTTATTTATCTTGATAGAACTCAACCTATTTCTTTATTCTTGTTTCATTGAGGATGTATGAGGTAAAGGCATTCAATTAGACATCCCCTAGGTATATATTGGGACTCCACTTTGGGTCATGTGACACAACATACTAATGCATGTAAAACTCACTTAATTGTACTTAAATATTAGGGTCAACATGCCTATAGACCTCAAATAAAAACTTAGAATCACATACCATGTAGGACTAATCATTGTATATCCTATCATATTTGAATTTGAGCCACATTTATTCTAAGTATATATCATATACCCTAGAGGGTTATCTATATTCCATTAACATCTCAGTGGTATCATACATGTTAGTGATCTTCTCTTTCAAATAAGTGATCCTAGTCTCAGTGCTTTCTAGGCTTTCTTTCAAATCTTCCTACTACTCCCTTGCTTCAACATATATTGTAAACCTTTGTATAAACTATTTATGATAAGTTTCATCATCACTAAAGTTTTCCTCAAGAAATCTCAAAAGGTCATCAATTTCTATTAGCCTAGTAGTTGAGAGGTTTACATCAATTACTTCTTCTATTATAGGTAATTATGCAATGGTCTCTACAAAAAAAACCTATTGTGGAATGGTACCAAAGCCAAAACATTATCTATTGTAAGCTTTTCTAGGGGTACAATAATACCATTTATAGGTAAGGTGGATGAAGCTACTATAGGCACTTCTAAGGGAGTTGTTACATGCTCCTCCAATGTCCTTTCCTTTCTTGATTCTTCTTCCATATATGGATTTAGAAATTTTTTTACCCCTAGAAGTGTTTCTAGGCCTCTTTTGCCTTTTAACTATACTATTTTATTCCTCAACCTTATATCTCTTCCATGGCTTGCTCCAAAGTTTGGAACTCCTAGTGATGAGGAACTTTGTCTTGCTCTGTTGCTTCTTCTATGGTCCTTTCTTCAAGAAATTATTCCTCTTTTATACATTGATATGACATTCTTATTTATTCTTTTGTATACCCTATTTGTTTGAGTAGTTCCATGTCTTCTTCTCCCAATATGGGTTGCTCATGTGACTGCATTTCCTCTTCCTTTAAAAAATCTTCATCAATAGACCATTCTACTATCTCAAACCCATTAGAGGTCTTATGAATTTTGGGCTCCTTATTCTCTTCATCCTCATTGATGTTTATAGGTGAGGATGAAAGGGTTGACCTTTGTCTTTTAATTATCTGAGACCTCCTAAGAGGAGGTCTCCTTCTCTTTGATGCAAAGAGATTCTTCCTTTCAGTCTTATTATTATTTTTAGGAGGGAGAGCTATTGAAACCTACTTCTCTTATGTAGCTGGTGATGAAATAACTTCTTGTTGAGGATCAAGTTTTGTGACATCCCCTTCTTCTTGTGTAACTAGTGATAGAAGAGCTTTTTCTCCTTTTGAAGAAGCCATGGTGGAAGAATCTACTTCTTGTGTTGAAACAATTAGAATAGTAAGATAATGAATATCTTAACTAATTTGTTTTGGTGGACTTGCCTCCTCTGTATCCTTAGGAGGTAGCACTAAGTTTCTTTATCTTCTCTTACTCGTAGTAACTACAGGTGAGACTGTAGTAGCTATGGGTTGACTAGTTACACTAGTGCCAATAGTATCCTCTTGTGTTATTTGTTAGACCTAACCCTTGGGAGATTCCCCCTCATTTTTTCCCTCCTCTTGTTGAGGTTCACCAGTCCTTAAGGTTAGAATTGCTCCCAGTTAAGCTCAGGTCTAGTATCTCTTAATCCTTATTTAATTAGCAACCAAATTAGATAATGATGACACAATGCTTTTTCTACCCCCGTTTGGTATTCTCTAGACATTTTATTCAAGATATTCCATAAGTGGTTTGGGACATTAATAGTCCTACCATGCCTTAAATGATTCAAAAATTTGAATTAGAGAGTATAGATCAAGGAGTACCTACCTTCACATGTCAGATATTTGATGATATTCGAGGCCACTTCTCTCTAGGCTAGGGGTAGACTTAGTCTCTCCACACCTCCTTTATTAATCATTAGCCTTTCATTATCTTGAAAAAATTATTATCTAGATAGTTGGCCATTAGGTTTCTTTTCCAAAATTTCCCCAATTCTTGGCAACCCAGTAACCTGGCTTACCATTTCTACTATAACTAAAAATGTGATGCCAAATATTGTCACATATTCTCCTATAAAAGACCCTAAAAATTCTATAGTGAGAGGTTATGAAAAATGTTGTAGTTTCTAAAAATAGGTAGCCCATCCAACCTTGCTGAAGATGGCCCAACTATCTGGGTCTCCTTACAACTGCCTGTGGTTTGAGGGTTCCCTTCTCACTACTGAACCTCCCATTCTAGATAGTTTATCTTCATATCAAAATTTTCAAATATATATCTCTTAAAAACACCCAATTTTACCTTTAGATTATTGCTTATAGTGAAACAAGTTTCTTCAATAATGGTAGTTTTGGTTTTAGGTTGTAGCAATGTCTTGCTTAGGTCTTTTTGTGAATGAGCTTTGATCTCAAAATGGAAAATAATAAAATTTATTATTTTTCCAAATCAAATATTGGTGTAGTTATGGTGTAATCATGGGCTTTCAATCTATATGTATAGATTATCATGTGATTGATTATCTATATAATTCTTCCCCCCAATGTGAAGTGTCACTTGTCCCCATGTAACATGGTACGTGTAGGATACAAAAAGATAAGATATGATCATAATGAGGGTTTTGAGTGGTGATTTGACATAGCTCATGAAAAGATTCAATGAATTATGTCTTAATGATTAAATATTATTTTTAATATAATGCATGTTATATTAAAAAAATAAAGTGTTTTTCTATGACTAAAAGATACATCATACCTTTATAACCATTTATTCCTAGGGTTGTGGCATAGGAAATCTACATGTGAATGTTTTCTATAATGGAAGCTTAGCTTGTTATTTCCTCATTCAATTATTACCAAGGTAATCATGATTTTTATATATTGTTACCCTTGGGTAATTATGTGATCATAGTGTCATATCCTTTAATTATGCCCTCAATAATTTACATGCAATCATGATGACTTGTAAAACACTGGAGTAGTGGTCTTGTAGTGGTATGAGAGACCATTCCCATCCTTACATAAGGTGGTTGCTATAGATCTTTGTTTATCATCCAAGTCATATCCTTTATAATCATTAATGATGGTAGGTGATGGCATTTGTTGCTCTTGATCTCCTCTGTATGAGCCTATTGATGTCTGGTTTCTCTTCTATCTTACTCCTAGTAAATGAGGATGTTTGATGATGGATTCTTTGTTTAGTGAAATTTTAATTTGAAAATTAGTTAGTTTAACAAACTTGGGACCTATGCTCCAGAAAAGATCCCAGATCTCTCTTATTGGTAGAGTGAAATTATTTTCCATGAAGTGACTAGAATCTGAGAATGGTTCTTTTGTATTTTTATAGTCATAAATTATGGTCTGCAACACTCTAAATGGAGATTGGAAGTATATGCCTTTGTTATAGCACTTACTTTTTTATTCAGGGGTATGGTCTTTCCTTAGCAATGTTTGAAGTTTCTACTCTAATCTTCCTTCACTCCTCTATCTTATCTAGTGTCTTACATGAATTTCTCAATAACCCATAGCCAAAGCCATAGCTCATCATTTATGAGGAATTAACCTATAACTACTAGAGAGGTGTATATAAGGGTTAGGATATACCTACAAAAACTCTAGGTTGAGCCCATATCCATTGCAAAGTTGTGCCTAGTGATAAGGAAGGTGCTCGTAACAACTACAGAATAGTGCATAAAAACTAGAGGAATGGAACTTGTTGTCTCTATAGCATCCACATCTTCATGGCACATGACTGCTAACATATTGACACTTTTTGTATCTAACATCCATTCTGTGTCAATTAAAAGAAAGTTAATTTTTGTTTAATATGTCAGGTGCATGGTTTCAGGTTTCCTATCATCATTTTCTAGTTTCTTATAAATATTTATCAAATGTTTATCTCTGTGTTATCAAATGTTTTGTATCTCAATATAATGTGTATTTTTTTTGTTTTTGCATAAATGTATTGATAAAATCCAAGAAGGGGATAAATTTGGGGTGTTGGATCCATTTGATGGTGTTGCTACGGTCATTGGATGGATTCACTCACTATCTATTATATATGGAGTAAAATTGAAAGGAATAGGAGATGTAAATGTAAATATTCTAAAGCTCACAAATACCCCTTACTTATAAAGACAAAATAAACAGAGATTTCCATTTGAAAGAGAAATAAGGAACCTTCACACAATATGTGGCCACTAAAATATTTGTAAAAAATGACATAGTTAATTTTTATCATGTACTCACTATTAGACAGCTTGTCCCACTTCTTCATGTAGTAGTTTGAATGTGTTGTTCAGGGATATTTATCATGGTGTATTTTTAAGAGTTGGAAACTCTTATACTTTGACATTTTTGATATATATATATATATATATATATATATATATATATATATTATAATTCATTAAAATTTCATTATATTTTTATTGAAAAATTCCTTTTTTTATCATGATGTTGAATCAATATTTTAACTTCTAGCATGTTGTAGCTTGTTCGTATATGCAATATTTTTATTTTCATTTATGTTTTAATTCAAGTTTAATAATATGTTTATTTATGTATTTTTATTTTCATTTGTGTTTTAATTCAAGTTCAATAATATGTTTATTTTATATTATACAATTTATGGTATTTAATAAATTATTCACATCATATAAATGAAAATTTACTACTAAACTAGTAGTAAATATAATGATTATGCAATTAATAAATAGTGTATCAATATACTACCAGTTGACAAAAATCGGTGAACAGAAATAATTAAATAAATTACCAAATGATGGCAATTAAAAATTAAAATGACTAAATTTACTACCAATTAATGGCAATCAGTCAATTCAAATGACTAAATATACTACTAATTAATGTTAATTAATAACTAAATTGACTAAATATACTACCAATTAATAGAAATCAGTGAATAAATATGACTAAATCTATGACCAGTTGATGGTGAAATAATGATTAAAATGACTAAATATACTACCAATAGACAAAAATCAATTAATACAAATGACTAAATATACTACCAATGGATGAAAAATAATGAATAAAAATTACTAAATATACTACCAATTGATAATAATTAATGATTATGATGACTAAATAATGGAGTACCATGAATAAATAAATGACCAATTAATAACAATCAATGACTAAATATACTACTAAATTGAAAATCAAAACAACCAATAAATGACTAAAAATGGTTTAGTCATAAATTTGGTCACATTATAAATGACCAGCAATAAACTACTAATGGTCACATGACCAAGATCATTTATTGATATGCAATTTTTAGTATTTTTTAGTCATTTATTATTATTTTTTTACTAGTGACAATTGGTATGGCAAAGCCTTGTTGGTTTGACATCTTGTTTTGCATTTGAATAAAATTTTGAAACTAATTTATTCTCTACAAATTCCTGTTTAAGTATGTCAAGTAGTCTATTTGGATAACAAATGATGATGATTGTTTCTCCTTACTTCCATTATCCTCTTGTATGCATTGTGTGAGTAGTAGCATTTCTTCTAATATGTCTCATGAAGTGTATATGTTTTTAAGGTGTAATTTGAAGTGTGAAGGAGATTATAAGTGTCTAATATCATACTTCCTAGTTACTCACCTTTGGATACGCATAGAAATCTACTTCCATGTTGAAACACTTATGCTAGAAGAACCTTGAGTTGAGATCAGTTTTAGTAGTTTACCTTCTTAGTGCAAATGCAAGTATGTTTGTGGACTTATCTCTAGTGTATCACCTTAATTATTATAAGTTTATTTTATATTTCAATTTTCCCTTTTCACCCTCAATAATTATTATTCTATTGTAGTGTGTGAGCTAAAAGATATATCAAGGGAGCTAGCCCATAATTAAGAGATCTACATCTTGTAGCAAATTAAAAATATGTAGAGATAGTTCCATGTTATCCCCTATTTTAAGAAGGTCTCTTTGACTTCTCTAGGGTGAAAATTTAGGCTATAATAGTTTTGTCATGCCCATTGGGACATGAAGTCTAGAAGGTTTTTCAAGGTGAATTTTGGTCTTAATAATATGAGGTTGTAATAGCCTACTTCCTGTAGTATCTGACGACTCCAACATTTGACTCTTAGTGAAAGACTAGTGAAATATTTCATGCCTAAGGTAAACACAAGATCTCTTACTAAAGGAAATCCTTTTTAATTCCAAGAGCTTCCTCATTATTTATACAAAGAAAATAGCTTTGCTAACACCCATTCTTACCCAAAAATATCATACCTTGCTCATAAACCTATAAGGAAGTTTTTTATTGGACCATTATTGTAAATTCCTAAAGCTACCATGGAAAGGAACCGACATTTTGTTGCATTCAATCGTTATAGTCCTATAAGACTTGACCACTATGATTATATCCCCATATCTACCCTCAAAAGTTTTCATACACTAGTGAGACTATCATTACCCCTATTGAACATATTAGAAACATTGATAAATTTTACAATATACATCACATCATTTCGGAGAACATAGAAATTAGGTTTTTGGTTGTCTCTTTCAAAGGTAAAAATATTGATTGGTATTGTAAATTATCCCCTAAATATATTACCACATGGGATGAGTTGTGAGATGCTTTGAGGATAATATTTGAAGACAAGAGTGACAACTTATCATTGACTGAGTAGCTGACCAACATAAGTAGAGCACCTCAAGATGTTATTCAAGGCTTCAACATAAGATTTCAAAAGAAATGCTTTCCTATATGATATTAAAGCTTTTGATAGTCATATTTATATGATGATATAATTTATGGGAGGGATAACATTTCTTAATACCTATGAAGTGGCCATTCAGGTTGATAATTATTTAATTTAGACTCAAAATATTTCCCTAAGACCTCCCATTCCTCTATTCTTTGATTTGTAAACCCTACACCTGTTGTTTCTCCTAGAAAACATAAATATATTTCCCCTAGTTAGCCAAGAAAATCCAATGAAGCAGAAGGAATGAGGGATCTAGAGCAAGATATCTTGTCTCAAGAGGATTATATAATAGTAGCAAGTGATGCCTTTCCAAAGACACTATCAACATAATCAGTCTAACCCAAACTATCAAGGTAATAAACCACCCTTCCAAGTTCATCCTTAAGGTCAAGGATAACTAGTTCAAGAAAAGTCATATAATGGATATAATCCCAATGCTCGCTTCACCTTAAGAGCATTAGTGCCTACTCAAAATAGCCTTTTTCAAGAGAATGATGGTCAGCCTCCATGAGATTAACCTCATGATCCATCTTCCTATGTCAATGAGTATTTTAATCAAGATTTCATGGAAAATTTGGGAACAATGCCAACCATGATTCAAGATGAGGTACCCAATGGAGGAGAGAATAATGGAAAGAGTGATCAAGTTGGTTCTAATTTGTTTAATTGGAATCAAGATGATTCATTTGCTATGAATTACCAAAGGTATTTAAGCAAAGATTCAAGTCCTATAGTTACAAACACAAGGGAAAAGAGAAAGGCAATTCAAGAGGTTCAAGGGGATTGTAATGGTTCATTAATGAGTTTTAAAACATCCCAAAGGGAAGGTATGTCTAATATAGTCCCAAATTCACACATAGATCAAATAATTTAGAATGTTAAGAGTGATTTCAAACCTTAGAATTTTCAAGGTATAGGAAACATCATTCCTACTAGTGGAAAAACTAAGGTAAGTAGTTATTTCACTAACATTTTAGATCAAATGACTATATCTTATGTGAATGTACAAATGTGGGATACACTTTCAATACTTAGACAAGTAGACCTACTCCAAGTAGAGCTATCCAAACTCAATTTGAAAACCAATCAGCCTAAAGGGAGAGATATAAACTTGATAAACACTTTAAAGGTTAGGGAGGGATATCCAAATAAAACTAAGAAAATTTAAAAACCTCCTCCTTTCAATCTATCTATCATCATTGGAGATTATTTGGTTAATAATTTTCTTATTGATAGTGGAACAAGTACTTGTGTCATGCCCAAGTAAGTAGCTGATAGGTTGAACTTGAATTATGAGCCTCATTCTAAAGGCGTGCCACAATTGGATGGTTAGCTACCAAGATAATTATCATAATCAAAGGTTTACAAATTTTTATTCGTGCTTATCTTACTTTCACCATTCCTCATGATGGTGTGGTTGTGAATGTGTTACCCCACTTTTCCCTTTATTTGTCAAGAGAGTTTATGCTAATATTAGAGGATACATGACTTCATATTGGTCCTATATGGAATTTAGGACTAAGTATGGTGCTAAGGTGTCAATAAAATTTGAACCTCTATCTAGTTTTCATGTAGAACCATATGTGCCTTATACATCTAACATGAATTGAAATATCAATGATGAAGAAGATCAACCTAGTGATCAAGAACCTTTAACATTTCTTGATGGCATAACTGACTTGTACCTTGATGAATGGGGAGGTGAGTCATATAGATATGAAGAAACAAGACTTGGTACATACATCCTCCATGAATAATTGGATAGATCTCTTGAGGTATATTTTGATGATACTCTAGAAGAAGTCACATAGGGCAACTATATTTTGCACATGGATGATGATGTTCATATTCTAGCTGTGAAAAATATTAAAAATCATAATGAGCATCCATTTCTACCTATAAAAGAATATAACACTCATTATCATGTACCTTAAGAAGAGGTAGATCATATGTGGAAATAATTCGATGCTATAGTGTAGGAGTTTGAGGAGGTAAGCAGGTGTGTAAGTAAGCAGGTCTGTAACTATCCAAAAGGAATACAAATTTGATGATGAGGTTAATCATGCATCTAATGAACACAAAGAAGTGTGTGAGGTCTCTACTAAGTAGGAAACAAATTTAGTAGACCAATAAGTGTTTGGTGAATAATATGATAGCCTTGATGACTCCCAACAACAAGCACATCATGATTCAAATGAATTTTAAGTTGAGAGGGGTTTAATGAATCCCAATGATCAAATTAAGGAGTTCCAAATGGACATGATAGAGTTCAAATAAGCTAAAAAGTAAAATAAGCCTCTAAAATATCTATATGGAGTGTTCATGAGAGTTCCAAGTGACACACTTATTATTATAAGAATCTCCAAAGATGGTAAATCATTTGAATATCTTCATAAGTAAGTTTTAATTGACAAGTATACATCGTATGATGGTTTGTTTTCATAGGGAAACAATGATTCTATAAGCGTTGTCTTTGAACCAAGTTGAAAAAATGAAGAGGTTTCTTTTCACCTCAAGTGTCTTGAGATCTTGTACATATTAGGATAGGTGTGTGTTTTATTTTGGTTATTTGTGAGTTTCGCTAAGTGGTTAGAGAGCACAAGTGTGTCTTGGTGTCTTGTTTTATGTGTTTTTTCTTACTGATAGTGGAACAAGTACTTGTGTCATGCCCAAGTAAGTAGCTGATAGGTTGAACTTGAATTATGAGCCTCATTCTAAAGGAGTGCCACAATTGGATGGGTTAGCTACCAAGATAATTAGCATAATCAAAGGTTTACAAATTTTTATTCGTGCTTATCTTACTTTCACCATTCCTCATGATGGTGTGGTTGTGAATGTGTTACCCCACTTTTCCCTTTATTTGTCAAGAGAGTTTATGCTAAGATTAGAGGATACATGACTTCATATTAGTCCTATATGGAATTTAGGATTAGGTATGGTGCTAAGATGTCAATAAAATTTGAACCTCTATCTAGTTTTCATGTAGAACCATATGTGCCTTATACATCTAACATGAATTGAAATATCAATGATGAAGAAGATCAACCTAGTGATCAAGAACCTTTAACATTTCTTGATGGCATAACTAACTTGTACCTTGATGAATGGGGAGGTGAGTAATATGGATATGAAGAAACAAGACTTGGTACATACATCCTCCATGAATAATTGGATAGATCTCTTGAGGTATATTTTGATGATACTCTAGAAGAAGTCACATAGGGCAACTATCTTTTACACATGGATGATGATGTTCATATTTTAGCTGTGAAAAATATTAAAAATCATAATGAGCATCCATTTCTACCTATAAAAGAATAGAACACTCATTATCATGTAACTTAAGAAGAGGTAGATGATATGTGGAAATAATTCAATGCTATAGTGTAGGAGTTTGAGGAGGTAAGCAGGTATGTAAGTAAGCAGGTCTGTAACTATCCAAAAGGAATACAAATTTGATGATGAGGTTAATCATGCATCTAATGAACACAAAGAAGTGTGTGAGGTCTCTACTAAGTAGGAAACAAATTTGATAGACCAGTAAGTGTTTGGTGAACAATAAGATAGCCTTGATGACTCCCAACAACAAGCACATCATGATTCAAATGAATTTTAAGTTGAGAGGGGTTTAATGAATCCCAATGATCAAATTAAGGAGTGCCAAATGGACATGATAGAGTTCAAATAAGCTAAAAATTCAAATAAGCCTCTAAAATATCTATATGGAGTGTTCATGAGAGTTCCAAGTGACACACTTATTATTATAAGAATCTCCAAAGATGGTAAATCATTTGACTATCTTCATAAGTAAGTTTTAATTGACAAGTATACATCGTATGATGGTTTGTTTTCATAGGGAAACAATGATTCTATAAGCATTGTCTTTGAACCAAGTTGAAAAAATGAAGAGGTTTATTTTCACCTCAAGTGTCTTGAGGTCTTGTACATATTAGGATAGGTGTGTGTTTTCTTTTGGTTATTTGTGAGTTTCCCTAAGTGCTTAGAGAGCACAAGTGTGTGTCTTGGTGTCTTGTTTTATGTGTTTATTTATTGTTGTATTGGTGTGAGTTTGTGGTCTTTTCAAAGGCATATCAGTGTCAATTATAGTATATTGGTGACTCCATTTCCCAAGGATAGGAGAAGAAAACTTATCCTTAGCATAGCAGGCATGCTACCCACTAGAAATCACTAAAATATTGACCAATTTCACCCTAGGTCAAATTTAGTCAACCCCTCTTGCATATTAAAATTTTTCCTAGGGTCCTTCTAGGTTTGAAAATGGTCCCATGGTGCTAAATGAGGTCAAATAATATGATATTATCTTTGTTGCATTTGTCACTTATCTTAAAATCCTTTTATGCCACCTTTTGGTCATTATAAGGAGATTGTATGGTTTTTACACAAAATGACAAATGTTAAAGGGAAGAATAATTTACATCATGTTAGGGAATGTTAGAGAATAGTTTTAAAACTAAAATGTTTTAGGTTCATTGTAAGAACAATAAGATCACTTGCAAAAGGGTTAGTTTCAAGGATTTTTATGGATTGGATGACTCATCTAGCATGTGTGGAGGCTTCAAGAAGGTATATTGATATTCCCATAGGTTATTTTTATGTTAAAGTAGTTTTATTCAATCAAAAAGTGATGAAAACTGATTTCTCTCTCCTATATATCCCTTGGATAAGTCAAGAAGGGTCAACATTTTTGTTTTGGTATGGAATAAAGAAGAAGAGTTGGAGTGAGTACACTTGGGCGATGTTATTATTCCTTTTGATCTTCCATTTAATGGTCATGGTTTCTAGGTTGGTGATCTATAATATATGAATAATAATTAAAATTGTTAACACCTCCTAACTACTTGTGCATTCCCAATGGCTCAATTTTCTCATCTAATTGCATTGATCTATGTGAACCAAGTGATGCATATAGTATTTTAGAGAATTTGCTTCATTTTCATGTTGGATTAAATTGGTTTAGCATGTATGAACATGAAAGGATAGGCATAATCATCCTTGTGCTAGAAGTGAACACCATCATGATTTATATAACAATGTTTAATAGTTGTAGAGATTATTTTCCTATGAGTGGCTTCAAGTCAAGGTAGTAAATTTGTTTTCAACCCATCAAAAAATGGAAGTAAATTTTTCCATTGAGGGTTTTCATTAAAGATACCTCAAAAGTGATAGTACAATATAGGGCTAAGTATCAAATACTATGGCCACCTCTATTTTCTTAGAATTGGAGAAAGTTAAAAGATATTCAAGAATGAATATTTTTGGGTCTAATCACATGATAGAGTCCATATATACCTATTGAAATGGTGAAACATATTTATACCTCAACCTAGGATCAAACACTTGATTTTCAATTTTGCTATTTGAATAAATTTGCTCAATGGAAAGTTTTACCTTAACTTCTCCAAAAAAGGATTCTTCTCTATACAATTTCATTCCATGGTGAGGGTCTATGAGGTCTAGGTAAGCTTAATAGTCTCATTATTTTAGCCTAGATGGAGAGGTCATACCTTAGTACAAGAGGAGGTTGTTTGGTTTAAGAGAAGATGATGGCATATTGGGTTTTCAACTCAGTCAAAATATTGATAGAAACACTCAGAGAACTACAATGTTAAGAAACCAAATGACACAACTTGTACACCTATAATGTATTGATAGAGGGATAAGGGCATGGTCTCAAGGTATGAGTGAGCTCATATAGGTTTTATATGGATCTATTGATCTTATATGGAACCAACAAAGTGAATTATAGTACTCAAGTACCTATCATCACCTATAGGAATCTCATAACTTCCCTAATATACACACTTGCAGTTTGACTCATTTTCAAACTAGTCTAAGCTAATGAGAGATGCAGTTTGGTTAGTATATAGAGGTGTAATATAAATTGTCACATTAAATACACTATTAGAGTGATTATATAACACTCCAAATTATTCTTAAAGACAAATAAAAATAGAGAAGGTTGAGTAGACAAGTTTCTAACTTCATACTCAATCTAGGCTCCTAGACCATACACAGTCACAAACCTAGAATCTAGTTTTGAGAATTTTAAGGTTTGAGACCTCTAGGAGTATGATAAATATTTTAAACTTGATAAATAGTATCATAATTATTTTTAATATACCTCTATGGTCTCATTTGATTAAATCTAATAAGGTAACTATCCTCTATTTTCTCTCAGATCAGAAGCACTCCACACTTAAGATAACCTATAGACCTAGTCCATGAATGGTAAATGAATAGAATGGTGAAGCCTTAAAGTATTTTGGGATGATTTGAAATGTTGGTTTGAAGATGCTAAAAGGTTTTAAAATCCCTAAATCAACTAATAAAACTCTAAATTGACCATATATTCAAATATATAATCTATGTCTACTAGGCCTATAACTGAACATGAGCCATCAAGCTTTCAAACTTTATTTATACGATCTTCCCAAGAAATATTAAATACTTCATGGGAATGTGGAGATGGGCTTATTTTTTTGCATATAATAACTTAGACTGGTCATTTTGTCCTAAATTTGCCTCAGTGGTGTCTAGGATGTATAGCAAGAGCTAGAGAGCCATTTTCTTTAACTTGTATATGTATGGAAAAGATACATGGGATCTCAATCACTTAAGGGTATTTTAGGGATGTCATGAACTCAAAATTAGTGGAATTTTTTTGATGGTTAAGGGCTTAACGTTTATGAATTATTGTTAACAACCTAAATGGCCTAAAACCCTTATATGAACTTGATGAGAAAGATATGAATAATAATGCATCCAAAAGGGGTCAATTGATCTAGAAAGTGATTTAAACCTATTTTTAATTATCTTGTGGTCCTCGCCATTCAATTATTCTATATTTTCACTTATATGGATGAGTCAAACTCTTTTTTTATATAAGATTTGAGTTGAAATGAAGGTAAAAAAGGGAATAAATAAATGAGAGACATTATGGAAGGAGTGTATATATGTATTATAACTTCTTAGATACCATTCCCACCATGGTCATGCATTTAAATACCTCTGCTAAGTTGGTTTTTGTAGGTAGTCTTGAACGAGATAGTGAGAAACAAGGTGACTACCTAAATTAAAGATGAGAAGTGTTATTTTGAATATTATTGAGGCCTATGTGATAGAATAGAAGGCAAAGAGGGTCTAAATAGGTCCCTAAAATCTCTAAAATGAACCTCCTTGAGTGTGTACAAGTCACTTAAGTGACAAGTGTGAGAGTCTAGGCCTAGAGGGCTAGTGAGTGATGCAATAAAGTGAATGACAATTAGAAAAGAGAAAGTCATCATTTGAAGGGTGTATAGTGACCTTCAAAATCTTTTTTCCACCTCCTCAAGTAAGGTTATATGTGTTAATTAATTCAAAATTAGTTACATACTATCAAGTGGATTCCTCATCAAATAAGCAGTTATAATAAGAATAATGAAGTGTCCCTATCCAACTTTAGGAGAATATTGTACTTTAGATGAACACTTGTCTAAGAGGACTTCATGACCTTTTTTCTAACTCTTTATATTAAATTTTAATTAGTTTTTAAGGTTTTACACTTGGCATGGTGACTCTTCAATATCACTCCTCTTTCCTCTCCTATGCTCTATATATTGGAGCCATTTTGGCATTATAGAGAATCCATAATTGGTATTGTGAAGCCCTACCAGTTTGGCATCTTATTTGCCTTTGAATAAAGTTTTGAAACTGATTTAGTCTCTATAACTCTTGCTTACATATGTCAAGTAGTCTATTTAGATAAAAAAAATGATGATGATTATTTCTCTTTGTTTCCATTCTCCTCTTGTATGCATTGTGTGAGGAGTAGCATCTCTTCTAATGGGTCTCATGAAGTGTATATGTTTTTAAGGTGTAATTTGAAGTGTGAATGAGATTATAAGTATTTAATATCATACCTCTTAGTTATTCACCTTTATATATGCATATAAATCTACCTCCATGTAGAAACACTTCTATTATAAGAACCCTAAGTTGCGATTATTTTTAGTAGTCTACCTTCTTAGTGCAAATGAAATTATTTTTTTGGAGTTATCTTTGGTGCATCACCTTTATTATTATAGGTCGATTGTATGTTTACTTATTTCCTTTTCAACCCCAATAGTGATTAGTCTATTTTAGTGTGTGAGCCTAAAAGATAGATCAAGGGAGTTAGCCCATAATGTAGAGATCTATCTCATGTAACAACTTGCATATATGCAAAGATAGTTCCATGTTATCCCAAATTTTAGAAGGTCTCTTTGAATTATATAGGGTGAAAATTTGGGCTATAACAATATCCATTATTGATATTTGATTTTAATCTTGTACATCTTTCATTGCATCATGTATAGGGCATGTGTGATTATAATTATTAAATGACCAAAAAGTAGTATAATACATCAAATTTTTGGTTGGTAGATTAATTTTAATCGTAGGAAAAAAATATTTTGGATGTTGGTCATATGTTTTACATATTTCATAGTAAATTTATTTTATATATATATTGGTTGTTATACTAGGGGGCATAACCATTGGTGTCTATGAGAATCTTATTATTTTCACTCTTTTTACCATTTCCTAAAGGGTAAATTTTTTTTTTATACATGTCCTTCCACACAAAAAAATTGGGTACACCATGTTAAATCCCTTGGTGAGTTATTTTTGGTTGTTGGTGATCTAAAGTCACCACCCTTCATCTAAATATCCCACTTCAACCTCAAATGTTCTAACTCCTATTGTATTATCTCCATGTTGTCTTTCAAAGATGAGTCTATTTAACATCTTCAAGACTATGCTTCTAGGTGTGACACCATATCTATCATTTATGCCAATTTATTAAATTTTCTCATCCATGTTGGCTCATAGATATGGTATTAGCCTTGAAATAAACCACTAAACTCATTATTTCTCATCCAATGGATACTCTAATTTTATTACTATCGATTTGAATCTTTGATCATATTATTTCACCATTTTTTTCTTTATGTATACGGTATCTCTTTTTACTAACACTATTTATTAGAATGTTTAGATAGTGAAAGTATCCTTTAAATGTTTTTTGTACATCATCCCATGAACTTGCATACCTTGCATTGGTTTTTGTATACCAGTTTAATGCATTATCTCTTAAAGTTATGACAAAATAAAATAACATTACCCTCTCATTTATGACATTATGAATTATCCAATATGAATCTAGTATGAATAATTATTCCTCTGCATACTTAGTGTCTTCACTGAATAAGAATAACTTCATTATGTTTTATGACATATTTGGGATATTAGGTTATATTATTGCACTATTACTACTCCAATTACCATATGTGATCATTCTATAATCACTACTTTAGCTTCTTAGTTTATTATTTATTATCTAACCAGTGTTCAATTTCATCATTTATCCCTTTTTATTTACCTTAGAAAATATGTTTGTCCTAAGAATTCTACCTGATTCTCCAAACACTCTCTTTTGACTTATAATTCTTCACTAAAACTTTGGTAACTATTTTCTACTTATTCTCTTATATGTCCTTATTGTCTAATGAATGGATGTTCATGTCTAATGTGAAAGACATAGGGTATGGAATTTGGCCCAAAGGTTTCATCTCCTCATGGGGCCTCTTGTGGTTGGGGTTTTGAAGTGAGGTGTTTATTCTAGTATCTTCTTTGTAATATGTTATCTCTAATCTTCTTCTTTATTATTTTCATTAACTAAATTTTATTCTCCTAATCTAACTTACTCATGTTATCTCTTAATACTAAAATTAAATTCTAAATCACTCTTTTCCCTAAGTTTGGTATTATTTCCAACATCTCTTAGTTATTTTATTCTCTCCCCATGTACTATTTATTCTTAGTTATCTCCTCTTTTATTCTCTCCTTTAATTTATCAAATTTTTTTCCCTTAGATCTACCTTATAACTATATTCTCCTATTTTAATGGTGTCTTCTATTTTATATTCTTTATTTCTTTCCCTACTACTTCATATTCCTTGTCCACTATGGGTCAAACTAATTGCCTCGTATTGGTCTTATCCACCTAGGGTTTTGAATAGTTTAAAGGTTCCCATTAGTGTTTCTAATACTAGTATACCTTCCCACATATCATTCATGCCTTTTTTTGGTCTATGGTATGGTATCTATTCTAATCTATTTCTTTCACTAGCTTCTTTAACACCTTCTAGTGGTACTAATTCTAACTCATTTATTTTTGTTAGAGGGATAATACCCTGATTTAAATCAATATAGGGATGTTCACTGGTAGAATCTAAATTGGTGTCTTCCATTTTCCTATTTTTCTTTAATATCTTATATTATCATTATTTCTATTATATTTCTTTCCTAGCCTCTGAATTAGTTCTCTCTTCTTGTAAACACTATTTTAGAATTATATAACACCTCAATATTATATACTTGGAAAAAATTCTCATGGATATACCCTTTAGTTCTAAGACCTTCCTACTTTTTAAAGGCTCATATACACTATCTCTTTTGACTATTTATTACCTCTTATTATAACCATGTGTGACTCTAGTGATCAAAACTTTTATGTTTCTCAAAATGTTATAAATCTACTTACTATCATCCTCTATAAGTTTTGGACATGTACCTATTTTCTAGCTTCTTGGAATCTTATGTCCTAGCTGGATGCCTACATCAACACTAGTGTCCTATGCAAAAACTAAGTGTCCAATGCCTCAAAGTCATCAAATTTTCAAATTAAATGTATCCCTATGGTTAGCCTAAGTGATTTAATGTGATATATTTATAAAAGGGATTGATATGTATACAATATCAACCCTCATTCATTCCACTCCTAGCATATAAAAAATAACTCACAATGCAACTTACAAAAGGCATTCAATCAAGCATTCAAGAGAGTAAAAGCTTCCCTATTTTCCCCTATTTATATATTAGTCATAGGGATAACAAATCTATAGGTATAACTTACTAAATTAGTATCCCATGAGCCATATTTGCCAAGTTACAAGTTAGGTCACTATATGTACTTTCTTATCACACATTGCATCCTTATATACATACAAGCCAACACCTAGGGTAAAATTGCATAAGTTTAAGGCCCTCTTTAAAGTATTGGATATGTAGGTAGTTTTCATTGATAGAGGGGTATTTGGAATAGCTCAACACCATGTGCCCACTCACCTATTTTTTCCCATAAGCACTATGAATATGAACAACTAGGGTATTTATATTTGACAAGGAGTAACATCCCATGATCTAGATTTGAGCACACTAGAGCAAAGGTGACAAAAAACCTATAATATTCCAACCAGTTACATCTAGATCTAGCAAGCATTTTGTAAAGGACACCTACATATATGCTAGACAAAAACATTGATGTAATAGTCCAAATTAGATGCAAGTGTTAAAAGTCATAGAAGTGCTTAATTTAGAATCTAATAATTAATCCAAAATCCACTTTTAATATTATTATTTCTTGTTTCAGTTTTAGATCTATATTAGCTTCAAAACTAGCTAAGTATCATGTTTTTACTATCATTATAATATTTAGTATAGTTTTACTTTCTATTTTTAGCACATCTCAACATAATAAATTTAGTACATGTGTATATAAGTTTGCAAATATATTGGCCTATTTTAGAGATATTCTATCATCCTTGTACCCTATGATACCTCTACCCCTTTAACCCTAGATTCCCCAAATCTAAATTTGAGGGTTAAAAATTTGTTGAACCTGACCTTTGAATCTTCCTTTAAAAATATAGCCTAATTTAGGGTTTCAACTTGTTTTGATGGATTTTTAGATCTTAAATGTTAACCATATGGTTTTTACACTCATCTAGTTATAAGGGTTTCATGTGCATATGCTTGTAATTTTTTCATCATTGATTAACACATTTTGACCTCAAAATAACTCCATTTTTAAATTCCTCATATGTTTTTTATAGTACATTTGATATAAAAACAAAACTCTATTTGTTTGTCCAAATATTTTACGTATTTTTATAATCTTACAATTTAATATTTTTAGTAAAGTTTGACCTACATTCCATATGTTATATGTTTATTTCCCTATTTTTATGGGTTTTTCTCATTTCCTAATTTTATTAAAAAACCTATTTAAGATTCCAAATATTTTATGCCAATCACTTTATATTTCTTTCTCTTCATTTGGCACATTGTGGCTTTGGTCTCAAAACCCTAGTTGATATAGGGCTTCCTAGTTTACTATTTTTTGAATTTTGATTTCAAAGTGTTCAAAATTTAAAAATCATAATTCCCCTTTTATAAAAACATGTTTATTATGGATATATCTCTTAGATACTTCATTTTAAAGTATATCATAGTAGTTGTTACTTATTATGTTTCATGTCTAATGAAATTAATTAAAAGGAGGAGCCAACTTGATCAATATAATGAGAGGATTTCAAAATAAAATCAGAATTTAAGCTCTTGTTACAACTCTTATTTATTTAATATCAATCCTCTTATTCCTAATTTGAAAGGGTGATAACAACCATCCCTCTAACTAGGTCCATGTTATCACTCCTTTAATGGGTAAAGTAGATGGTGTGTGTAGGCATATTCAATCTGAGGTACCTAAGGTTTGTTATTGTGAATCCTTAAAATATCAAATCATCCTTATGAGCAAGTCAATAGAATAACTTGGAAAAATAATTTTATTTCAAAGATCACATTGTTGGAAAACTAGATTACATACATATAGAATCCAACACATGGTAGTGTTAATCATGTGTTTGCATCCCCATATGCCAATGTTTCACCAAACAAGGTTTCTATCTAATTAAAAAGATACAACAAAACACATCTAAAAAAGTGATCCAAATATGTTACAAAAGGTTACTAAGAGTCCAAGTGAAATCCTAAGATAAAATTTTCAAAATAAAGTGATAAAATTACCTTCACCACATCCTATAAGGAGATTAAAATACTATTATGCATATCATAGAATGCATGGGAATTACACAAATTATTGTTTTACATTAAATAATAATTTAACAAAGTCACAAAAATAGTGGTGATCATATAATTACTACATCAACAAAGAAATCCACTCATATTATGAGTACCTCTCTTAAACCACGAGCACCAAAACAACAAATATGGTTACCAAAGAAAAATTCATAGAAAAAATAGTTACAAATATTAAACATATAGAAATAAAAGGTTCAAAAATGAAAATCAAATCAATAAAAGGATACAAATTTCTCTCTCAATAATGATACTCAACTTTCCAAACAATATGTTTTGGAAAGAAATATTTACGAAAGTTTATTTATCATGGTCAATGATTGGGAAAACATTCATAAGGTATAAGTCATACTATTTTTTCATCCAATTATTATGGTCAAAAAGTATTGTAATATAGTGACAATACTAATGCAAATCATTCAAAGATACATTTTGTCAATGAAAAAGAATAAGAACCTATAAATAAGAACAACTCAAAGAATAAATTATAAATGGAAAAGGTAATGTTATAAAAATATCAATGGGCACATCAAATATTTAAACCATGATTTATAACAAAAGAGGTTAAAAATTAAGAGAAACTTGACAAATTTAAAGTTACAAATGTGGTTACAAAGGGGGAAACTATAATCCCTTACTCATATGAAACACTTATAATCTCATTAATCATATAGATGGTGAGAAATATATAGATGAATGTTCATCAAACCATGGTTTGATGTGATCAATAACTTACCATATAATCTATTCATACCTTTAGGACCTAGTACATATAATTTAAATCCATCACCAGTAGATGTAAAACCAAATGCATATAAAATCAAACCAAAGAAACCAAGAACAAACTCTCTAAAAGAGAATGATACACTTCCTGATTCTACTATGCACATATATGTCACATCTCATTCAAGACATGAAAAACACCTTTTGATCCTCAAATATTTTCATCCTCATCTTGAGATCATTGGGTAGATTTCATAAAATGCCAAAAAAAATCTAAAAAATATTTTCAACATTTACATTTTCTATTATCTCTTTAGCATATATGTTTTTAATTCCATGTTTTTAGATAGCATATAATTTATTTATATATACATGTATTTCATGCATCTTTTGAGTGTGATTCAGGCATACATAGATACATGATCTATACACTTTCAGATATTGGGCCTTTTTTTTACTCATGTCATTTGGATAGTGGAGTCATCTAATTCTTTAATCATGATACATCCATGTTATATTATTATATGATCATTTTACATTATCATGTTTGAGCTTATGTACTTACACATGCCTTTATCCATGCTTATATCTTTCATAATGTACTTCATATGTTATGTACTTAACATTTTTTGCTAACACATATTATCCATGGGTGAGTATGTTATGTTATGTTAGTTGCTTATTGTATATTTTTTTTCTTTTTACACTTCTTTGAGGTTTTTCCTTGATTTTCATTGCAATTCATTATATTACTTGTTCCAGCATTTGAATATGCTCCATTGATTGTGACCCCCATGCTTATGTTTGCCTATTATGACATTGGTATATGTCACGGTTTATTGTGTGTTGACATTTGAATATGCCATTCCTTGATTTGTGTATATTTGACTAAGTTATGTCCCTTTGATTGGGTGGTATTTTAACATGCCCCTTGTTTGAGTTCTCCTTAGACCATTGTCTTTTGATTTTATTTTGAGTGCTTTTGTGTATGTGTTTGATTACTTGTTGAGCTTGTAGTGTTACTATCTAGACGTTTATATGATTCACATCATGTATATTAGGAGTTTATGTGATCAAATTATGTGTTTTTAAATGATGTGTATTCCCAAACATGTTCTTTTTATATGTTACATGGTTCACACATATTATATACATTTATCTTATCTTTTTCAGGTAAGGTGACTAACAGCTTCTACTTACCCTCACCTCAAAATAAGGGAAAATTAGTGGGGGCATGAAATAGAGGCTTGGATTACACATTTATAACTAGTTTTAATTTCATATATTTAGTGGGTGAATGTTATGTAAACATGTTCTCCACACTTACATAGTTAAAAAATTGGCCAAAAATCATAGTTATATGATTCAGATACATAGTTATGGAAAAAATTTATACATTGGTATCATTACTATACCAAAGTTTTAGAATGAAACATATATGAGGTGAATATGATATGAAAAGGGAACCTAAATTGTAAAATCAAAATCAATTTTAGATTTTAAAATACTTTTATGGACTATCATCACCCACCAAGTTGAAATTTTTTGGATTGAATTGATCTTATCTATAGTGGTAGTTGGTTCACTTTTTAATAAGGATGAGGTGATTAAATAACTCAATATTTATAATTTTATAGGTTGGATTTAATTACATCATTTAACCTCACCATTTTTATAGTGTGATTTAACTTGGTTCACTCACACTCACCAAGTTAGAAGTATGATTGGGTTCCATGGTTAAGTTAATTTTAACTGTCAGGTGGAAGCTCGTATTTTCTCTAAGGTCGAGGGAAATTTTTATCTTTAAATATTTATATATTTATGAATTTTATATTTATATTTGTCCTAATATTATTTATAATGGTTCATAATGATATATCTTTTGTCTTTTCAAATTAAATTGCCAAAAAAGGTAAGGCAGTTACATCGATACACAAGTGTATTCCTAAACCTTGCTCTCTTTTAATCTCAATCATTTAAATTATTTTGATTTTAGATTATATGTATTATAACACATTCTTGGTTGTAGGTCAGTCACCAGAAAAGTAGTCAAGTTGGACTCATGTAAAAGCATGGTGTGTTATACACACCTAAGTATGCATTTATTTTCCTTCAAACTAACAATTTCATTATAAGATTAGGGGGGAATGTAGACACTATTTATAAACTATATATCACCTCAGTATTATAGACTTGACAAGTAATTATAATGTATATGCCCTTTAGTTCTAAGATCCTCCTACTTTTAAAGGGATTGCATAGACCATCTCGTGTGCCTATTGCTTATCTAGGTCATGACATGGAAAATGGTTTAAGGTGTTAATTAAAGCCTTAAGATCCATAAAGAGATGGTGATCATGTTATAATGTTGTTTTCATTTATATTAAAAGAGTGAATCATTTAAATGCATAATGGTCATTGATGTCAAATGTCTATTTGGTTAAGTGTTTGAGCATGATAGTGGTATAAAGAGAGTGTTACATGGATGAGAGTTTTCATGAGCATGGAAGGTACAGATCATAAAATGGTGAGCATGTGAAGGAATCATAGTGAAATGAATGAACATAGTTATGTGATGTGATAATGAGCATTGAGAAATATGTCAAGTCATATGAAGCTTGGTCATGTGGTTTTAGGTCTATATAAGGCTATGGAAGATTGTTTAATGTCATAAAAAAGAGAATTGTGTAGTGATATAATGTGTTTTAATGTCTTATATATAATTTTTTGATGTTTTTTTGAGGTAATTTTATGGAAGGAACAAGTCAAGGTGTCTAGTGTATTGGAAGCCTGAGACTAGTCATAGCATGGTAAAGGTATGAGCTAGTGACATGAAGAGGTGAGTGATATAAGGCATGTGAGAGGTTTTTAAGGATGTGTGAGAATTTGAATAAGGTGTATAATCATCCATGGGAGTCTTAGGTTGATCTTATAAGAGTGGTCTAAGTGTAGACTTGATCTAAAGGTCCTACTCCTATATGTGAGCATGGATAGAGGTATGATAAGGTTTTTGTAAATATTGTAATTGATTTCAAAGTTATATCATTGGTGATAAAGGACCCATTTAATTTATTGTTTAATGGTGTTTTTAAGGTTCATATTCTAGCTAATGTGTGTTAATATTTATTTAATTTTATTGAATATATTTTTGGTTGCATAAAAGTCAAAAGAGGGCCCATGGAGAATTCAAAGAGTCACGAGATAAAGACAAAAGAGGAATGGGACACATTTTCCCATGAAGATTCATCTTGATTAATTCCAAGATTCACCAAGTGAATACAAAAGAGTAAGGGAACAATTTCTCATGAAGGGACACTTTGAGGAATATGAAAAGTTACCAAGATAAAGACAAAAAGGGAAAGGATGCATTTGCTCATGAAGGGTCACCATGAAAATTTTAAAATGAAAGGATTAAAAGGGTCATGCAAGTTTGGAACCATTTTATATGTGAATTTAAAGGTCTCAAAAGGGTGAATTCCAAAGGTCATTTGGTAAGCTATAAATAAAGGTTTGGGAAGCCATTTGTAAGATGCAGAAGAGAGCATGGTTTGTAATTGTCATATCTAGCTTAAAATAGCAAAGGAGAGAAAATAAAGATATATTGTAATATGATATCATTTTTTGAGAAAGAAACATTGAGACATAGTTGTGTCATATACATAATAGGGGTTGGTGCTCCCGTGGGTTGGTGCTCATGAATAATTTTTATGTTGGTGCTCAGCAAAGGGGTTAGTGCTTCTGTTGGTTGGTGCTCATGAATAGTTGTTGTGTTGGTGCTCAAAAAAGGGGTTGTTTCTCCTAAAAGTTTGTGCTTGAAAATATTTTAGTTTGATTTTGTGTTCATTCATATACTTTATATTTTTATCCATGGTATTTCTAACATTGGGTTTCCACAATAAAATCTAATGTCTCTCTCTATCTTGTGTGGTGTTTATTGTTTTATTTTTATTTCATATCTTGAATGAACAGTTAATTCAAATTTTATTAAGTAAAATTTTATAAGATATATGATATACTAGTTTACCCCTCCCTCTCATTATATCCCATGCTTAATAATTGGTATCAGAGCAAGTTCTTTTGGAAAGAGTTATACAGCTTGAAGGTAGATTGGTGAAAGCATGATGGTTGGATCACATGAAGGTTATTCTACAAATAAGGCACCTTTTTTTAATGGGAAAAATTATGTTTTTAAGAGCATAAAGATGAGGACTTATTTTATGTCTCTTGGATTCAATATTTGACAAGCAGTTGTGGAGAAATATGAAGAGCCACAAACACTTGTGACTACTTTGGCAGAAAAGAAGGTAAGTGAAAATAATGATAAAGCTTTAAATGCTATTTATGTGGCTTATGTGAATATATTTTTTTTCAATTTATGAAATTAAAATCTACTCATAATACTTGGGTAAAGATCAAAAATTTTACAAAGGTGATGGAAAGGTTCAGCAAGCTAAGCTCCAAACTTTCAGAAGATAGCTTGAGATTTTGAAAATGGAAGAGAAAGAAAATATAGTAAGTTATCTTTTATGGGTTGATTAAATAGTTAATCATATTCAATGTCTTGGAGAAAATTTAGAAGAATTATTGGTGGTATAAAAGGTTTTAAATATCTCTACCAATGAGATATGATGCAAAGATTTTGGCAATCAAGGAGATGAAGGATCTATCCAAGCTAAAGATGGATGAACTACATGGAATTCTTATGGCATATGAGATGTAGACCAAACAAGAGAAACCCTTAAAGAAGCTACTTTTAAGACATCAAAGAAATACAAGGCTAAGATTCAAGAATCAAGTGATAGCTCTAGTAATGATGAAGATGACAACGGAGATCTATTCATCTACAAGCCAAAAAAGGGCACATATAAATATCAAGGAGAATTACCTTTTAAATGTTTTAATTATGGAAAGATTGGAAATTTTATAGCTAAGTGCCTAGATAAGAGTAATGGTGACAATGAAGAATGAAGGTCTACATATAAAAAGAATTTCAAAGGAAAATTCAAGAAGGGATTTGACAAGAAGAGCTTATACTCTAAAGATCCTAGCTCAGTTGAAGACAGTGGAGTTAGTGATTCAGATGAAGAAGAGATTCTATTTATGGCCATACATGAAGATGCCTATGTAAGTAAAATTATAAATGATCAAGAAGAAGAACAAGATGAAGCTAAAGTGAATTTGGAAGGATAAATCATTTGTGCCTTGGAATAATTACAAGATCTTGAGAAGAAGAATCATAGATTGAAGTACAAAATTGAGAAAAATAAAAATGAATCAAAAAAAATAATTGAATATCTACAAGCACACATTGAAGAAGCCAAAAATACTAAAGAAGATCTAATAGCTCAGTTACAAAAATAAAGTGAAGAATGTGAAAGGTATGTTGTTGAAATTACCTCTTTAAAAGTATATCTTGAAAAAATAAATAAAGCAGTCAATGATAGAGAAGCCAATGATTCAAAATTTGAGAATAACACTAATATGTTGAATAAGATATTAGAAATTCAAAGATCAATGTTAGATAAGATAGGTATCAAATTTGAAAAATAAATATGGGAAGCCACTAATTCTACAGACAAGGTTAACATAGAAAAAGGAAAGAGCTATGCTAAAGATCTTACAAAATAGGAAATGAAAAAGGAAGAAGTTAGGAATACAAAGGACATCTCAAACAAAGAAGATTGGAAACAAAAGAAATATAAAAGGAAATTAGGTTAGAGATACATAAATAGGTTCTATTTTTATGGTTACTACTTTTATTATAATGGATATGGTCATAAGAAAATAGAATATTGGAAAAGGGATAACAATTTCAAAAACAATTAGAAGGAAACTCATGCAGAGTCAAGCAAAAGCTAGAACTCGTTTATTCCTCTATCAGGGTTTAATAAAGAGATCATAATATGTTACAAGTGAAATAACTTTGGACACATAGCCTAGTACTATATAATCATGTTTGAGTTAGTCAAGAAGGATTAGAGTTTCAAGGCTCCATTCATCAAGAAGAAAGTTCAAATAGGTTCATGGCAAAAGAAACAACCTAAAAAGTCTATGTTGGTCCAGACAGCTTTACATGTAAGAAATGAATAAAATCCATGGTTCATTGAAAATGGATGTTCAAGGTACATTACAAGAGACAAGATCAATTTCATAACCCTAAAAAAATGTCAATGGTGGCATAGTGAAATTTGGAGATAATACTACTACCAGAATTGCTAAAAAAGGTACACTAAGTTTGGATAATGGTAGAACTAAGATTGAAGATGTTCTATGTGTAGAAGGTCTTAAGCATTAATTTTTTAGTGTAATTAAAATGTGTGATTAGGGACACACATTAAATTTGTATGCAAAATTTTTTGAAAATAAGAGAAGATTTAGATGTGTTGATTGTAGATGCTCAAAGAACAGGAAATAATTTGTATATGTTATTAGATATCAAAAGTCAAAAATATTGTTTGAGTCAAGTTAAGGAAGGTTGGCTATGGAACAAGAGAATGGGACACATAAATTTTGAAAATCTTGTCAACATCATCAAGAAGCAAGTAGTTAGAGATATTTCAAAGATTACAAAGCCCTCCAACGTGCTTTGTGAACCATGTCAACATGGGAAGCAAGTTAGAAGATAGTTCAAAACAAAATAATATTCGACTGCTCAAATGTTAGATCTTGTTCACACTAATTTGTGTGGACGTATGAGAAATAAAATTATTTAAGGTGAGAAATATTTCATGTTTATTATTGATTATTTTACACATATGACTTGGGTAATGCTTTTGAAGGAAAAATTAGAAGCTTTCGGCCACTTCAAAGCATTCAAGGCTTTTGTTGAGAATGAAATTGATTTGAAGATTAAGTGCCTGAGATCAAATTGAGTAAGATAATTCATGTTAGATGATTTTATTGAGTATTGTGAATACCATGGGATAAAGATACATTATTCAGCAACCAAAAATCCATAGTAAAATGGAGTAGTTGAGCAGAAAAATAGAATAATTCAAGAGATGGCAAGGACAATGCTAAATGAATCCAAGATACCAGATAAATATTAGAGAGAGGTAGTAGGTATATTAGTGCATATTTAGTATATATCATTGTCAAGAGTCAATAGTGACTAGACTCCCTATGAGCTATGGAAAGACAAACTAACTATAGTTGATTACTTTAGACTTTTTGGCAATAGATGCTTCATAAAGAGATCTGATGAAAAATTGGGTAAATTTGAATTTATAACAAATGAAGGTATATTTCTTGGATATTATATCAAAATTAAAGCTTATAAATATTATAACAAAATAACCAAGAATATTGTTGAAATTGCAAGTGTCAAGAGAAATGAAGATGTAGCATAAACATCCAGTGATCTAGTGGACACTCATGAAATCATTGAAGAAGAAGATTTTGAAGGGTCAAATGAAGATGAGAAGGAGAATAAAAAAGACACCAAGACCCCATCCAAATATGTTCAAAGAAATCATAATAATATTGACATCATTAGAAACATAAATGAAGGAGTTCACACCAAAAGGATGATGGTAAGTGAATATGAGCATGTAAATTTTTCTTTGTTATCTAAAATTTAGCCTAGAAAGTTTTTAGAAGCTAGACAGGATGAGCATTGGGTTAAGCCAATGGATGAATAATTAAATCAAATATAAAAGAATGATACTTTGGAATTAGTACTTATACCAAAAGATCAAAATGTGATAGGAATAAAATGGATTTACAGAAATAAGTTGAATAAAGATGGTGAAGTTACCAAAAATAAAGAAAGGTTAGTATGTAAAGGATATGATCAGATTGAGGGTAAAAATTTTTAATAAAATTTTGCACTAGTGGCAAGGATAGAGGCTATTAGAATGTTTCTTGCATATACAGTGTTTAAAATTTTCAAAGTGTTTCAAATGGATGTCAAATCTACCTTCTTAGAAGGGAATCTAGAAGTGGAGGTCTACATTGGGTATCTTGATGGATTTATTCTCTCAAATGATATTAGCCATGTATGTATATTGAAAAATCACTATAGAGATTGAAATAATCTCCCAGAGCTTGGTATGCAAGAGTTAATAAATACCTATAAGATCAAGGTTTCAAGAGGGGTTTTGTTGATAGTAATCTCTACATCAAAATAGAAGGTGAGCATCAATTTATTTTTGTGGTATATGTTGATGACATAATAGTTGAAGGAAACATTGAAAAAATGACAAAAAAAATCTTTGATAATATGCAAAAAAAATTGAGATGTCTATTATTGGAGAATTGTCATTTTTATTAGGGTTGCAAATATTTCATTTAGATAAAGGAATTTTCATATCTCAAAGTATGCCAAGGAAATGTTGAAAAAAAGTTGGTTTTAATGATTGGGCACTATTTGGCACACCAATGAGTATAAAGAATAAGGTAAAGATGAAGATTCACCTGTTATAGATCAATATTTGCATATATATATGTTTGGTAGTCTTTTATATTTGGTAGCATTGAGGCCAGACATCATACATGTAGTAGGCATGGTTATGAGATACCAAGAAACCCCAAAGGAGAGTCATGCTCAGTTGGTGAAGAGAATATTTAAATATGTCAAGGAGACATTAGATTATGGATTGTGGTATCCCATAGGCAGATATTTTACTTTGGTTACTTATACAATTTCAGATTGGGTAGGTTGCTTAGATGACAAAAAGAGTAAAAATAGTTGAGATTTATTCCTCGATGATAGATTATTATCATGGCTAAGAAAAAAATATAATTTAGTATCACTTTCTACAGGTGAAGCAGAATATATTGTAGTAGTATTGTGTTGTACTCAAGTGCTTTGGATGAAGCAAAATTTTGATGATATCAAGGTAAAATATGATGAACTTATTTTTTTTAATTTTATAACAAAAGTGCTATTAACATTTATAAGAATCTAGTAATGTATTCAAGAACAAAACATATTCCTATCAGAGATCACTTCTTGAGAGAGTAGGTTACATATTAGTAGGTTAAGATGGAATATATTAGTACTACAGACTAGATTTTAGATATTTTTACAAAGGCACTACCAAAAGACACATTCGAGTATCTATGGGAGAAGTTGGGAGTAATTTATTTTACTTCCTACCATTAGGGATCAGCATTAGTTGAGGGGGAGCTAAGTGTTAGCTCCAAGATAGGCCCTTCATCATTGATGTCAAAGGGGGATAAGAATAAGAAATAGGTATAGGAATAGGTACAAGTAATAGTTGCAAAAATAGGTGTAGGTAATAGGTATAGGATGTTATGATAATAGGGAGTTACTATATGTTTTTCAAATATTAGTGTGTAGGTTTACATGTGCAGTATAGGTTTTAGGATGTGGCAGTTTCAATTTGAGGTTGCCATCAATGATAAAGGGGAAAATTGTTGTAAATATATTCATTGATGTCAAAGGTCTAGCATTGGTGATAAAGGCCCCTTTTTATTTATTTTTTAATGGTGTTTTTAATGTTCATATCTTGTCTAATGTGTGTTAATATATATTTAATATTAACAAATATATTTTTGGTTGCATAAAAGTCAAAAGAGGGCCCATGGAGAAGTCAAAGAGTCACGGGGTAAAGATAAAAGAGGAATGGGATGTATTTTCACATGAAGAGTCATCTTTATGAATTCCAAGAGTCATCAAGTGAAGACAAAAGAGGAAGGGTGCAATTTCTCATGAAGGGACACTTTGAGGAATACGAAAAGTCACCAAGATAAAGACAAAAAGGGAAAGGACACATTTTCTCATGAAGGGTCACCATGTGACTTTTCAAATGAAAGGATTCCAAGGGTCATGCAAGTTTGGTGCCATTTTCTATGTGAATTGAAAGGTCTCAAAGGGTGAATGCCAAAGGTCATTTGGTAAGCTATAAATAAAGAATTGGGAATCCATTTGTAATATGTGGAAGAGAGCATGGTTTGTAATTGTCATATCTAGCTTAGAAGAACAAAGGAGAGAAAATAAATATATATTGTAATGTGCTATAATTTATTAAGAAAGAAAAATTGAGAGATATTTGTGTGGTATACACAATAAGGGTT
>JARHVA010007193.1:125000-377500 GCA_037957365.1 Torreya grandis
GAACATAAAATACCTAAGATATGATAAAGGAGAGTTTTGGTATAATGATTTTTATGAATTTTGTGAGGTCTATGGGATAAGGAGATAATTCTTAGTAACTAAGACACCTCAACAAAATGGAGTAGTGGAAAGAAATAATAGGATAGTTCAAGAGATGGAAATAAATATACTAAATGAATCTAGAATATCTGATGGATAATGGAGAGAGGTAGTGAGCACTACAGTCTAAATTTTGAATAGAGGATAGATAAGGACTAATTTCAATATGACTCCTTATGAACTGTGGAAAGGTAAACCTATTAATATGGAACACTGTAGAGTATTTGGGAGTAAATGTTTCATCACAAGAGATGAGGAAGACCTAGGTAAGTTTGATTTTAGGTTTGATGAAGGTATATTCTTTAGATACTCATTAGTAAGATCATCTTATAGATGTTATAATAAGAGGTTATAGAAGATAGTAAAAATCACCAATGTCAAGATTGATGAGAGAAGGAAATTACAATCACAGTGAAAGGATATATCAAAAAATCTAGAATTCAATAATGAAGAGGAAATAATAGAGGTTGATGAGGAAGAATAGTAAGAATTTGAAGAAATAAAAGACTCAAAATTCCCCTCAAGATAGATTCAAATAAATCATCATGAATCTCAAATAATTGGCAACAAGGATGCAAGTATGCAAACAAGGAGAAGACTAGTAAGTAACCTAAACCAAGAGAATGTTTCTTTATTATCTAATGTTGAACCTAATAACCTTGTAGAATAAATAAAAGACAAGTTTTGGATAGGTTCTATGAATGATGATTTAGACCAAATAGAGAAGAATGAGATTTGGGAACTAGCTCCTAGGCCTAAAGACAAGATTATCATTGGCATAAAATGGGTGTCTAGAAACAAGTTGAATGAAGATGGAGAAGTAACTAGGAAAAAGGATAGATTAGTATACAAGGGCTATGGACAACTTGAAGGGGTAGAATTTTAGGAAACTTTTACACTAGTAGAAATATTGGAGGCCATCAAATTATTTCTAGCATATGTAGGATTCAAAGGGTTAAAGGTGTACCAGATGGATGTTAAATCTACCTTTTTGAATGGAAACTTGGAAAATAAATCAACTTGAGGTTTTTTACTATCAGGTAACAAAGACTATGTTTATAGACTGAAAAAGGCTTTTTGTGGTCAAAAGCAAGATCTTAGAGCTTGGTATTCTAGATTTGACAAATATCTATTGGATTAAGGATTCAAAAGAGGAGTTTCAAATATTAATATGTACATAAATATAGAAGATGACCATCAATTTATTGTTGTTATCTATGTGTATGACATCATCTTTAGTGGAGACAATGAGAACATGACCAAAGCCTTTGTAGAGGTGATGAAGAAGGAGTTTGGGATGTCTATGCTGGGAGAATTATCATTTTTTATTTTATTATAAATCACTTAATATGAGAAAGGTATATTCATTTCACAAGCCAAGTACATTAGAGAGATGTTGAATAAGTTTGAGATAAAAAAAATTCAAGATCATTAGTACACATATGATCATAGGGTGTAAGTTGAGCAAGGAAGATGAGTCTCCAAAGGTTAATCAGACATTATATAGGTTAATGATTGGAAATTTTCTATACACCACTACCTCTTGACCTAAAATTATGCAAGTAATAGGTCTTATGGGAAGGTTTTAGGCAAATCCAAAGAAAAATCATCTATAAGTAGTCAAAAGAATGCTCAAATATCTCAAGGGAACTATGGAGTTTGGGTTCTGGTATCCAAGGATAAAATATTTCAATTTGATAGCCTATATAGATGTAGATTTGGCATGGATTCTATATAATAAGAATATTAATAATGGAGGATCTTTATTCTTAGGTAAGTGCCTAGTTTCATGGATAAGCAAGAAATAACCATCTATGACATTATCTACTTGTGAGGCTGAATACATTATATTAGCTCTATGTTGCACCTAGGTCCTATGGATGAGATAGACCTTAAGAGACTACAAGGTGTATTTTTATGGTCCTAAACCTATCTATTATGATAATACAAGTTTTATAAGGATATCAAAGAACCATGTTATGCACTCAAGGACTCAGTATATTCCCATAAGGTATCATTTCTTGAGAGAGTAAGAAAGTGAACAAAGTGTTAGACTTGAATATGTTTCTAGAAAGGATCATATTGTAGACATTATGACCAAGCCACTTTCAAAGGTAACTTTTGAACATCTAAGATAGTAGTTGGGTTTAATTCCTTTCCCTAGTAGTCATTAAGGGAGCCAAGTTCTTAGGAGGAGCTAATCAGACGGCTTATTATCTCCAAACATAGGTAAGTAATGCTAAGAAGGTATCTAGGGAGATAGGGGAGCTCTATAACTTTGTGTTGTTGTTGAAGTTCATGTCCAAGGACCAAATGAGAGTGTGTGGATGACCCTTTGTCATTAATGTCAAAAGAGGGAGAATGAGTAGATGGGAAAATTACCATTTTAAAGTGATTTCATTTGTGTAGTGTGTTTACCATCAATGTTTTTCCATTAATGATAAAAGGTGATTTTATTGGCATGTTGTTATCATTGATGTCAAAAGGGTGCATCATGTAAAGGCATAATGGTCGTTAATGTCAAATGTTTGTTTGGTCAAGTGCTTGGGCATGATAGTGGCATAAAGAGATTGTTACATGTATGAGAGTTGTCATGAGCATGAAAATTATAAATCATGTAAGGGTGAGCCATGTGTATGAATCATAGTGAAATGAATGAACAAAGGTATGCGATGTGATAATGAGCATTGAGAAAGATGTTGAGTCATATGAATCTCGGTCATGTGGTTTTAGGTATGTATAAAGTTGTGGAAGAATATTAGAATGGTGTAGTGATATGAATGTGTTTCAATTTATTATATGCTTATTTTATGTTTTTTTAAGGTCATGACATGGAAGGAATAGGTCAAAGTGTCAGGTATATTGGAAACCTAAGCCTAGTCATGGCATGGTGAAGGTATGAGCTAGTGGCATGATGAGGTGAGTCATCTCATGCATGTGAGAGGTTTATAAGGTTGTGTGATCATGATAATAAGGTTTATAATGATTCATGAGAGTCTCAAGGTAAGCCTATAGGCGTGGGACCTTTAGATCAAGTCTAAACCTAGACCACTCTTAGACCCTACTTGGCATAATGAGGTGTGAAGATTAGTTTTGAAGGTAATTTTGTACATGTAAGAATTGAAAAAGGTATGATATGTTGATATAATAATTTTCATGAAGTATGAGGTCATGGTTTACAATAAAAGGCATGGAAAGTGATTTTGAGGTCTCTCGAGTGCATAAAATAAAGGTATACAAACCCGAGAAGGACTTTTAAGTGTTTATCTGCACATGTAACCTATGCATGGGAACCTAATATATTAAGTATATATGGGGAAGGGTCCTAGATAAGATCTCTAAGAATTGGTTTTATATTTAAGTGGTAGTCCTTTATGAACAATAGTTAACACTAAAACCTATGTTGAACCTCCTTAAAACCCTAATAAGGACTTGATGTGGAAGATCTTGATTAAAACATACCAGAATGGTCTCAAATGACTAGACAAACTATTGGATCATGTATTCAACTCTCCCAAGTACCTCCATGTGGTGGTTGTTATTTAGATGAGAAAAAAAATGTGTAGATACATGATTTTTTATGAATAATTTTTTGTAGAATTCAAAAGTTGCATTGGTCAAGAAAATCAAATGGATGGAAGAAGGATCTAGAGACTCATACTACATGTCCACAAAGGTTTTTGGATAAATTACATCCTTATAATGTGCTAAACTAGTATTCCAAGTTGGCCAATCATAGATAGACCTAATTATGTAAATAGTATAAAACCAAGGTAATAGTGAGAAGATGAATTGAAGTCTATATACAATTAGAAATGCATAATATCTACAAATCAATCCTAGCTCGGATAAGATAGATCCTACTTAGACTTCTGATTAGGGATACATTAGATAATTAGTAACATGTCCAATATGGATCCACCAGACCTGATTGGGGGATCTGTTACCATAATAATATCATTAGGGAGGTTTCCAAAGCCTCCAGTCAAAGAAAACTATGCAATAACCCTAACCAAGTCCTATGTTTTCATATTCACTATACTAATAACAAGTAAAGCAAATAAATCTAATCTAATTCTCACCAAAGCTTATGACATAAAGTGGGGGTTAGTAAACAAATGAAAGTAAACATTCATAATAGAATCCTAATTAAACTATGTATAAGTAATACCCTAATGCATGGAGAGGAAGAGTGATATTATTCAAAAGCCATTACTTATTATACTTCTATCTACTAAATAGAGGAGAAAATTTAGAGATACTTACCTGGAAGATGAGCCCATTGAGACGTAATCTCTCTCTTGGCCAAAGGTGATTTACAAGAGGTTCTTGTGGATTATAAGGATCATTAGAAAATGCCAAAGCATCCAAGACTTCTTCACAAGACTAGATTCTTATCCAAGTAGAAACCCTAATCTAAGACTCCTCAAGTAGAATGGTGGAAGTAGAATGGTGGAAGATCATATTGTAAAGAATTGTAAATGAATAACTCTTGATGTCTCTCTAATAATGGAGAGATGTATGTGTTTATATAGGTGGATATAACCCTAAACCCTTCAAAAAATTTCAATCGATAGGGTCCACCCAATCGACCTACTTTCATTATTGAAAAAAACTCACTAGGTCATGGACTAGGTCATCCAAGAGCCAACCTAGGCTCTAAATGAGTTTTTCCAATAAGAGTACAAAGTTGACACAGCTGACATAGTCATGTAAATTTTCAAAAGAGATTTTATGTTAGGAAAAGAAGTAATGAAGGTGGTAAATGACTAAAGGAGTTTGTAAAAGATGACGCCAAGCTTAGGGGAGTGTTTTTAGGATATGGTTGGATTGGTAATAAATGGAAATAAGGGAAAACAATCTTGTGAAGCATCAATGGTATGTCCACCCCTTTCTTAGTACACCCCTTAGGAAGTGCACTCAGAGAGATTATGACTTGATGAGTTCTTTCAAGATAGAAAGCATCAATAATTGATAAAGTTTGAAAATATTTGTGTATACATATGCCCCACTCAAAGCTTATCATATGTCATTCAGGTATAATAAGGGATGGTGCTTAAAAAGAACATAGTAACACATAACACTAAGGATAAAAAAATATTATAGTATTTTAAATCAAAAATAACTAAAATTTAAATGACAAAAAGGGAAATAACTAAAAATTAAATGTAATGCATACATTGATGTACCTTTATCACTAGATGGTTGTATACTATGTTTGTAGTTTTAATTATGAAGGTCATAGAGACTTCTTTCAACAAACTGAATAATATAAAACTACAGAGAAAAAAATGTAAGAAAGCCAATATAATTGATGCTTTATGGATAAGATGTACCTATAAATTTGGTAAGTTGCGGGTGAAAAGCACTATCTTAGATCAAATGACCAAGTCAAAATTTAGAGTAAGTTGGGTAACCAAAAAGCCAAGGCTACTAAAGATTGAAAAAACACAAAAAGGTAAATCTCAAGTAAGAAAGGAAAGTTCACCAAGTCAAACCAAGGATAGATGTCAAAAATATAGTAATCAAACATTAATGTGAAAGTAGTAAAAATCCTTACTTAAACAAAGATGGACAAGTAAAAAATGGTAAAACAATATTGATGAATGAGAAGTAACAATCCTTAATCAATAATCAATGGAAAAAGGTGCATAAAAGGGAAAGCAACATTGGTGAGTGGGAAGTAACAAGCCAACCTCACTCAACAATGGAAAAAGTACTGAAAGTAAAAATAGACTTAAGTGTCCTAAAAAAGGCATATTACAATAATAATAAATTGTAAAATAAATCAAATCAAGTCTATAAATTTAGATCCGTGGTGTAAGTAAAGTAATCCATAGTTTCTCAAACATGTTTTGTTCTAAGGATAGATAAAACTAAAAGAAAGTAGTGATATCACGTTTTTAAGATGTGAAGAAGAAGGAAGTATAGAAGAGGGAAAACAAATTTAGAATCACACATGCCTATTAAGGGTGGAAATGAAATGGGTGGAGGGGATAATGAAGTAAAAACTAAGGTAGAGGAAATATTTATCGAAGTTAAGACACTAAAATTAGATTTGTCAAAATAAGAGGACTGTCGACATTAAGGACTCTAAATAACTTCTATTAGCCACAAAAGTCTTATGTCAACAAAATGAAGTATGTAGATCATCCCTTACAAGTATTTATGCATGAAAATTAAAATGGACCTACCTTCCCACAACATGTTCCCCATTCCTCAAGACCCCTTACATAGCCATCAATCTACTATGAATAATGGGTACTTGTGTGAGAAAGTAGGTAGAACCATAGAGTTTATTGAATTATCCTATTTTAATCTATTGGCCTAGCACATCCCAATGGACCTAAAAGCTATTATAAGGCTATTTTTGGAGTTTGGGATTCAATTGGAGATAAGAGATGTGCTTGTAATCACATCATTTGGTGTGATTTTGACTTTTGAGATTTGTATGTTGCCTTTTGTATCCATTACTTTTTGTTTCAAATGATTTGGATTTTAAATTTCTTGATGGATTTTTCTATTCCTCCTCCATATGTATTTATAAAATTAAACATGGGTACTAAACATGACTTTCATTTGAATATTTCAGACTTTGTTGCTAAGAGAGAGAATTCAGAGAGCATGGTGTATAGGATCCCATAAATCTAGGTGAAATAAAAGTGCTATCTTGAATTTGACCTTATTTTATAAAATGTGGAGTGAAAGGAAAGGAAATCAAGAGGAATGAAATATTAAACAATTTGAATTATTTAAAATCACAAAAATGTGACAAAGGGAAAAAAGGGTACAATGGTAGAAAAGTATGATTCCATATCATAAGAATGAGGGAAATAGAGGAAAACATGATACCAAAGATTGTTATGCAAATTCCATCTATAAGAAGAAGAAAAATTTAGATCTTAGAACAAAGATCAAGAATTCCTAACTATTTTTAAACACACTCTACAAAAGGAGTGATAAGATGGTGATTTTATGAAGATGTCTAGGTCCTATCCATGGTATTACACTACAACTCATAAAAGAGAAACCCACAGGGGTGCCAAAAACTAGTGGAAAAATAAATGGGATAAGAAAAAGATGGTATTTTTTAGGATGGTTAGGTTCTATCCATGGTCTTACACTAAAACTCATAAAAGGGAAACCCAAGGGATGTCAAAAATTGTGTAGAAAGTATGAAAACAAAGAGGATAAAATTACATCATGAGGAAGATTGGGTGCTATCCATAGTTTTACAATGCAACTCATGAGAAAAAGAGGAAACCAAAAGACCCAAAATGAAGGACTAAGCTTTGTAAAAATAGAGAGATGTTACAGATGGTGATACTTATGTATGTAACCTAAAAAAAGTGTTAAATAGATAGCATATAGAAAGCATGAAAAATAAGGGAATGATTAGGCAAAATTCTTTTTGAGGAATTGTGCATTAGTGGGATATTTGAAAACATGGCCTTCATTTGTTTAAAGGTGATAGGTACTTGGAAAAAGAATATATTTGACTAAATAGGAGCCCAACCATTTTTTAGCGTATTTATCTTCTTTGTCATGAGTGTAGTCTAATTTAAGGACAAGATCACCAAAATTAAACGTGTAAATTTTAACTTGTTTTTTATGATGTTTGATAATACATGCCTTGTATTGGCGATTATGTTGTAAATCAAAAATATGGTGTTCATCAAGAAGATCGAAAGAATAAAGGCAAGCTTCAAGTAATTCTTAATCAAGTATGATACCATGAAGAGATATACAGAGAGAGGGAAGCTCAAATTCTAATGGAAGGACTGATTCAAAACCATAGACTAGATAGAATGGCATTGCTCCAATGGTAGTATAGATGCTAATGTGATAGGCCCAAAGAGAAATATAAAGATGAAGGTTCCAATCCATGCATGTTTCAAGAATTATCTTTTGGATAATTTTATTAATATTTTTTTTTAGTGGCCTTAGCTTGGCCATTACATTATGTATGATAGGGTGTGGAAATTTTTTGATTGACTTTAAATTTAGCATATATTTATTTGACATCTTTATTTTTTAAATTACCACCATTGTCAAAAATAATAGTATGAGTGAAACTAAAGTGGTAAATTATTTGATTAAGGATGGATTTGGAGATGGTGGTACTAGTGACATTAATGAAGGACATATATTCAACCCACTTGGTAAAATATTTTGTGGTTGTGATTATAAATACATTCCCATCTTGATATCAAGATAATTTGCCTATGAGATCTAATCCCCATATGGAGAATGGCCAAGGAGATTCAACAGTTTGAAGTTTAGATGGAGGTGATTGATTTAAATCATCATGAAACTGACAATGAGTACACTTTTTATAAAATTTTATGACTTCATTTTCAATATTAGGCCAAAAGTATCCCATATGTAGGCATTTGGGTTGTATAGTGTCTATTGTAAATTCCCCCATGTGCTTGTTCAAGAAGAGGAGGGACCTCATCTTCCATAACATAATAGATCAAGGTACCTTCAACATTATGATAATATAGGATGTTATAGTGAAATACATACTTAAAATCTTATTCATGAATGTGAGTCTTTTCACAAGAGTCTAAGTTGGGAGGATAAGTTTGGTCTTCCAAAAATTGAATGATGTATTTATACCATGGGATTTGTCAAATGGTGACAGCCTCAATATGGAAGATAAGTGAATCTTGTGGTTGAAAATAAGAATAAATTTTTCTTATTTGGATAAGAAAAGTGGAATTGGTAACAACTTGGTGCAGATGAAATAGAGATGTTGAAAAAGCAAGGGAATCAATGCTAGAATTTTGATCTTGAGGAATAGGCTTGATAGTGAAAGAGATGAAATATTTGGTGAGGGTAGTTGTAATTTGATGATAAGAAATGAGATTCTTGATTTTGTATCGGTAATCACCATTGACTTGGTAGGAAATGATCTGGGAATCACGTAAGGCATGCAAATATTGGATATCTAAATCAAGGGAAACTCTCATGCCTAAGATTATAGCTTCATACTCTGCCATGTTGTTATTGACATCAAATATTAAGAAAAAATCTAAAGGGATGATTTTTAAAATATGGATTATAAGAATACAACCTACCCCAGTTCCTTGAAGGCATTTAGTGCCATCAAAATGAAGGGTCCAAGTATCCTCATGTAAATTGACATTAATTTCAAGAATTTCTTTGATAACTTCTTTTGGATTAGTAGTATTGGGGAGGATAGTGGATTCATCAATATTAATTGCTTCAAGATTAGCAGTGAAGTTATGAAATTAATCTTTAAGAGATATAGCTTGGTTGAGATATTAAATATAGATAATATTATCATTTGGAAGACTATCTTAAAGGTGATTGGTAGTGGGCATGGGAGCAACCACAAGTTAATCATCTATGATTTGTCCTTTGACAACTTTTTGAGTAATAATTTGGAGATCAAATTCCATAAGGAGGACCATCCATTTGTCAATTTTATCTCCAAGAAGAAAGACTTTGTAGAATAAGTGATGAAGGGGCTCGGAATGAATGATAATTGTAGACACTATAAAATTACACATAATGGTTTTAGATGTCAAACTAACCCTTAAACCCCCTAGGGACCATCCCCCTAACCCTTTAACCACAAACCTAAGTCTAGTTAGCTAACTAGCTAAACTAGCTCACTAACCCAGCTTGACCAAACTTAGCCTTTGACCCTTGACCTCTGACAGTCACCCTAACTATTAATGGTTAGGCCTGACCATCGATAATTAGGTTTCCATCACCTGAACATTAATCACCCACTTCAACTATAACTTATTTTTCTATAATTAGCCTGCTTGATCCACTCATGGATCAATTCATGTCAAAGTTAAAATTATATAACAAGTTAAACCTCTTCTTAGACCTACACTTCCACCTCTCCCATTTTCCTATAAAGATAGAGGAGAAGAAAGTGAAAAAGGATGTATAACTATCAAGAGCTTCTCGTATCAAAATTTATTTGGCAAGTCAATCTTCTAGTGAACCAACAAGTGCAATAGAGATATAAAGTGATGCCACTCATTGGCCATTAGCTACATACCATTACTTTGTTATAATTTCTGTAGAACCCATCAACTAGTTCATCAACCAAATACCCCAACCGTACTTTAGATCAATGACTTGGTAAGCTAAGTATATATAATTAGTTACTTTCTTTCCTTTTTGCAACTAACCTAAACCTAAACCCACCTTCCAAAATCTCATTATTTAACCTTGCCAATCAATCACTCTTAAACCAAATCAAAACCCATAATAACCATCGATGGTCACTCTAACCACCAACAGTCTGCTACAACCATCAATGGTCATCCTAACTAATAATGGTCACTATCAGACAAATAAACAAGTCATTTTTATCTACCAGACCTCAACCAAATCCAATTTTCTAACCTCTCACCTAATCATAGAATCCCTCCCTATTTTATGAACTATACCAAATCTATTTGGAATTAATATCAATCTATTTATTACTATAGTTAGTCAAATTCATCTCCTTCAAGCACTTCTTGTATTTGATTTTAGTATCTTCTATTGTTTATGCAAGTACTTTATATTTCAGAACTTGATTATTTAAAAGTGTGGATTGACATCCTCCAAGGAAGCTCATGTTTTTTGGATCTATCTTGTTAGGCAATCCACCCTAATATATAACTAATCAAACCATTTATTTGAGTGATTTATTATATGTAGGTCATTCCTCCCAAGCCAAAGAAGAGTATCTACAACCATATGGACCAATGTGAATACAATATATCAAGTTATAATAACCATACCCTTCTCAAATTTCTTCTCTTTCCTCTAAAGAATATAAGAAAAATTTCTCTGAAACATTCTAATATGCCTAGAGGGACCCTTAAGTCTTTTCTTGGGTTTATAGTTGCATCTAGGTGCTTCTTATTATTTTTTGCTCATACGATGGAATCAAAATTTCATTTTGGGCTTAAAATTAATTGTATACATTGGTTTCTTGCAAGTTTATCTCACATAATTTAAATTAAATCAAAGTAATTCAATCATAGTTTCACTCTTGTCACACACACATAAGACCAAACCACTCACACTTAATCAAGCTTAAAAGCATTATCATAAGGCTTGATTAGGATTTCATTACCTAGTAATCACCTTTGTCATCCATCCTACTTAGACTTCATCACCAAGCGGAGAACCATCTCAACTCTCTAGTTGAGTATAATCTTTGGCAATCAGAATATCTTGGCTAAGCACCAAACACCCTTATCGTTGTAGTATGTGAAGTGAAGGGGTAGGCTCCAATATCAAGCCATGTATTGATTCCAATATAGATCCTTTTGAGAGACTAAACACAAATTGAAACCAACCATAGACTCCTTTTCTAGTACCTGCTCTATAAGCTAATTTGAGTCACACAATTCTTAATTCTTAAGGCATAAGTCACAAGAGAGACTAAAAATAACCTTGGGATTTAACATTATTTAGTGTGTGTTTCATTCCCTTGATTTTTTCTTGTCTTCTCTTTGTTTGAGTTATGAAATTACTTGTATCTTCATCCTTTCCTTATCTGCATGGTTTTAACTAGGAAACAACTAATAAACCAAGCAAGTCAAGACCCACCTCCTAATCATCCATCTTCTTCTTCTCCCTTATCCATGGAATACATCTTAGATGTAGAGAGTTATTCTCATCCTCCTAGGAGTCCAACCATCCCTTAGATATTTTCTCAAGGTGATGCATATTTCTCCACCTTTTTGGATAACAACCCCATATACCTATATCATTACCTTAACACCATATCTCACTATACCCCTAATTTGGTTCTACCTATTGACCTGCCCTATGGCAGGCCATCCCACTTTATAGGTGACACTTTTTTCCACCATCTCCACTCAACCTATAATCACCTAGGCATCATCTTCTATGCATAATCCTACCAATACCACCATCTAAAACTAATCTACTCAACCAAAGAACACCCAAGCACCTTCTTCCCCAACTAATAACCCTCTTAGTATAGGAACAACCTAACCTCTGGGCACTGGTACTTTCCTTACTATAGGAGTACCCTCTGTTAGTGCCACCATCATTCCTCTTATTTCCAACCCACCTACCTCCACTCCTTTTTAGATCTTAGTGGTTCCCATACCTTCTACCCACCCATCAATACCAAATTCACCACCTACCCTCTATCTATTAACCTAACTATACCTCCTACCCAACCTATGTTAATCTCTCAATAGGTAGCCATTACACCACACCCAAGATATACCCCTAACCCATAAGGGTAAATACATCTACCTTCTACCCAACCACCTATCTCCATGTATTCATATGTGGCACCATACCAACCACCCATGTCCACATATCAATATGTGGTAGCCTCTTAGCCCTCTACCATCTATACATATTCTACACCCATCCAAACCCAACACAACCTACCTTATAACTATGGGGGTGCATAACCCCAAACTGACCTTTTCAAAATGTTAATAGATAAAATGACTACTTTAAAGTCATTAATTTATATAGTTCATAATATTTTATCATATGACCAAATCTATAATGAACCAATTCACCCATTTGTCCCTATTTGACCATACCCTCCTTAATGGTAACTTTCAAAGTTTTTGAATTTTCTGAGTAAGGAAGACCCTCAATAACACCTAAGATCATTTAGGCATTCATGCTATATGATTTCCTATGATGATTCTCTCCTTCATTATACCTTCCCCATGTCTTTATTAAGGCCAATGCTAGATTGGAATAGTTCTATTACAAAACACTCCCTCTTCTCTTTTGCCTAACTAGCTCAAATTTTCATAGACCACTTTTCTATAAACATCTCTAAGAAAGTATCCATCACCGATCTCTACTTCATTCAACAATTTTATGATGAATCCATTGCTAACTAAATGGCCCATTGGAGAAGTTTAATAAACCAACTCTCCTTCTCTCTACCCCAACTTGAGTTGATTTAACTAATTGCCTAGGCTTATTCCAAACACATCTCCTCTACTTTATGGGTTCATAGGTTTAGGACCTTTGATGAAGCTTTCACCATGACAAGAAAACTAGAGAATAGATCCATTGATGAGGGGAAGTTGAAATTGAGAAGCAAGAATTATACCTTTAAATCAAGTGAGGCTCCCTCCACCAAACCTAAAAAACAAACCAACACTAACTCCAAAAATAAGGGAACCATGAATGCATTTGTCCTTAAGACCGCTCCTCCACCCATTGTCAACCAATATAAATCTTCCAATTCCCCCAATCAAAACACTAGGAACTCAAACCACAACACCCAAAAATAATTTACTCTGCTTGGAGAATCATATGCTTCAGTCTTGGATAAATTTTTAAAATCCAATATCCTATAGCTTCCCCCAATCATACCTCCATAGTAATTTGATTTTTCTTATCATGTACCTAGTTGGTATACGAAGAAAAAAATTTGCACCTTCCATTGAGTCATCAAAAATGGCATTAGTAGGTGTAACACCTTCAAAAACATTGTCCAAACTCTCATTGACAAGGGGGAACTTGTGATGGATAACCCTAATGCACCACCGAATAAATCACTTGACATATTCAGATAACCATTTCCCAACCATGTTCCTTCTACCAATAGTGAAAATAATGCAAAATATTCTCATGCTCACATGGCCCATACTGTCAATATGGTTCTTAGTGCACTTATTATCAAGGAAACCATTGACCAAATCACCTCTTCCCCTACTCCACTTATTGAGGTAGTGGATTCACCAACCTCTCCCTTGATATGCACATCATAGGAGGAAACCATTCTTACTTTGTCAATTTCCTCAATCTTACAACAATCCACTCTTCCATTACCACTCACTCCTAAGGAAAAAACCACTTTCCCTATACTTTGCATCAAGTAATTGCCTTCCCATAAATTGAAACCTTTTAACCAAGAAAAAAAAGAGGTAATTGTCCCTCCCTCTCAACCCTTGGGTCTATCCTTTGAATCCACTACTGAGGGATTCAGACCCATCTATAAACCTTTTTCTAGACTGATTAAAAACATAGAATTCATATCTGACCCTAACCTAGATTAATCCACCTTTTAGAAACAACTTAGAATCCCTTATAGAACCAAATAAGAGCCTTATTTATCATAATAACCTACCCTTTCCACTATCAAATCCACTATCACCATAACCCAACTATCACACACCTCTACCCATAAAACTATAGCAGCACCATTAGAACAAAACTCACCCAAATTCACCAAATCACCTTCTATCATTATAACCAAACCCACCAAGAACCTTAGAATATTTCACACTCATAACCTTACTCACATGTCAGTAAAGTTGTATTTAAACCCACTAAACCTATCAAACAAACCCCAATCTAAACCAGAAAAAAAAGGTAAACCCACCTAGAAGCCCAAAACCAAAACTCTACCTCCCCTCTCCACTTTTCCCTCTATTTTGGGGCCTCATCCCTCTACCTAAATTAGGAAACCAACCATCCCAATCAAAACCCAACCACCACTTTTGGTTACACTATCACTCCTACTTTCATCCACACTTATTTTAACTGAACCACCCATGCACATACCCCTTATCTCTCGATCATCTATAAAACAAACTTATTATCTCCTGAATGTCTACCCCAAAACCTTCTAACCCCAAACTATCAACCCCTCTATCATAGCCAAATCCATTCACCAAGAATTCTTATTTACCCAAAACCTCTACCACTAAACCCACTCCTAAAAGGGTTTTTACCTCGACTGCTAAACCTAAGACCTATACCTCTTTGCCATCATTGCTCAAATCTTATTCAACCATCTTATAAAAGTTATTAAAATAATATTGTCTAACCTTTCCACCTATTATACCATTCAACCCACATATTCCTAAACCATCCTAGTATAATGATAAATTAGTATGTTCATATCATATGACACATAGGCATGACATGGAGAATTGCAAAGCTCTCTAAGTGATAGCCCATCAACTATATCACAAAGATGACTTATTATCAGATGAGTCTATTATGAATGTGACACTGATCTAGGAACCAAAAACCATCAATCAACACCTACCTACTCTTCCACTCTCACCTCAAAGTGAAGAGGAATTGAAGCAATCATCTAGCCTAGCTCCTCCCCCAATCCATACCATTCATGTGGTCACATGATCATAGGCTCAACCAAAGGATAAGGGAATGTAAAATGTGTCCATTTCATGGATATGTCCCTCTTCCACCACCTAATCACCCAAACAACACCAAGTACCTTTACCTTCAACCAAACCCAAGTGTCTATCTTAGGACCTTCTCAATCCAATGATTAGTTATAAAATAACTTTATGAAATTCCTATCACCACCAAGTGATGATAGAGGTTCTAAAATCCATATAGGTCCAATCAAAATACCCACAACCTCTAGTAGCCTTGTCAGAGCGCTTCACATTTCTAACCTTGTTACCTTTTAGGATTCAAAAATACCTTTCATCCATCTAGAGAACCTAGATCCTTCCCTCTTCTTTACCACATACATCAACCAAACCCACATCAAGAGGGTTGTGATTTATGGGGGATCTAGTATTAACATTATCTCTTCCCACATATACAACCAACTCAAATTACCTAAGAACATTATGTCAAAAACCTTTATAGTTATTTGATCATTTAAAGATACCATGGTCATGACTTTAGGAATTATTGTCCTTCACACTTTATTATGACCCCAAACACTTCTTGAGCTCTTCTATGTATTAGAAGTAGAGTTCTAGTACAACATCTTGTTAAGATGCCCTTGTATTCATTCCATGGTTTGTGTGTCATCTAATCTACACTGATGCATCAAATTTGAGCATGAAGATTAAGATGTTATCTTACAAGCTAACTCAAGACCTTTCACATCATAAAACATGATATACTAACCCAATAATGTTTTCCTTCCTCCATCTAACATGCCTTCACTGATAAAAGATGAAGCTCCATCTTATTCTACCACTGAAGCCTCCACCAGTTCATCTATTGCTTTTACCTAAATCCCCATAATTAACCTTTTGAAATCAACATTCTAGCATATTTCATTGGGGGAGTATCACCTTCTAACCCTTGAAATTTTCCCTACTCTCTTAGAGTATACAAAACTTGACCACCAACCAAGTTATGACCCCAATATTGGAATCATTATTTTTTTCAGACCATTAACTTGTCAAACCAATTTCATTTATGGGGGACTTCACAAACCCCTTTAAACTTACACCACCTCTTTTTCACCTTGACCATTCACCTCCAGCTTCTCCTACCTACACAAACCAAACTTTGGCTAGACATACCTTCATAGGTGTACTTGGAAAAGATTTGGTTTAGGTCAATATGAACATGGGCCACACAAGTTTTTTTCCAATCAAAACCCAAAAACTTCATTAAAAACATGGCCTTATTTTCACACCACCTAAATAATAAACCAACCCACTTCCCATTACTATCATTGATGAGGAAATCCCATCCTCACCATCCACTCCACCATCAACAACTGAGGATTTGAACATCATCCCCCTTAACTTTTTTTTTCATCAACATGATCAACCTCAGACCCTTGACTTATCAAAAGGATGGGGTGATCATAACCATTCCTTTAACCCACCCTGAGATGATAGGAGATGGCTTTCCTACCATTAATATTATTCAGTGTCAAGATGATGATTTCATTCTCACCTATCTTGGTACACTATATTCTTCTATCCATAAATATCTTCCTCTTGAGACTTCAACCATGTTGAAAAAATCTTCCTTGGATATCAACTTGGGCACTTTAAATAACCCGCATATTTTCAAAATTGGCTAATCTCTTTTGCAGAGCTTTAGGACATCCCCTCCTTCCTACAAGACTAAAACATAACATTTACTTGGTCTTACAATGACATGCTAGGAATTGACCCCTCCATCACTACACACAACATAGTCACCAACCATGATGTCAATCATGTTAGACAAAAACTTTGGAAAATGCACCCTTGCATAGCCCTTCTTATCAAAGAAGAGCTTCAACATCTCCTATCCATAAATTTCATTTAACCCATTGACTATCCCCAATAATTCTTGAATGTCATGCTTATTTCCAAAGCCATAAGGGGATTATGCATTTATGTGGACTTTCACAACCTCAACCTTGATTTCCCAAAAGATAACTTTCTTTTACAAAGCATTAAACAACTAGTTGATCTTATAGTCAGCCATGAGATGTTATCTCTTACAAATGGATTATTGGGTTACAATTAGATCCTAATTTCCCCTAAAAATCAACACAAAACCACTTTTATCACCCTATGGAGAACTTTATGTTATAGGGTCATGTCTTTCAACCTAAAAAATGCTGGTGTAACCTACCAACATGTTATGATGTACATCTTCCATGAATTCATTCATAAAATTGTTGAAGACTATGTTGATGACCTTCTAGGAAAATCCAAATGTCATAAGGATCATTTGGCCATTCTTAAGATTATCTTTGAGTGATTCATCCATTTTCATGTCTACTTTAACCCTAAGAAGTGTATTTTTGGGGTCTTGTTAGGAAAGATCCTTGTTTTTATAATCTCCCTTCAAGGAATCAAAATTGATTCATCTAAAATCAAATCAATCCTTAACATGCCTCCTCCTACCCACCTCAACCAACTCTAAACCTTGCAAGGGAAGCTCCAATCGATTCGTCACTTTATCTCTTATCTCTCTAACCAGTGCCAACCCTTTCATCACCTTCTGAATAAGGATGTATCTTTTAAGTGGAATAACGACTATCAAAAGGCTTTTGATTTGCTTAAAAGGTACCTTCTATCTCCACCTATCCTCATTCCTCCCAAGAAAGATCAACCATTTTACTTTTATATCTCTACCACTAACCACTCCTTAGGGGCAATATTTTCTCATCAAGATGAACAATATAAATAATAATCCATCTACTACATTAGCCACACACTTGTAGAGGACAAGACTTGGTACACCCATACTGAGAAAATTTTCCTAGCCTTAGTCTTCATGGCCACCAAACTTTTTCACTACCTTATCAACCACAAGACCTATGTCATAACCAATACCAACCCACTCAAGTATATGCACTCTAATACATACCAAAACTAATATATGGCCAAGCATCTCATGCTTCTAACTAAGTTTGACCTTGAGTTCCTCCAAAAAAATTAATTAAAGGGAAATTCATTTCTGACTAATTGGTCTAAGCACCCTTAGCTGAGGATAAACCCCCTCCTCTTGATTTTCCTAATGAGTCCATCTCGATCCTCACTCAGGTAGACCTTACCTATTAAGTGACCATGTTTTTTTATGGATTAAAATTTCAACATGGTCGGGGAGCCAGCATCATCCTTATTCACCTTCATGGTGAAACTCTTTCTTTATCCTTCAAGATAGATTTCAAATTTACCAACAACATGGCTAATTATGAAGCCCTAGTGATAGGCCTCCAAACCACATTATCCTTGAGAGTCAAAATGATCAATATCTTTGGTGACTCCCAATTTGTGGTCAATTAAATTAATGGCTTTTACCAATGTAATAACGATGTTTCACAATAGTAAAAATAATTATCTAATATTGTCTTAGCATCATTTGAACACTACCATATCTAAACGACTCCATGATTCATAAAATAAGTTTGTCAATACGATGGTCTCCCTTGCTTCTCAAATCCCATTTGCACTTGCTGACTCTAAACTCTTTATTATTATTCATCAACTTATCCATACCTCTTATAAAAAATCAAACTCTCCTACCATCTTTAATGTGGAAGAGACCTAACCCAACCTTTGGTATCAACAAACCTTTTACTATCTTAACCTTGTAATCATTCCTTTTGATCTTTGTAGGAATGCTCAAAGAATGTTTATACAAAGTACCTCAGGTTATACCATACTGGGGGGAATTATTTATAAACACAACTTTGATGATCTCCTCTTTTACTACCTATGTAGTCACGAGGCATCTCATACTATTATAGAAACACATTATGGGATCTATGGGGAACACTTTAGGGGCATAGCTATTGCTAAATGCGTCCTTTGCCTTGGCTATTACTAGCCTACCCTTAGCTAAGACTATTGTGATTACGTGAAAAAATGTGTCAAAGTTTAACAACACACTAATTTATATCATGCACCTAGCCATAATCTTCATGTATCTACATATTTCTATCCCTTCTCACAATGGGATTTGGACCTCATTGATGAAATTAAACCCCATTCTTCATAGTGACATCATTTTATTATCACTGTAATAGAATATTTCACCAAATGGGTAGAGGTTATTCCTCTCATCTCCACCAAAGCAAAAAAGATTTTTGATTTTATCAACCATCACATTATATATCATTTTGGTGGTCCTCATAAAATTATCACCAACAATGATAAATATGTTTAGAACAAAAAATTCTAAGGTATTTATGACACATTCAGTACCAAGTTAAGTTTCTCATTGCCTTATCATCCTCAATCAAATGGATAGGTAGAATCCTCTAATAAAATATCAATAACATGTTAATTAAAAAGGTTAATGCATCTGGTCATGATTGGCATTTACACATCCTCTTCACTTCATGGGCATATCGTACTAGCATTCAAACCCCTATGGGTGCTACCCCTTTCTCTCTAGTTTTTGGAGTAGAAGCTACCTTGCCTCTGAAATTCTAAATTCCCTTTATTCATATATCCTTTAAATATCTCATCTTTTAGAGTGATTTTCATTAATAATGTTTAACCCAAGTTGAGCTACTTGACGAGTATCATTTACTATCACTCACCTATCTTCATGTCTATCAAGAATGAATAAGTACACTTATAATAAACACATTTAATTATGAGAATTAAATATCAAAGACCTTATCCTAAAATAAAATAAACATGTCACCAATATGGAGAAAAGCAAGTGGGGAAATTTTTATTTCAATTGGTTTGGACCTTATATCATAATGCACAAGTATGGATTAGGAGTTTATCGATTGTCCTCTCTTGAAGGCAACCTAGAAGCTGAGACTCCCAATGCTTCACATATGCATCCTTTCTTTTATTAAAATAGGATCAAACTCACCTTTTGTCCAACTTAAGCTCATCCCTTATTTTCAAACCCCATCCATCTCCTTATTTTATGAATAACTGATTAAAATTGAATCATGCGATTATCCATCACAATCATAGCCTAATCTTGAAAAATGGGTACCACAGCTCTACCCATGGCATGATTCTCTTGGTAATTTTTGCCCCTTTCCTAGGATGGATTCCCATGGTCATTGTCACATAAACCTATTTTACACCTAATAAACCTTCTTGTGCTTTTAGTTTTGCCTTCATAAAAGGTGACCCTTAAAGCCTATATAATTGATTCCATGACATCAAAAGTAAACTTCAAAACAAAAATCAAAATAACCCATATGGGTCACTCTCTAGCATTCATAGACTACTCCCTCAAAGGATAACTATACAAAAATATAAAAATTACTCAATATAAGGTAGGTTGCTCCATTGAAGGACAACTATCAAAAGGTCTTAAACAAAGCACACAAAATTTAGACCACTCCCTTAAAGGATGGCTGAGTCAAGCATTTTTCAAATCATAGTAATTTCTTGGAAGCTTCTTGCATCGATTAGCTTCCCAACCTTCCCAAGAAACAACACAAAATCAAAAGACCCATTATCAAACATTAAAAAATAACAAAATAATTTTGATGGCCATAATTAGCTTTCATAAGTAAACTTCTCACATCAATCATTATACACATTATATGACATAGAAATGTTTATACTGACTCTTTGGTGACCTACAGAAGAGGTAAGATAATCTCCCAATAAGGTTCCATATTCATCCACCTCCCCTTTATACACTATAATCAAGGGATTTTGAGCTTACTTGACATTATGTGATCAAGACACATTTTTAACCAACTATAGCATGCTAATGTGAAGCATTCATAGGGATTATGTTCCTTAAGCTGATCAAAATTTGGTTTGTTTTTAGTCTTGGACAAATAAGAAACATTATGGCTTCTTTTCATTCTCTCATACTAGTTGACATATTTACATAAATGCTTATCTTGAGTTTATTTTTTATCCCTCACATCTGGTTTTGTTATTTAACTTACCTTATGTACTTCAACTAATCCAAAAATAATGACCATAATCATAACCACATCACACAATATCATCATCACATCATAAACAAATGCATGCATTAATTAGTATAATCAAAAAATCAACTATCACCATCATAACCTCATAATCACATATATCATATCCACTACATGGCTAAATCTAAATAAGGAAGCATATACTCATTAAAAGTGGGCATCAACATAATCATCACTATCATCCTAGTCATTCATCAACCATAAACAATAATTACATCATAAATTTGTCCACCTAAGCATAACCATCATCATAACCATGATTATATCAAAACCGTAATCATAATCATCTTAAAACATGAAATTAAATGATCACATCCATAACACAACATCCATTAAATACCATACTTATAAAGTCTTAAAAATCATCCTAATCATCAAACACACATCACATTATCATCACATATATCAAGATCATCATAGTTATCTATAACAATCACACCATAACCACATCAATAACATCAATCCATACCAAACATCATCATGAGTATAAATTAAAAGGACATAACATCACATGCCTATCTAGGTGAGTCCACATCAACATCTCATAACCATAATCATATCAATATGTAATCATCAATAACTAACATGAAAAAAATAACCATGAACCAAAAAACATAGACAAATGATCACATCTATATCTCATAACTAATCATCATCATAGTGTCTAAAAAATATCCATATCACTCAAAAATATACATCTCACTATATCAACTCATAGGATGGTATCAAAATCATATAAGACATCAAAATACAATGTTTTTTCATGACTCTAAGATCTGGAGGCACCATTACCTCCTAAAGCCTATCCTCTTGTACCTACCTACCAACCAACAGATGTGACCCACTGACCTAATGTTTCTATGTTATCACCACTTGCAATCCTAGCCCTGTACTCACCCCATTAGGTCTCATATAGAAAACACCTAAATACTAAGGCCTCATAGCACTTTAACTCCTCCATAGTCTATACATATATCTACATAGGGATAGTCCCTACTAGTGTCATCACTGCTAGTATTCCACCCCATTTATTAGAGAGAATCTCTCTCCTACATTACAAGGGCTAACTAAGATCTAGACTAATCTCTCTCACCTATAATAGTGACCAACTGACCCTACACTACTACAAATGATGCCTGTACTACTACCAAAGATGCTTATGTTATGGCTAAATTTGTTTATTCCTAGTCCCTCTCTGTAGTCACTACCTGTATATCTAGTCTATCAACCCCCTGTACTTGATCCTATTGATGACCTCTACTAGCTATATCCACATCCATACCCTATTGACCCCCATCTTAGGACCAATATTGACTATAGCATACTATGCCTGATACCATATAGGGTATTCATCTATAACACTTATATCATTTATCTCTATCCTCACTAGAATCTCCTCATGGTTAATGAAATCATACACTAGCTATGGAGAAAGTAGTGGAAACTCTACATCCTCCCTCTTATATCTTAGGAATGCCCCAAGGTATGTGTTACATGAGGCTAAACTACCATTGTACCCAATCAAATGGTATCAACTATATCTCACCCTCTCATCTATTGTATACCCATCTATAACTCTATAGTGATAGAGTATGTCTCCTATAATGAGCTCATCTTGGAAACCTGACATATGGTCTCCAAATCACATCTCCAATTACCAAGGCATCTAGTCATCCCCTGAACCAATTTATGTCTTGAACCTATCATCTTGATCCTAAGAGGGCATAATCACTCCTTCACTACATGTATCCAACTTTAAAAACCATATATGCATAACCCTCCCATAACATCCCCATTGGTCTAAGCACTTGGATGTGCTCTTACACCCAATAATAAAGAACAAAATTAACACTAATCCCACATCTCCTATAGGATTTAAATCCCCACAACTCTTAATAAATCTGAACAAGTATCATATGTACCCATGTAAACACTATATGACCCAAAAACATCATTGCAAGCACCCCAAAAAATGAGTAATAAAATCCCCCACTACTAGAATCATGCAAGGCATAACATGTCACCACTATCATCATCATGGTAAAATGTCACCTCACATCTCTATCCCTCTAGTAGAATGGTGTGCAATGGAAACCTCCAGAGTGCCATCTCATAAAATCCATGTCATCTCTATATAAAAGATCCATAAACTCATCCCACTCATCCCTCTTAATGTGGTATATTTTATCCCCCTGTATAGGTAGCCACAAAATCTTATGAATGTCCTCAAGCAAGAGGGTCATCTCACCTATCAAAATTAGGAAGGTGTTAGCAAAAAGATCCCATCTCTTGATGAGTGCCACTAACATCACTGCATCCTATAGTATATGCTTGTAATGCATCATACCACTGAGGCTCACATCATCCATATGCACCCAATAATTAGTAGTCATACCTTAATTAATCTCATCAAAAATCCAAGACACTTTGTACTTCATCTGAATCCTTTCTCATGCCTGTGAGGTTTGACAACAAATAAATTTAGTTATCTATATTATTTTTGCCTATAAACTCAACCACTTACACCTACCTCTTATACTAATCTCTTAAACTCATACCATTTACCTATTATGACCTATACCTATGGCTTATCTAAAAATTAAAACCCTTAACCTATCATATCTACACCCTAAACAATCAACCTACAACATCCAACTTACCTACCAAACATTGACCTTAACTATTCTTAACCACTATCTATAAACCCTAAATCACTATGACTCTATTTTTAACCTTTATATACTTACCTTATGTAATGAAATTACTTAGATATTTTCATACAATGATTTTATATTGTGTAGAATGAGATATTACATAGCAATAATTGACAATAGAACAAAATATTGGATAATATAGCAAAGCCACTTCGAGGGGGCAACCTCCACAACAATGCACTAATAGTAGAATACTTCACATGATGATTAAAGACTAACCATTACCTCTTATATATAGTCTACTTATCCAAGTTTATTCCATCGGCTGACCTATCTAAGAACATAGAGAAATGTAACAAGTAAATCAAAAAGGTATGTAAGCTACAAGTCAGTGACACATATCCCTAGACACACCAATGGTTAAGGGCATAACAAGCCCTTACCCTTCAAAACAAAATTATCCTCAACATTTTGTAAATTCTAGATGCTACTATAGAAATGTTTCATCCTCCCAAGTGGCATCTTCACATGGCAGATTCTTCCATTTGATCAGGTATTATGTAATTGCTCTAGAATGCAGTTGTTTGGTGCACCATTGAAAGATCGACTCAGGATCAAGAATAACTTTACCTTACTCATCAAATTATATTAATTCTATTTAAATGGTAACTATGTGTCCAATGAATTTCTTCAAGCATGATATATGCAATACTAGATGTATACGAGTGGATGAAGGAAAATCTAACTTGTAGGCCACACTACCAATTTTTTGTAAGATCTGATAAGGCCCATAATACTTAGGGGACAACTTGTTATCCTTTTTTTGGTTCTTCAATGACATATTTTTATATGGATATAAGCGAACCAAGACCCAATCACCAATGTTAAAATTCCTCTCACTTCTATGTTGATATGCTTATTGCTTCATGTCATTCTGGGCCATAGCTAAATTTTCAAGCAAACTTGCAAGGACCTCCTGTTGATGGTGAATATGTTCTTCAACTGCACAAACCTTAAGATGGACCTTCAAGGTTGAAGTGATAGATGGAGGGTGGTATCCATATAGTGCCACAAAAGGAGACATTTTAGAAGAACTATGAATAGAAGTATTATACCACCATTCAACAAGTGGCAGCCAATGTACCCATTTATCTTGTTTATCAAAAACAAAATAACAGAGATATCCTTTTAGACATTTTTTGATTACCTCAGTTTGTCCATTAGATTGAGGATTATAGGATTAAATATGAGCCAATTGAGTACCTAAACATGTAAATAACTCAATCCAAAAATTACTAGTAAAAATAGGATCTCTATCACTGACAATGATCTTAGGGGTCCCATGCAATTTCTGAACTGTATTGAGAAAAGCAGAGGCTACTGTACTAGCAATAAATGTCTAAGATAATGAAAAAAATGAGCATACTTATTGAGATGATCTAAAATAAACATGATAACATTTTGACCATCAAATCTTGGTAACCCTATAGTGAAATCCATAGAGACCTCTTCCCAATGCTAGCTAGGGATAGATAAAGGTTGTAAAAGACGTAGAGTTTTGATGGTTTTGCCTTTGTTTTGTTGATAGATCATACATTCAGCCACATATTTTTGGACATCCCCCTTGAGACCTTCCAAAAAATAATATTGCTTGATCCAATGATAGATTTTAAAAAATCCTAAATGACCCCCAATTGGATTTTCATGAAGTTCTTGAAGGATTTTTTATTTAAGAAGAGAAATCTAACATAGGTACAATCTATTTTTGTACCATAATGAATTACCTTTCCATGTGAATTTTTCAAATCCATCTAAACCTTGCTAAATATTTTGAATCAAATCATGAGAAGTAATATCATGTTCCCATTCTAATCATGCTTCCTCTAGACAATCTACCTATAAAATGGTTATGACACATAATAGTGCCTCAATTAATTCATCTTTTTTGGATAGTGCATCTGCCACCACATTGTCCTTGCTTTTTTTGTAGACTATTTCAAAATCATAGTCTAGCATCTTAGTTACCTATTTTTGTTGTTCTTCAAATGACAAACTTTATTCTAAAAAATATTTAAGACTATCATGATCAGTTTTGACCTAAAAATGATGACCCATCAAATTAGGTCTCCATTATTTAACTGCATGCAAAATGGCCATCATTTCCTTCTCATAGATGGGCTTGTGCTTATTTTTACCCTTGAGTTGATGAATTTCAATGCCATTGGTCTGCCTTCTTGCATGAGTACATCACCCATACCATACCCAGATGCATCACATTCAACCACAAAAATCTTAGAAAAATTAAGAGTGGCCAATACTAGAGTAGGGCACATAGCCAATTTCAATTGTTCAAATTCTTGGGTAGCTGAATCAATCTATTGAAAGGAGTCTTTCTTTAACAAAGAGGTAAGTGGGGTTGCAATACTACCATAATTTTTGACAAATTTGTGGTAATAACTAGTAAGTCCTAAAAATCCTTGAAGTTGTTTGAGTGTCTTAGGAATTAGCCAATCCACCATTACTTGGATTTTTTGTAGGATCCACTTCACCCCTTCATAAGAAACTAAATGACCCAAATATTCAACCTCACTAGCCCCAAAATTACATTTGGAAGGTTTGGCATACAATTGATTTTGCTCCAAAATGGAGAGTACCTGTTCCACATGTTGCAAATGGTCTGCCCAATTTTTACTATAAATGAGGATATCATCAAAGAATACCAAAACAAATTTCCTAAAAAATAGCTTAAAAATAGTATTCATCAAACTTTGAAAAGTAGATGGTGCATTTTTTAGGCCAAAAGGAATAACCAATAACTCATAATGACCCTCATGAGTCCTGAAAGCAATTTTGGGTATGTCTTCATCATGGATCCCAATTTGATGATACCCAGAATGTAGATCTAACTTGGTAAAATAAAGAGCGCCATTCAATTCATCTAGAAAATCATCAATGATAGGAATTAGAAACTTATCTTTGATAGTGTACTTTTTGAGTTATTTGTAGTCAGAGCACATCCTCCAAGTGTCATCTTTCTTTCTCATCATGACAACTGGTGACAAGTATTCACTTTGGCTATGGTGAATGATTCCTAAATCCAACATCTCTTGTACCATCTTTTCAATTTAAATTTTTTTGGGCATAGGAATATCTATATGGCCTAATGTTGGGTGGTGTACAACTAATAATAAGTGTGATAGCATGATTATGCATGCAGCTAGGTGGAAGTCCTTTTGGCATGTCTCCAAAAATAATAGAATGAGCATCAATTATTTGTTGCAAATCAAGAGGTGGAGATGGCTGAGTTGGTTGTACTTCTATAAAAAATAAGCAAGATACAAATCCCTTAGCACCTTTACAAAGAATCTTTTTCATTTGATGGGAGCTAACAAGTTGGAGAGATTTAGCCTTTAATCCTCTTAGCTCAAATGTCCTATATTTAGAATGAAAATGCATGAATAATTCCTAAAAATTCATCTCAATACTGCCCAAAGTGGTGAGCCACTAGACTCCCAAAATAATATCAGCTCCACCCATCAGAATAGCATAGGAGAATCTAATAAGTAGTCTCCCATGGCCCACTTAATACTATGACATTTTCTTGAACAGCTGACAATACCACCATCTGCACTCATAACCTAAAATTTTGGACCTAGATAAATGAAATAGTTTAAATGAGCAGCCAACTTACTGTGGATGAAGTTTTGTGTGCTCCCAAAATCAATCAAGATAGTGACCTTCTATTTATTAAGGAAACCCATCACATTAAGATTTTGGGGAGTACCAATACCTGATAGAGCATGGCATGAAATAGTTGGTTGAGAGTCTTCAGATTACTCCTTGGGAACTTTTTTATCCACATCATGTACTTCTGCATCATATTCATTATCATTGGCACCTTCAATGTAAAATAGCTTCTTTTCAGCACAATTATGGTCTTTGCTCCATTTGTTGTCACAACCATAACACAACCCTTTGGCTCGCTTCTCCTCAATTTTTCATTGTGTTAATTTAGTGGGCTATGGAAATGATGGTGCTAGAAAGTTGTGATCATGACCAGTAGTGAAAGTTTTCCTTTTGACCATCACTTTTTATTATATCATGTTTGCCTTAAGGATATCTTCTGATACAAATGTTGGGCTAAACATTCAAACCTCATATTGGATGCTATCTTTGAGGCTACCCAAAATTAGATCTATCAAATATTTCTCAATGATATTTTTCACCCATAAAGAGAGATTCTAAAATCAATGAATATAATCCTTCATAGGTCCTATTTATCACAACTTGGCTAATTGGATGAAATAGTTTTTAGAGATATTATTTTGATAATGAGCTATCAAATCCTCAATAAAAATAGTCCATGTAATAGGAGCACTATTCTTTTTATTTTGAGCACATAACCAGTGATACCAAATGAATTGTGTAGGTTTCATATACAAGGATGCCATCATCACCCTCTAAGAACTAGGGGTTTGATGTAGCTCAAATAAACTCTCAATTTGGTTAATGTAAGTGAGAGGATCCTTACATCAAACTTACGAATTTCCACTTTTGGAAACATTTTTCATTTCAGTATGGGAGTTATTGAGAGGAGGATTTGATTGCTAAAATGGAAGATTGTTAGGCTAAAATTGAGATGTGAGGGTAGCCAATTATGTAGTGATATGATGTAATTCATTTTAATCTCCATTAATCTCTCCGTACATCCATAAAACATCATCTTGGATTGCAACAAATTCATCATGCCTCACCAAGTTTTTTATGTCCTCTTAAAGCTGAGAAATCATTGAAATCTAAAGTTCCAGATTATATGTCATTGATAGGAGTCTTAGGAGTTTTTTGTGCCCCTTTTCTTCCTCAAGTTGAAGGACCTACTATAAAAAACCCTAGGAAGGTTTTGACCCCAAAAAAAAGTGTACTAGGAAATGGTACCATTGCGATCACCTTATCAAGATGAATCCAATTATTACCTTTCCACACTAGAGTAAAAATTTTGGTACCAAAAAAGTGTACCAATAGAATACATCATTACGATCACATCGCTAATATGAATCTAATGACTAAACATTTTTAAGGGGGGGAAAAATTCCAAACTTTTTTTTTAAATATATTTTTTCAAAAAAGCATTTCGAGCAATACTACGCTGATGGAAAAATTAATTCTTCCCAGATTGCAAGTTATGTTTTTTTCCTTTCATTGCTCCTAGAAGCCACACATCACCAGATCTAAAAAATAAATGCCATCGGAAAATTTCTAAAATTGAAGCTCTGATACCACTTGTAATGAAATTACTTTGATATTTGCACAAAATGATTTTATATTGCATAGAATGAGAGATACATAGTGATAATTGATAGTAGAATAAAATACTAGATAATATAGAAAAGCCACTTCAAGGGGTAACCTCCACAATAATTCACTAATATTAGAATACTTCACATGATGCTTAAAGAATTACCACTACTTCCTATATATAGTCTACTTAGCCAAGGTTATTCCATAGGTTGAACTATCTAAGAACATAGAGAAATGTAACAAGTAAATAAAAAAGGTATGTAAGCCACAAGTCAGCCACACATATCCTTAGACACACCAATGGTTAAGGGCATAACACCTTATCTTTAACTATTAATACCTCTAAACTTCCCACCATAACTATTAATCAAATATTCAACCCACTACCCCTCACATATTTGCCTCAATAACTAAAACTTAGCATTCAGCTATGAACCTTCACCTTACACTACTACCTATCAAACATAAAACATTACCCTCTCAATTTTACCCAAACATTCAAACATTAAATTACCTAAACCTTAACTCCTTCAACTTTAAACATTCAACAAATTTTTAACTTCTCCAACTCTTAGGGTGACTATTGACGGTTAGGTCAATCAACCATCAATAGTCATCGTATAGTGGCATACAATGATCACTTATCAACCACTAATGGTCATTAGTGATTAATGAGGGTTGGACATGAAGACCAATGGTCACTATAAAGTGATTATTGATGATCTAACCTAATCCTACACCTCCATAACTACTAAAAAAAATAACTGCAAGCAACTACAAATTTTTACCCTACTCTACCCTTGCCATTCTAATATCCAAACTACCAATTCAAATTTCCATTAAAAAAAAACCCCTAAAACCCTAGGTTATAACATACCCAACCCACCCATCACCAAACACATCAAACAAATTCAACAATGAATTCAATTGACCAAATTAAAGCTAAGTTATCAATTAAATAATAATGCCTACCTCATTCCTTGATCATCATCAAGGAGGACCCCTTAGAATCACCACCTGGCCTCATGATCTCCCCCATCCATGTTACATCATTTTCAATTCAAACCTCTAGTAACTAAATCAAATTTAATTATCCACCTCACCCAACCAATCACACTCAACAAACCATAACTATTTTATCACAAAATGTCAAAAGCTCATTGTCAGAAGTTAAAATTTATAATGAGAGAAAAGGAACCATGGTATTACTTTTGTATTTGCCTTTTTAAGGTTTACATGTGACCATTTAAGGTTAGGGTAACCATCAATGGTCAACCCGGGGTTCAATCCTGATCATCAATGGTCAAATTTTTTACATTTTTATCCTTCCATAACTTTATCAACCACATCTTCATCCAACATACCAAACCAAGTACCCACCTTAGGATATTGCCTTCTCCAATAAGCACAAATACACCACATCAAACTTACCAGTTATCATTTTGACCCAAACTTTTGCATGTTTTTTTATGACCTTACCTTGGTCCTTTTGACTACACCAACTAAATTTCCATATTACATAGTTTTTTTAAACTTGCACTACCTTTTGCACAATAGACCAATTTGTGTCTTCATGAGAGAACTTCCTACCTTAGATACCCATGATAACACTAACCTTATCTAGTATTCTTTCATTTACAAGTGTATCCCAACCATCACATATGATCACATGGTCCACTTATCACTTGTCCTTCAAGTACCAACCTTATTTTTACCAACCATGAAAACCTAGTTAATATGTGATCTTATCTATCTCACGTAGTTACACTTTGTGCACATGTTTTCACTTTAGTGCCCAACCTACCACCTATGTCATTACCAACTTACCCTCTTATCAATCCCATACCTGATTTTTTTTTACCTCATCGACTCTTGGTTTGAGGGGGAATACCTCATTCCATGCTCAAGGAAACCAAACCTTTGACCTATAATCTAATTTTATTGTTCCACATGTTGATACAAATTTCATAACAAAAATTCTCAAAATATAGACACTATAAAAATACACATAATGGTTCTAGATGTTGAACTAACTACTAAACCCCCTAAGGGCCATCCCCCAACCCTTTAACCTTAAACCTGAGTCTAGTTAGATGACTAGTAAAACTAGCCACTAACCCACCTTGACTAAAATTAGGCTTTAAACCTTGACCACTGATGGTCACCCTAACTATCGATGGTTAGGCCTGACCATCGATGATCAGGTTTCTACTACCTAAACATTAAACACCCACTTCAACTATAACATACTTTTTTATTATTAGCTTGCCTTATCCACGCATGGATTAATGCATGTCAAAGATGAAATTAGACAACTATTTAAACCTCTTCTTAGACATACACTTCCACCTCTCTCATTTTCCTATAAAGAGAGATGAGTAGGAGGTGGAAAAGGACTACAATTATCAAGAGCTTCTTATATAATAATTTATTTAATAGGTCACTTTTATAGTGAACCAATGAACTAGCAAGTGCGATAGAGATCTGAAGTGTTGCTGCTCATTAGCCAATAACCATGTACCATTACTTTGTCATAATTTCTCTTGACCCCATTAATTAGTTCATTGGCCAAAGACCTCAACCATTCTTCATATCAATGACAAGGAAAGCTAAGTAAATGTAATTAGTTACTTTCTTTCCTTTTCACAACTAACCTAAACCCAAACCCACCTTATAGAATCTCATTATATAACCTCACTAATTAGTCTCCCTTAAATGAAATCAAAACCCAAAATAACTATCAATAGTCACTCTAACCACTGACATTCTACCCCGACCATCTATGGTTACCCTAACTACTAATGATAATACCCAACCACTGATAGTCACTATCAAAAAAATAAACAAGTCATTTTTACCCACCAGACCTCAACCAAATCCAACTTTTTAACCTCTCACCTAATCATAGAATCATGTCCTATTTTTTGAACTATATCCAATCTATTTAGCATTAATATTGATCTATTTATTATTATAATTATTCAAATTCTTCTCCTTTAATAATTTCTTGTATTTGATTTTAGTATCTTTTTTTTTAATGTAAGTACTTTATCTTTCAGAACTTGATTGTTTAAAAGTGTGGATTAACAGGCTCTAAGTAAGCTATTACTTCTTGTATCTAATTTTCTAGGCAATCCACCCTACTATCTAACTAACCAGACCATTTCTTTGAGTGTTTTTTTATTTGTAGGTCATTCCTCCTAAGCCAAAAAGGAGTATCTATAATTGTTTGGATCAATGTGCCCATAATATATTAGGTTCTACTAACCATACCCTTCTTGAGTTTATTTTCTCTTTCCCTTAAAGAATATAAGCAAAATTTTTCTGAAACAATAACATAAGTGGTCTGATAAAGCATATAATGTTGAAGTTTTTTAGCTACAAAATATATGACAAGGTAATCACATTTGACTTTTATGTAATGTTTCTCATAATCAATTAGGCCCCAGATGATATAGTAGATGGCATGCTCTCTTCACATATCATCTTGTTGGGCAAACATTACCCCAGCTGATATGGATGTAAAATAAGTATATAGGATCAAAGGTCAATCATTGAAAGGAGGACATAGAGTAGGTGGGTGAAGCAATGATTCTTTCATATTATCAAATGCTTCTTTACAAGGGTCTGTCCATTATATAGCATTACCTTTTTTAAGGAGAAATTTGATAGAGTGGATATGGTAAGCCATTTTAGGGATGAAATATCTAGTTTCCCTAAGTTTAGTGAGATAATTACGAATGTATAGAATGGATAGAGGGATGGGCATGGTGATGATAGTGTAAATAATGTTAGGATCAACATCGATGCCATAGAGAGAGACTAATAATCCTAATAGTTTTCTAGATGTGACATTATAGACACATTTGTAAGGATTTAGTCTAACTTTGTATTTGATAAGATAGTCAAAGATGATGAAAAGATCATAAATATGAGTCTTATGGTATTTTTACATAACAATGAGGTCATCCACATATATTTTCTACAATTTTATGGATAAGATCATGAAATATATGAGTCATTGCTCATTGATAAGTAGCTCAAATATTTTTAAGTCTGAAGGGCATTTTAACATAGCAATAGGTGCCCTATTTTGTGGTGAATTTTGTCTTATGTTGGTCCTCATGGGAAATGTGAATTTGATTATATCTTGAGAATCCATCTGTAAGAGATAACATTTCATAAATAGTTGTGGAATCTACAATGGCATCTAGTAAAGGTAGAGGGAAATTGTCCATAAGATAAACAAGATTAAGACAGCAAAAATAAATACAGATGTGAATGACCATGGTAACATTTTTTAAAATTGGAAATATATTAGAAACCCATTCAAAATAATCCACTAGTTTGATAAACTTAGCTTCAATAAGTTTGATAATTTCTTTGTGATATAAGGTGGAAACCTCAGGTGAAAATTTTTGTTGCTTTTGATGCATAGGTTTAGCATCAAGATAAGTGATGATAGAATGCACCATAATGTTAGGGTTAATACGAGGCATGTCCTCATAGGAATAAGTAAATATCTCATGATATTTATCAAAAAATAAACTAAAGTTTCATGTTCAGTAGGTGAAAATTCATGATAAATTTTAATTGGTCGAGGGTATGATGGATTATCATATTCAATGCAAGTAGTTTATTCAATAAGCATAAATTTCCATCTTGGAAGTGGTTTGATGCATTTGGTAAAGAATAAATGGTATTATAATTAATGATGATGATAGTAATGAAGTTTTTGAAATAAGGGGCTTTATTTTTAAAAATTTTAAGTTTGTGATGTTGTCAAGGAAGTTGAGGTTCTCAGGCATGAAGTAATTCAAGAACAGATTCATCACTAGGAAAAGTAGGAAGAGGTCCATAATACTCAACATCTACTTCTATATCAAGAATTTGATTACCATGGTGATCATATTTATAATGTATCTAATGGACATCTGTGGCCTTGGCATCTAATGTAATCTTGGAGTAGATTAAGTAGATGGGATGGGTGTGTCATTAGTTTCTATGATAGGAGAATAATCAGATGTAATGATGGGATATGTGGGTGGTAGAGAAGATGAAATAATTTTTAGAGGTTTATAAGGTAAGATTTGTTCTACCACCCAAGGAGTATCAATAAGTGGAGAATAAATAGGAGGTACATGACCTTTGGGTTATAATTCATGATCTGTGGAAATAGTATGAACATCTCAATTGAAAGCATGTATTTGAGCTAAAGTTTTCTAATAATGTTGAACATCCAAGTCTCAATATTGAGCTTGGGCCATGATGTAGTTATCATCATAGGTTGGATAAATGGTACATGTTTGAGATTTAATAGGAGTTTTAGAAGGTAAAATTCCAATGCTATTAAACTCTCATGAATACATGATTAGAGGGTCTTGGAATAATTTATCCACTCTATAGTCATTGCATGTGAAGGCATCTTCTGGTAAAGAAGGTTCTTGAGCATTTCATGGAGGGGGAATCAGTGATCTCATCAATGAGAGGAATAGTGTTATTATGAGGTAATAAATAAGGAGGAATCCACTTTGAGATATAATAAGGTAGCTTGGTAGTGTTGTAAGTATGTTGCAAGTCATTAGGTTCATCATCATCTAAATCAGCAAGCGTGACTAGTAAGTCTAGATTGATGTTGATGAACTCAGTTAAGGGAGTACTATTGATGGTAAGAATGGTAGGGATGTGATATTTAGATTTTGGATTAGGGAGTTAAATACTCTAAGGGTTGGGATTAGCTACATACTTATATTATTTTTCATTATGTAGGAATTTGATGCATTAGCCATCAAAAGAGGTGATGGCCCTCATTCTATGAGTCCAAGGGTAACCAAGGAGTATGTTATAAGATAAGGGAAAATCAAGGACCATAAGTTTAGTTTGAATGGTCTTAGGTCTAATTATTAAGGGAATCCAAATGTTACCATTTGGTTTTTTATAGTTTTATCAAATCCATTATAGGTAAGGTGGTTTTCTTGAGATGATCCTTATTATATCCAAGTTATTGGATAAGCCAAAAAGATGTCACATTAATATCAGACCTTTAATTAACTAAAAATTAATAGATAAAGGTAGTACTAATGTCTACTTTGATTAATAGTGGTGGATCATCGATATGAAAAAGGATCTCATCATTAATCATGTCTTCTTCAAGAAATTTAATAGAAGGCTTAGAGTAAGGACAAATAGTTTCAATGGTATGTATATTGGTAGGTTGAGGATCCATAGAGGGTGGTTCTTCATCTATAGAAGATGGTTCTTTAATTTGTTATAATTGTTGCATGAGGAACTTGCGATGATAAGGGGAAGTACAAACTAACTCCATAGTGGAATCTTTCAAACCATGGAGTTAAGTTCAAGAAGTTTCCAATGGGATTTAGAAGAATAACCAGTGCGATTTTTGGAAGGTAAGGTAGATTTTAAAGGAATAGAAATTATTAAGGGTTTAGAAGAAAGAGATGGTTCCTCATGGGATTTCAAAGCTAAAAGAGTGGTTGTAGTATCTTTAATAAGTAAAATGGTTTCTTAGGTTTTGTGATAGGATCTTTATGAGCTAGTTTATGATGATAATTGACCTTAGCTATGTTAACATATTGAGAATTATTATAATATTGGTCATAATCAGCATCAATATTAGTCATAATCAGCATGAATAGCATAAACATCCTTGGTAGTTTGTTGATTATTAGATGTGGAAAAATATTTTTGGTTATTATAAGAAGAAGCTTTGGAATATTTTCATTTTTGAGAAATAGTGTTTTACTCTTGATGATAAAGTTGAATCATGGATTCATGATTGAATGAATCACCAAACATGTAGGAAATAACAAATTTATTAATCCCCTAACAAGTTTCATTGGAATGACCAATGTTGGCATGGAAACAAAAAAATGGTTAGGGTCATACCACTTAGGAGGATTATTAGGATAAGTAAAGGGTTTAGAGGGTGGTAAGAATTATTTCATTTGTTGCACAATTAACAGTATGTGAGAAGATGATGGAGTGTTTGTTTTGGCAACTCCTTATTTGGTTTGAGTAGTATTATCAGTGATGACATTAGTATAAGTTTGAAAATATCCTTTAAGGAATTTGGGATTAGATTTGAATTGCTTCATGAGGAAGTCTTGATGTTTAGCATGGTCAAAAGATTCATTGAGTGTTTGAAGAGTAAAAGTTTGAACCTTATATTGAAGTAAAGAATTTAAAGCAGTTATAAAGAGTTTTAAAAAATTGTCATTAGTCATGTTATGGTCAGATTTATGGGACAAATATTTCCATCATTTGATAAAATCCTGAGTTGATTCAGTGGGAGATTTCTTATCATAGATGAAATGGCTAAGATAATTTTTGGGAAGATCATTATGTTGAAAATATTTAACTAAAGGATTGACTAAATCCTCAAGTTTTCAATGGAAATACACCACCAGTGAAGGTTTTAACTAGAAGTTTAGTTGTGGTGAAAGTATTACTTTATATCCACTCTTTATAAATATTACCAGTGGATTTGAGGAAGGATGCACGGTCTTTAGTCCCATCATGCTTAATAGTTGGAGATATATTACTAATATCAATGGGCTTGATAAAGGGATAAAAGGCTCATTTTTTATATTCTGAAGCATTTTATTATTCATAATAGGTTTATGAATAACATTTTATAAGGAATCTCTAAGCGGTGAAGGAATAAAATTTGGATTGGCTTGAGGATTGAGAGTCAGAGGTTGATCAGCCATATTGATCAAATGACATTAAAATTGCATCATTTGAGAGGTGTTATAAATTTTCATTATGTTTATGTGTTGTATGACTTGTGCAAGAAGTTGAGTCATATCAATTAGTGGGTTGGTGTTTATAGGAGAACTCCCCAAATTGGTATTAGGGTGAGGGTTGTTGTAAGGTGGATTACTAGTGGGATTGTTGGATAAACTTGTGTCAATTTCTCCCACATTATGTTTAAATTTTTGAATATGAGAATTGTCTTGATAGGTAGAAAAAGGATTGAATCCGTATACTTCTTCTTGAGGTGTAATTTTAACCATGTTACAATCCATAGAGGAAGGAGGGGAAGAGGTGCTCCAAGAGTGAGGGTTATTTTAGGAGGAAAAGAGAAGGAGAAATGAATATCCCATATAGTGTCTACATGGATTTAGGTTATCCAAGAAGATTTTGATAGGGGATTTCATGATGATTTGAAGAAATTAATAGAATTCTAAGGAAAGAGAAATAGAGAATTGAGTTGGATAGATAGGATAATAATAAGAGTATAGAGTCAACTAGATTGACCTAGTATTGTAATCTAATAAAAACATAATCTGATAATGATACAGGGTCGACTAGGTTGACCTAGTATTATAACCTGACTGATAAAAATGATATAGAGTTAACTAGGTTGACTTAGTACAACAAGAAGGGAGAAAAATTGTTTGTAAGAGATTGTGTCTAATAGAATGATAGTGTACTAAAAATAGGGAAATATTTTACAATGTACTTTGAAACATGAAGTGAAAGTAAGCACATAAACCATTAGATTAAAGAGAATGATCTAATTGGGTCACATGGCACAAAACCTTGCACCAACACTAGCTAATGCAAGTTTTTGCAATATAACACATAATGAGCAAAGAGCAAGTAGTCAAATAAAAATAAAATTGTAACTAAGTTCTCATACTAAATGTTGTTAGATTATTATGAAATTTTAATTTAAGTGTGATAGGGAAGTTGGCTGAAAATAGGGAATTAGAAATTAGTCTATGGATGGTTTTAGGATGTTTAGGCTGAAAGGGATCTATGTTGGCAATGGTACTAGCTTGGTATTTGGGCCTACCACCTCACTTCATAATCCCAAATTAATAATGGTGTCAGGTGATTTTCCAATATATACCAATATCAATGTGTTTATATACGGCCAAAAAACCAAGTTGACTTCCCCCTTGATTATTAAATCCATGTAGGTAGGTCTTAGGTAGATGAATATTTAAATACATTTTAAAATTATGTGATTTGGTAGTGTGTGAAAAAAGAGAAAAATAGTGAAACTAAATGGTATTTTGAAAAACCACCTAATTAGACTATGTGAGTTAATCTAAGAATGCAAATAATTGAAAATGAAAATGTGAAGTAGTTACTAGCATATAGTTGTTAATTCCCAATTTAATCATGGCACTAAGTTGGTTTAGATGATAATATATGCAAACATTATAGAACAAAGTCAATAGGGTCACTACTATACTATAAAATTAAGAGTCCTTAAGAACCAAGTCAATTAAGTTGACCTAAACTTTTAGATAGAAGATATACTTCAAAACTAGGTCGACCTAGTTTACTATAGGATTATAGTTTTGAAGATTGAAAACTTTTCTAAATAGAACTATAAAGAAGAACGAAATTGAAATAGAGAGAAAAAAGAAGCCTTGGTGGGTTGAAATATGCTAAGGATTGTGAAATTTCTATTGAAATGCTTTGGTTGTTGCTTGTAAGTTCTACCAATTGTGTCGATTAGGTTGATGTAGTTCTATAATTCCCTATTTATAAAACCCTGTTAAGATAATTGAGTCAACTTGGCTGACCTAGTTTATTATCTGAAAGCTGGCTATGATACAAAGTTGACTTGAACAACTTAATTTCATGTTTTAGAGCTAAATAAGAGACTAAATTGACCTGTTTGATATATTATACTATCTAGAAGTGAATACGAGTATTGTGTTGACTTGTTTAATCTAATAACCTATATCTAATGAAGACTCATACAGAAGTAATAGATTCATTTTGATGTGACTCTATGTTAAACCTAAGCATAAAAGTTAGAAACTATACTAATATGGTTGACCTAGTATCATAAATATAGAAAAATAATAAAATGATAGAAATGAAAAGTGTGAAATAAAACCTAAAAGGATTAGATTCATGTTAGGTTCACTAAAATGTATGCAATTAGAAATGCATCAGTTCTACAAATCAATCCTAACATGGAGAAGATAGATCCTACTAACACTTCTGATTGGGGATACATCAGATAATCAAGAATATAACCAATATGGATTTGCTAGACCTGATTAGAGTATCTCTTACCAAAATAATATCACTAGGGAGGGTTCCGAAGCTTCCAATCAAGTAAAACTACATGATAACCCTAACCAAGTCCTATGTTTTCATATTCACTATACTAATAATAGGTAAAATAAAGAAATCTAATATAGTACTCAACAAAGCTTGCAGTACAAAGTGAGATTTAGTAAAAAAACGAAATTAATCCTACATAAGAGAATATTAATTTATGTATAGGTAAGACCCTAATTCATGGAGAGGAAGAGTAATATTATTCAAAAGCCATTACTTATGTTACTTCTATTTACTAAAGAGAGTAGTAAAGTTAGAGATACTTACCTAAAAGATGAACCCATTAAGACTCAATCACTCCCTTAGCTAAAGGTGATTCACAATAGGTTGTGGTTTGTAAGGATCACTAATAAAGGCCAAAACATCCAAGACTTTTCCACAAGACTAGATTATTCTCTAAGTAGAAACCCTAAGCTAAGACTCCTCAACTAGAATGGTGGAAGAGTAGATTATAAAGAAATGAAAATATATAATAATTACTGATGTCTCTCTAATAATGACTAAATGGATGTGTTTATATAGGTGTATCTAACCCTAAACCCTTTCAAAAGTTTTGGTCGATAAGGTTAACCTAATCGACCTAGTATAGTTATTGACAAAAACTCATTGGGTCACAAAATAGGCTAGTCAAGAGCTGATATAGACCCTAAATGATTTTTTACAATACAATTACAAGGTTTAAATAGTTGACATAGGCATGTAAATTTTCAAAAGATGTTTTCAGTTAGGAAAAGAAGTAATGAAGTTGGTAAATGACTAGAGGAGTGTGCAAAAGAGGAGGCCAAGATTAGAGGAACATTTTTGAGATTTGATTAGATTGTTAATAAGTGGTAATAAGGATAATAATATTATGAATCATCATTAGTTTTCCCACCCCTTTTCTTTTTCACCCCTTAGGGTGTGCACTCAAAGATATTGTGACTCGACGGGTTCCTACAAGATAGAAAGCATCAATAATTGATAAAGTTTAAAAATATTATGTGTATACAGAATGTGATGTCATGATATAATGATGAAACCAATTTTTTTTATGACCTGTAATACATGTTCATGCTTTGAATAATTTTTTGAGGTCATTGATTATGGTGAAAATATTGCTCACAAGTTGACCTATCTAGTTTAGATAAGATAGTGTGATATGAGGTCAATAAATTGGTCTACAAGACAAATATTTGTCATTAGACTATATGATTTTTCCACTTAAGAATGTCCTTAGGATATCATGAGATAATTTACATGCATCATAATTTATTTCAAGTTTATTTATATGTGTTAGAGGTCTACATCATCATGACTATGTTTTTGAGTACACTATGAGTTCTGAGTGAATGAGTTGCAGTGGTGTTCATGAAGCCTTAAAATTTGAGTGAAAGTGTCTAATGAATTTGGTAATTAACCTAAGGTCATATAAAAATTGTATATGTAATTTTTTTATCATTTTTAAGTGGTTTAAGTTTGTTTAAACTTCAATATTGATAGGCAAACTTTTTGGTATACACAAGCCTAATAACACTGAGTACTATTGAGGGGTTTCACGAAGTGGTTGGATATTAAAAGTGTTATGGATATCAGAGGATGTTGAATAAGGTATTTATATATTATTTTTTAAATTATTATTCCATGTATATAGGTGTAATACTTTCCAAGGGATCAAATGGTAATGTGTTACTTGACAGACCTAATGTAATTATGTCTCCATGAGACCTAAAAGTGAAATGAGACCTAATTGAGTCATGATAGACCAAAAGGGAATAAAAGTTCATTTGAATATTTATAATATTTCATAAGAAATATTCTTTGGTAGACCTAATAAGTTAGGGTTTTATGGCTGAATAAGTGATATATGAACAAGGAATGGTATATATACAAGGTTGTTTTAGGTCTATTTGAGAAATCTTAGAGGAAGCGAATGAATTGATAAATCAATGATCCTCATAAGATTAGGTAAAATTATTTAAACCTTAGGGATAGAGTATATAATCATTCCATGATGATAATATAGGTGTTTTTTTGTTAAATATTAAGGGCATATGACATATTCAGTCTTGATGAGGGCTAATTGAGCAAAGAAGCCAAGAGTCAGTTTTGAGAGAGATCAAGTGGAGTAAAGTTGAAGGAGTGATAATTATCTATTGAGATTATATCATATTTACAATATATATGTGTTCCTAATGTATGATAGTGGATAGATAATATGAATAGATGAGAGGAAGAATAGAACAAAGAAGTGTGATTGGCTAAGTTGGTGCTTGGTTAAAGAGGGAGTAGAAGCTTCCTTGTAGGTTGGTGCTTGAAAAATTGGTCTTGGATGAGTTTGTGCTTGGTAAAGAGGAAAATATAGATACCTTTTAGTTTGGTTATTGTATGATTTTCCTTTGACTAAGTTTGTTCTTGGTTATAGGTGGTTGTATACTCTTAGCAAGTAGGTACTTGTTAAAGTCAAGTGGGTGCTTGATAAATTTGGGGTTCATGCTCCATGTTGGGTTGGTGCTCAACTAAATTTTGATCCATTGTATTATATAAAAAAAATTCAAAGATTTTTTTCAATGGATTTTATCCCCCATGATATTTTCCCACATATGTTATGTGTTATCTTGTTTCACGCTCATGTGATTGGTTCTTAACGCATTGCTAGATCATTATGTTACTTTCATAGTTTATATATAAATGGATGTAATTGATTGAAAGTTTTTGAAGATTAATTCATACCCCCCTACCTTATTAATTTTTATTAAAATAAATGAAATAGTTTAGTTTTAGGTTGATCAGTTATAATCTTTATAATAATAATGAGATGATTTCTTCACTACCCAAGATCATAGACTGCACCTAGGAGTTAAGTTAACTCCCTATTTCAAGAAGGCCTATTTAAAGAGTAGTTACTAATTCATATACCTTTGTGAGGTTTCATATAATCCTTTTCCATGGATATCCATGCATTTTCAATGCAAATTAATAGGTTTCTTGCAAGAGGTCAGACTAATTTTCAAGAAGAGTTGTGAACTTCTCAAACTTGACTCTTTCTAACATTGGAGGTAGTTTTCAAAGGATTTAGAGATAAAATGACACTTTTTCAAGACTTCATATCCTTCTTCTTAAATATTTTACAAACTAATAATCTTTATCCATTCTTTTAACCCCTAGTTTTTTATTCTTGGTGTGGTATCTCTCTCTCTCTCTCTCTCTCTCTCTCTCTCTCTCTCTCTCTCTCTCTCTCTCTCTCTCTCTCTCTCTCTCTCTCTCTCTCTCTCTCTCTCTCTCTCTCTCTCTCTCTCTCTCTCTCTCTCTCTCTCTCTCTCTCTCTCACACACACACACACACACACACACACACACACACACACTGGTTCTATAAGAATGCCTAGTTTTGGCATTTTAATCTATCCAAAAGAGAGGTAGGTGAATCCCTATTATTTTTGTTTCTCATTTTTACCTTAAGAAAGTAAATTAAAATTGGTTCAATATTTATAAGTTTATATTTTAGTGTGTTGAATGAGTTGTTTATAGATGATAGTCAAAAAAGTTCTTATCCTTTCATCTTGTCCTGCTTGTGTGCACCTAAGTATGGACATATTATCTTCTTGTAGGTCGCTTAGAGTATATTGAAGTGTTATGTTTTAGTTAAGTGTTTGGATTTTTATTAGCATTTTATTATTCCTTGTAATATCTCACCTTTCCTATCATACTTGCATAGTCTCTATGTTGAAATACTTATGTGAGAAACTCTCTCTTGAAGCATAGATCGGATTGTAGTTGTACCTCATTAACTGAAAACATATAATAGTTCTGGATCAAATATTCTAGTGTATCACCTCTTTGTTTAGTTTTATTATAGTTAGATATTTTCTTATCCCTTTCCATACAACAATTAGTTATTAAGTGATCAATCAAGACAAATCTAGGGAGCTATCCCTTCAATCTACAGGTTTACCTCTGCAATAGACAACCCACAAGTCTAGAGGTAATTCAATGTTTCACATAATTAGGATAAGGCTTGAACTACCTCTCCAAGGGTGAAATATTGAGTGAAAACACTAACATTATAAAAATATCGATGGGAACATCAAACATTTAAAACATGATTTATAAAAAAAGAGGTCAAAAATCTAGAGACACTTGACAAATTTAAAGTTCCAGATGTGGTTGCAAAGGTGGAAACTATAAACCCTTCATCATATTAAAACACTTCTACTCTCACTAATCATATAGATGGTGATAAATATACAAATTAATAATTCATCAAACCATGGTTTTATTTTCTTGATAACTTACCACATAATCTATTCATACCTTTAGGACCTAGTACATATCAGTTAAACCCATCACCAAGAGATGTAAAACCAAATGCATATAAAATCAAACCAAATATACCAAGTAAAAAATCTCCAAAATAGAATGATACACTAAATGATTATACTATGCACACATATGGCACATCTCACTCATGACATGAAAAACACATTTTGTTCCTAAAATATTTTCATCTTGATATCATTGGGTAGATTTCATAAAATACCAAAAAAAATTAAAAAAAATAAAAAAATCCAAAAATTTTTTTTAACATTTACATGTTCTATAAGCTCCTTAGAATATATATTTTTAATTCCATGTTTGTAGATAACATATCATATATTTATATATACATATGTTTCACACATCCTTTGAGTGTGATTCAAGCATACATAGATACAAGATCTATGCACTTTCAGATGTTGGGCCTTCCCTTTACTCATATCATGTGGATAGTGGGGAAATCCACTTATTTTATCATGATACATCTAGGTTATATTATTGTATTATCATTTTACATTATCATGCTTGAACTTTTGTACTTACATGTGCCTTTATCTATGTTTATATCTTTCACAATGTACTTCATATGTTATGTACTTGACATTTTTTGCTAACACATATTATCCATGGGCTTGTATGTTATGTTAAGCTAGTTGCTTATTATCTATGTTTTCATATTTACACTTCCTTGAGTGTGTTCCTTGATTGTTATTATCATGAATTGTATTACTTGTTCATGCATTTCAATATGCTTTATTGATTTTGACCCCCATGCCTATGTTTACCTATTATGGCATTTGTATATGTCACGGTTTGTTGTATGTTGACATTTGAATATTTCATTCCTTGATTTGTGTATATTTGACTAAATTATATCCCTTTGATTGGATGGAATTTAAAAATTCCCCTTGTTTGAGGTCTCTTTAGACCTTTATCTTTTGATTTTCTTTTGAGTGCTCTTGTGTGTGTATTTGATTGCTTGTTGAACTTGCATTGTTACTATATAGACATTGCCATGATTCATACCATGAATCTCAAGAGTTGGTGTGATCATATTATGTGTGATTAATTTATTTATATTACTAAACATGTTCTTTCTATATGTTACTTGGTTCACACATAGATTATAGATTTATCTTATCCTTTTGAGGTAAGGTGACTACCAGTTTATACTTACCCTCACCTCAAAAGTAGTAAATATTAGTGGGGGCATGCCATAGAGCCATGGATTCCATGTTTTACACTAGTTTCAATTTAATATATATATTGGGTGAATGTTCTAGAAACATGTTCTCCACACTTACATTGTTTAAAAATTGGCCAAAAATCATAGTTGTATGATTCAAATACACAGTTATGGAAAAATTATATACATTGGTACCTTTAATATACCCAATTTTTAACATGAAACATATATGAGGTGCATGTGATATTCAAAGGGAACCTAAATTTTAAAATAAAAATTAGTTTGAGATTTTAAAATACTTTTTATGCACTTTAACCACCCACCAAGTTGGAATTTTATGGATTATATTGAGCTAATATATTATCATAGTTGGTTCAATTTTTAATAATGTTGAGGTGATTAAATCACTCAATATTTCCAAGTTTATAGGTTGGATTTAATCACATCATTTAACCTCACCATATTTATAGTGTGATTTGACTTGATTCACTCACAGTCACGAAGTTATAAGTATGATTAGGTTTATGGTTGAGATGATTTCATTTGTCATGTGAAAACTCATCCTTTCTCCAAGGTTGAGGGAAAGTTTTATCCTTAAATATTTATATATTTATGCACTTTCTAGATTTTTATTTATCCTAATATCAGTTATAATGGTTCATAATGATAAATATTTTATCTTTTCAAATCAAATTACCAAAAAAGGCAAGGAAATTACATCGATACACAAGTGTACTAGTAAATCTTGGTCTCTTTCAATCTCAATAATTTCAATGCTTTTGATTTTATATTATATGTACTATAACATAATCTTGATTGTAGGTCATTCACTAGTAAAGCACTCAAATTATACTCATGCAAAGGCAAGTTATGTTATCCACACCTAGGTATGTATTTATTTTCCTTTAAACTAATAATTTCATTAATATATCAAGGTGGGGAATGTAGATATTATTTATAAATTATATATCACATTAGTCTTGTATCCTTGGTAAGTAATTCTAATGGTTATACCCTTTAGTTCTAAGACCTTCCTACTATCAAAATTATCTCATCTACTATATCTTGTGACAAAAAATTTACCTCATTGAGTCTAATTTTATTTAATTTTCTCCTTATCCTAGTTTATATAGGTTTAAATATCTCATCTATGTCTTTACATTGCTAAATCATGAGTTTAAAACCACTTCTAGTCACCTCAAAGATATTAAGGTTTTTTAGCATAAATTAAGATTTTTTGTGATGTTAAGGTTTCTATTATGGCCCATAGGTGTATTTTCAAAGATTATTTATTACACAATATGTTATATGGGGTAATATATAGTCCATAAAAGTCTTGTTTATCCCTTGCTCAAATGGAATGTCAACTCTATGAGGTCAATTTAGTTTCACTAGCTTTCTCTATACTTGAAATTGCTTCTTAAAGGTTATAAAGTCATTTTTAATATAAATATAAATTTTTATACATATAATTGGTAATTTTAGATCATTATAATAGGTTTTATAACATTCCTAATGATATATCAAGTCATAAGATAGTCAGACCTTGCAGGTTCAATGCTCAAAGTAGGAGGAAACTAAGCTAAAAGGGGTATTTTTTATCATTTATATGATCATCTTCAAAAATAAACATATGAAAAGTGGCTCTTCCACCTAAATATAGTGTTTTATAACATTTATATAAGTTTCATAGGTTAAAAAATATTGGTAAAATACTTAGTTTCCACTTCATCAGGTCCTTTGGCAGCTTTACAAGGGTCATGTGTGAATGCTTGTTCCATACAGAATATGAAGAGATGGCTCCTAAGATTTTTAATAAACATGGGAACCCAAAGTGTTATTAATATTTATGGTATTTATATTTGGTTCAAGATATTTTTCTCTATGAATAAACATTAATAAATTTAGCTACTTAGAGAAGGCTCTAAACCCCGCCCACCTTAACTTCGGGGCAATCATATTGTAGATATGAGCATGTTGTTGTAGAAAAAATGTTGTATTATATTTAAAAGTGTCTGAGGTTCCTCTAATTCCATCACAAAAATTCATCTAGTATATGTAAATGTAGAGATCTCCATGTTTCTTTAGGTCATAAATTTGCCTCATTGGGTAGAGCCTTCAATGTGACTAGTGAATATTTTTAGACTTTCTATGGTCTTGTAGAATAAAAAACATCCCACATAGTCCATATAAGGTCTCAATAAATTCTCATTATGATATAATTCCTAATGACTTAGTGGTCATAAAGAGAATGCGCATACATGCATACTTGGAGAAATAGTCCATTTTCAAGCTAAAAGGAAAGAAGCAGAGGTGTTTGAAAGTGTTTGATCCTAATGTGTACTTCAACCAAGTAAAATTCCATAGATTAGATCATTGAATTAAAATTTAATACCATGATACCTATAGATATAGTCATGACTCCTTGTGAACACCTACACTTCATACAGATCAATAGGTGAGCAAAAGGTGCATATAATGAATAAGTGATTAAAACCAAATTGGAAATCCAATTAAGTAAAATATCCAAAGGAGGATAAATGATGAGAAGGTAATGTCCAAATATACATTATGAAACTAATATCCTCTAAAGGCCACATATAGATTATAATGAATAATAGACTAGTCTTAAGACTATGAATAAAACAAAGTAAGATTATGTTCTAAGATCCATCTCATTATACAACATAATCATGGGATCATTTATTAATTAATGGAAACATGTTGAAACATGAATATAATGGATCAAATTGATTTCAAAAGGCACACATAGTCAAACATAAACTATAGTTCTACCTACTCTCTATGAGTTCCTACTTGATTTGAAAGAGTAAAGAACTATGACTAGGTTTCAAAGAGATGAAGTTGGTAAGTGGTTTCATAATGTCAAGAATGTCTAATTTCAACCCTTAGACCAAATTACTGAAGTCCCAATTTTCAAAGCTATGTTTATGCATGTAGGTCTAATCCACACACAAGCTATCCAACCAGTCATAAGAGAGATTAGAGTTTTGAGGCCTTTATAGGCATGCCCAAACCTAGAAAATTAGGGGAAAATATTATCATGAGTGTACCAAGAAACATATGAAAATCCCAAGGCCATATAGGTAGTAGGAATATTCACTATTTTGTCTCAGACCTTGCCCACTCTAATTGAAAGAGACAATCTTGATACTAGAGGTTTGTTTAGACTAAAATGTATATCAGGCATGTCAAATCCCTTTGGGGGGGGCATGGCAGGGGGTGGGGAGAAGGGCTAAAGTAATGATAAAACATGTAAGAGATATCAACATACTCTCAAGATGTATAAAATCCTAGTTTTCAACCCAAATGTCCTTGAGGGATAGCAAGGATGTGACAGACCTAGAACCTCAATTTTTCTAACCAATGCACCAAATACACATAGTGAATTTATAACCACTACCAAAGCATATAGATAGATGTGGATGGTGTTTTTTAGGGTGTCTCAATTGTTCCTATTAGTTTAATTGATTTTGGAGTGCTAAAACCTAGATTAGACCTCTCTCAAACTTAAGAACACTAGGTCTACTACCCAATGAGTGATTTCCTATGTTCATATCATATCTCACACTTTTAATGGAAAATTGAGTCATTTATGATAGGTTAATTTGTTATTCAAGTAGGTTTTATAAGTTTAATTAGGCTAATTTATTGTTAGTGCTTTATGAATAATTGTGAAGACCCCAAATAGGTCTTAAACCCTACTAAAACATTATATGAATGTGATGTGAGAGATTTTATTCCTAATGACTCCAAATTCATGTTTATATCTTTATAAAATTTTAATATTTTCAATATCTCTCTAATTCTCCTCAACATGAATTTTGATGTTGATGTCATCTTTATGGGCACCTTAAATACCCTTTATTTTGCCAATTTTGATGGTTTTGAAGAGTATAAATCTAGATGAACATTTGAACTATTGTAAGAGATACTATGATATGTTTCCTAAATATTAATATCATAAACTCCTTTCATACACTCATGAAAATTTTCCTATAGGGCTACACAAGGAAAGCAGTTTGAGATGTACTAGGATTGAGAGACCTAGTCACCTAGATTGGTAATAATAGCATGGTCATGGTGCCTTGAAGGCCTCATTCATATTATTAATTTTTTATTTATCCTAATAACATGATATTAAACCTTATTATAGGGTTATTTTTATTTTTCATGACCATTCAAATAAACTAATACAAGTAATTAGGCCTAACTATCAACTAATGCAGATAGCCAATGTTGAAGTGAATATTTGAGAGGCATGGAAAATATTTTAAGGTGTTAATTAAATAATTTATATCCATAAATATATGGTTATTAAATATTTTAGGTTCATTTTCATTATTTACAATCTTTTCAACAAGAATCATATGATCTCTTTGTTGCCCAAGATCACAAATTGCACCTAAAAGTTAGGCTAACTCCCTCTTTAAGCAAGGCCTATTTCAAGAGTATTTAATGATGAATATAGATTGGTAAGGTTTAATCCCATCCTTGTACATGGATATCCGTGAATTTTCAATTAAAATTAATAGGCTTCCTACAAGATATCAGACTAGTTTTCAAGGAGACTTGTGAACTCGTCAAAACTGACTCTTTCTGACATTGAAAGATGTTTGCAAAGGATTTGGAGATTAAATGACACTTTTTCAATAATTCATATGCTTCCTCCTAAATTTTATAAATACTAATCATCTTAATCCATCTTGTAACCCCTAAATATTTTATTCTTGGAATGGGATTTCTCTCTTTCTCTCATTAGTGTTATAAGTATGCCCAGTTTTGGCATTATAATCTATCCACAAGAAAGGTATGAAAAGACTTGTTATTTTTGTTACTCATATTTGCCTTGAAAAGGTAAATTCAAACTAGTACTAGCTTCCCAAGTTCATAGTTTAGTGTTTTTAATGAGTTGATGATAGATTCTAGTGAGAAAAGTGTTTATCCCTACATCTTGTCCTACTTGTGTGCACCTAAGTATGAGTATATTATTTTATTGCAAGTAACTTAGAGTATATTGAAGTGTGATTTTGTAGTTAAGTTTTTATAGTTTCAATAGTGTATTATTAGTCTTTTAAATCTCTCATATTGCCTATCATACTTACATAGTCTCTAGGTTGAAATACTTATGTGATAAACTCTCTCTTGAAGCATATATCATATTTTAATTGTACCTCTTTAAGTGCAAGCATATAATAGTTTTGGATCAAATATTATATTTTATCACCTATTTCTTTATTTTTGTTTCATTTAGATAGTTTCTTATCCTTTATTATATAAAAATTAGTTAGTAAGTGAGCAATCAAGATAAATATAGGGAGCTAGCCCTTCAATCTATAGGTTTGCCTATGTTATAGATAACCCACATGTCTACAGGTAATTATATGTTTCACTCAATTAGGATAAGGCTTGAACTACCTCTATAAGGGTATAATATTTAGTGACAATAGTTCTAGCATGCCCAGTGGGACTATTATCTTAAACACTTCTTGTCAAGGTGAATATTGGATATGACAAGATAATAATTGCATAAGTGTTCCCCACCTAACATTTAGAGACTCCACTTATGTTATTATCTAGTTTTAGATACATTTTTCATTATTTTGATGTTTTATGGTCTTTACTAGGTTATTTACTAGTTGAGGTAATCAACCTACAAATCCACTCTCCCATCCTAAATATTTTCTTAAAGTTCAGTACCCTAAGCCTTTCTTAACACCTGAGAATATGGAATCATAACTTGAAGAGCAAGAAGGTTTTGAAATTCAAGAAGAACAAGAGAGGGAAGAAGAATTTGAAGTTAACATGGCTAGGCAACATTAATTTCCAATTTTTAAGATTGAAAATCCCATAAATCTTGTTGTCTATGATGATATCGCTCCTAATGCCACTAAGAGTGTTCCCAATTTCAATGGAGAAGGTCCTATCACCCCAAGTGAATAAATTAGAGATATATCTAACTTCTATAATTTCTATAATATTACACAAATCAATATAGTAATTAGATTACTTGTCATGTCTCTTAGGTCAAAATCTCTTGATTGGTATAGAACCTTTCTAGGAGGATGTATTACTTCATGGGATGAATTTTGGGTGTTATTGACTCAAAAATTCAAGGATAAGAGTGACAATACATCACTAATCCATCAATCTAATGTCATTCAAAGAAGGCCTAAAGAATCCATGCATTATTTCAATAGGAGATTATAAATGACATGGAATAGGATGCAACCTCCCATGAGACCCCCTGCAAGTTTTGTTTTCCCAACCTATCTTAGAGATATTGGTACTAATATATATGTCATGTTACAACCCATGGGAGGATATGCTTTGAATGATGCTTATGATATAGCAATTAGAGCTAAGAATGGTTTGATCTAAACTAGTAAACTCCCTAAAAAATTATTAATGCTTATCTTACCTAACATGTCTGTTACTTCTCCAAGCCTTGCTCCAATTCCAAACCCAAATAAGAAGCCTAAAGTTGATACAAAGAAGTCATATGATGAAATTGATTGCGAAAAAATAAGTAAAGCCTTAGAATCTTTAATTAAGAAACCAAATAAACATGTTGGAGCTTACTAAAACTTCTACTATTACCCTCCATAATAAAACATATTTCCATCTTAGTATAATATTCAAGAGAGGGGAAAAGGTCAACATAATTTAAATAGGCCACCTAATGCTTACAACCCAAATTATGTTCCTACCACAACAGCCATGGTTTCATTCCATATCAACCTCTTTTAAGTATAAGAATGGTCAAATTATTGGGGGTAGCCTCAAGGTCAGTTCATGAATGATAATGAGGGATAATTTCAAACCTTGGTGGCTCAAAGATGGCCTAATCCTCACTTGACATCAGAAGATGATGGCTCTATGCAAACAGAATCAAATGGAGAATATAGTAATCAAGGAGCAAGATTTATAAACTTACAAATGGAAGATACATTTATCTTAAATAAAATCACCTTGGATTTATCCAACATAAGGTCAATTATAATAGGTTTATGAGATTCTCAAGAAATTGATATAACTCCAAATAACCCTCCTTAAAGGCAACAAGTTATGATTACAAATGTGGCAACCTCTACAAGTCCTGCATCTCCTCAAAATCAAAACTTGGGAAGGGTGGTCTAACTTTAATTGCATCAATCTCAAGGTAATTCATTGTCACATAGAATTAAATCAAAGGATATTGTTACTTATTTGAATATTATTTACTCAAATAATACAAAGATAAGCATATCTCTTTTTGAGGTATTCCACATGTCCAATCAAAAGGAATTACTCCAAGAACAACTATCCCAAATCCATATCTCCCCCCAACCTTAAAAACACATTGGTTTATCCATCAAAAATGCACCCACTCATTTTTTTTAACCTTATATCAAGTATAAAAATCACCCACCTTTATATCTTACCCTCATTATGGGAGATAAGCTAGTCCATAATTACATTATGGATAATAGGGTAAACACTTTGGATATGCTTAAACTAGTTATAGATAAGTTAGGATTAAAGTATGGACCTTATATAAATGGAGTTTTTTATATTTAAAAGACACCATCCAATTAAATAGGTCTCATCAAAGGTTTTAAATTATTCTTTCATGACTTTCTAAGCTTTCCAATTTTACAAGACATAGTAGTGGTGGATCTACCTACACATTTTGTCATTTGCCTATCAAGAGACTTCATTGCCAAGATAAGAGTATATTTTGATTCTAAATGGTCCTTATTAGATTTTATAATGAGGTATATATGTAAGGTTATAACAATAAAACATCCATTTTCTAAGTTCCACATTGAGCCATATGTGGAAACTAGTTCCAGTTGAATTGTACTATCAATGAGCAAGAGTAAGATGTAGATGATAGAGAATATTCCCATCTTGAAGGTATTTTTGAACTCTTCTTGGATGAATATGGTAATTATTCTTATGAAAATTACCCATATTATTTTATAGAATAAACTTATTTGGGGGTGTATTTCCCACATAAGAAAGGAACACCTATACCTTCACTTACTAAGGAGGAGAATGAGAGTGATGGAATGTGGAAGATGTTATTTGATGGTTCAAGGAGTAAGATAGGTGTAGGAGTTGGTGTTATGCTAGTTTCTCCATATAAAAATTAGTATTAATCCTCATATAGTTTTAATTTTAGTTTTACTTGCAATGTGGCTAAGTATGAAGGCTTGGTCATAGCCTTCAATGGGCAAAGAAGAAGGGGATCAAGAATTTGCAAGTATATGGAGATAGTGAAATGATTATACATCAAAAAAATAATAAGAGTGAAATAAAGAACCATTTTATTAATTATTATAACCATAGGGTTTGGTATTTACATGAATACTTTAGTGCATTTAACATACAACCAATCCTAAGAGAACAAAACAAGCATGTTACTAGGTTAGCAGCCATAGGGGCGTAATTTGATACACCTACCATCATAAAGAAAGAAGGAAAAAAATCACATATCAAGGTCATTGTGAGGCCTTAAATTTATGATAATGAATTATTTTGTTAGGTGTTTGATATTGATAAGTATAATGTATAATTTTTGTAAAATGAAGATGAGTTCTCTTCAAGAAATTAGAAGAAACTCCATGACCAGTATGAGAATCAAATTATATAGTTAATAAAAAACAAGATATCTAAGGGATTGATCACTGTAGAGAGCATATTAAATTAATATTACAAAAAAAATAAAGATAATTTGGGCATGTCTACAAAGTAAAAGAAATATGAAAGAGTCTTAATCTTCAAGGACAATTCTCCAAACTAGGCAAGGTATGCTCTATCAAAAAAATAAGCATTCATTGACTTGTGTAGAGAATTATATGACATATTTTCTTGGGAATATAAATATTTAAATGGGTTTGACCTATTATATCCCATCATAATATTAAATTATAACTTGGATTCAAACTAGTTAAGCAAAAATAAAGGCATATCAACCCCAAAGTTGAGCAACTCATGAGAATGGAACTCACCAAAATTATTAAGTATAAGATAATTTTTCCTATCAAGCACTTAACTTATATAGCTAATTTTGTACCTATTACAAAGAATAATGGGTAAATAAGACTTTGTGTTGACTTTAGAGACCTCAATAGGGTTTCACTCAAATACCATTACCCCTTACCTCATATGGAGTATATTTTACAAGTAGTTTCAGGTTCCCAATGCCTCTCACTCCTAGATGGATATTTTGGTTATAATAAGATTTTGGTGAATGAAGATGAGCAGTTCAAGAAAAAATTTAATACAAAATTGGGGACCTTTTATTATAGGAAGATGCATTTTGGTTTTACAAATGCTGGTGCCTCTTTTTAAAGGGTAATAGACATGAATTTCAAAGGCATAATCAATGATATGTTTCTAGTATATCTTAATGATATAACCATGTTCGAAAATGATGTAAATGAATACATGAAACATCTAAGGTAGGTGTTTGAGATGTGTAGACAATGTGGTTTGTCTCTTAACCCAATAAAGTGCATCTTTGTTATCCATGAAGGTAAGTTTTTAGGACACCTTATTTCCAAAGATGGCCTAGCCATTGACCCTAAAAGGATAGAGGATATTCTAAGCCTATCATTTCCCTTAAAAAATAAAGGAATCAAAATTTTCTTAGGAAAAATAAACTTTGTGAGAAGATTCATACCTAGTTTTGCATCTTTGGTGAAGCCTATCATAGCCATGTTTAAGAAGAATCAGGTTTTACTTGGACTAAGGAAGGTAGGAGTAGTTTTGAAGACATCAAGAAAGAAATTTCACAAGCTCCAACTCTTTTAAATCTTGATTTTGATAATGACTTCATGTTATATACATTTTCTAACCTTGACACTATCTCATCTATGCTTATGTAAAAGAATGATGAGGATGTTTAACAACATATAGCATTCTTTAGTCAAGGTTTGGAGGATTATGAAGCCAAATATAGATTTTTGGAGAGACAAGTCCTTGATGTTATAAGAGGACTAAATAATTTTAGACACATGGTTTCAAATAATAGGATTCATATCATAGCCCTCATCTTAGTGTCAAGTATTTCCTATTGAGTAAAGACCTAAATGAAAAGAGGGAAGGGTGGATTACAAAGGTAATGGATTATGATTTTGACATGAAAGTGACCAAGTTGGTAAGAGGTAAGGGTCTTTGTGAGAAATTGGCATCAGATATCCATGAACCAAAAGAGGAAGTTTTGGTCAATCAAGACTTTCCTCAACCAACTAATCTCACACCTTTAAAAATATGGACACGTGACATCATCATATTCTTACAAAATGGTGAGTCTCTTTATAGCTTTAGTAGGTATAAAATAAGTTATTTTAGATTAAAAATTATCCAATATTGTCTTATAAATTTTGTACTTTTTAGAAGAGATAAAAATGGTGTATTGTTGAGATGCATTGATAATGATCAGATTGGTGTATTGTTTAAAAAGTTTCATAATGGAGTAATAGGAAGCCATTTCTCTCTAAGGACCATAACTACAAAGATCATGAGGGAAATATATTATTGACCTAACCTATTATAAAAAAATCATGCTTGGGTAAGAAGGTGTTCTCAATGTGCTTTCTTTTTAGGCAAACAAAGACTTACAACTCTCCCATTGAGACCTATTCAAGTGGATCAACCCTTCATGAAATGGGGTCTTGACTTCATTGGCCTGATTAATCCTCCATCAAGTATTGGACATAAGTGGATCCTTACAAAAATTTATTATTTTAAAAGATGGATTGAGGTAGTTGCATTAAAGGAGGCCAATGACATTTCTATTTTGGAGTTCTATGAAGGTATTACTATAAGGTTTGGAACTCCTTCTACCATCATTTTAGATAATGCACTTAATTTCATGGGTGATAAGATAATTGATTAGGCAAGTATTAATGGTATATATCTTATTACATCATCTAACTATTATCCTTAAGGTAATGGGTTGGTTGAGTCTACTAATAAGAGCCTAATCAGGATCATCAACATGACATTCGAGAGAAACCAAAGATCTTGACAAACTAAATTGATGAAAACCCTATGGGTTGATAGGATCACACCTAAAAGGTTAATAGGAAACTCTCATTTTATTCTTATTGATGTGAGGGAAGTTAGGTTATCAATATCCCAAGAGATATCTTCCTGAGAGCTAGCACATTATTTAAAATTTCTTGAAAACACTCCAATAGAGACGAGGTTGATAGAATTGATGGAGCTACAAGAGACTAGAGATAATTCTCAAAAAGCCATAGAACATCATAAAGTGATAATGAATAGGTAATTTGATAATAAATAAACTTCAAGATTTTTATAATAGGGTGATATATTACTGAAGTGGGATGAAGATATAACAAAGATAAGGAGACACACCAAGTTTGATGCCTTGTGCAGTGGGCCATACATCATCATCAAGTGCAAGAAAAATAATTAGAAACAATTAGAAACAATGAATGGGTAGGAGTTAGATATACCTATAAATTATATCCACTAAAATCCATGCTAATTATGATATGAAGGTTAGTCATGTACATAATTAGGTTTGTGGTGTGTGTTGAATAAGTGTTTATGCACATTTGCTTATTTTCTTTCTTGTTTGGTTTGTTGTTTTGAGTCTTTGTGTGTGGTATTCCATAAATGATTTGATCATATTTTGGTTTTTGTCCTTGTTTAGTTTGGTTTTTTTATGTTTTATTTATCTTGATAGTTTGGTTGAGAAAAGGCTACTGGTCTCACAACCTAGTAGGTAGGATGCCCCAAAAAATCACCAATAATGTTATCAAAATGTGACAACATTTTGACCTCTTTAATTCTAATTTTATTTCACATTTTCCTTCTCTTATAAGTTTCTATATGTTTTCATAGCTCATCTATGTCTTTACATTGCTAAATCATGAGTTTAAAACCATTTCTAGTCACCTTGGAGATATTTAAGTTTTTTAGCATAAATTAAGGTTTGTGGGGATGTTAAATTTTATATTGTGGCCAATAAGGGTCTTTTAAAAGATTATTTATTTCATAATATGTCATAGGGGGTAAATTAGAGTCCATAAAAGTCTTTTATAACCCTTGGTCAAATGGAATTTCAACTCCATGAGGTCATTTTAGTTTCACTAGCTTTTTTTATACTTAAAACTACAACTTAAGTGTTTTAAAGTCATTTTCAAGATAAATATAAAGTGTGGTATGTATAATTTGTAATTTTAGAGCATGATAATAGGATTTATAATGTTCCTAATGTCATAGCAAGTTAGAAGATAGTTATAAATTGTAGGTTCAATGATCAAACAAGGAGAAACTAAGATAAAAGGGGTATTTCTGATCATTTATATGGACATCTTCAATAATAAACATATTAAAAATTAATATACACCTCCCTTAGGTTTTTTCAACATTTATAGAAGTTTAATAGGTTCAAAAGATGGGAAAATACTCAATTTCCACTTCAACAAGTCCTTTAGCAAGTTTGCAAGGGTCATGTGTGAATGCTTGTTCCATATAGAATATGAAGAGATGGCTCCTGAGATTTTTAAAAAAAATAGGGACACCAATGGGATTGAGATTAATATTATTGGTCTTTGGTTTAATCTCCTTTTATCTATGAACAAATGCTTTTAAAGTTAGCTACTTAGAGAAGGATTTAAACCCCACCACCTTGACTTATAGGCAATCTTATTGTAGATATGAGCACATTATTATAGAAAAAATGTTTTATGAGATTGAAAAGGGTTTTAGGATTCCTCTAATTCCATCATGAAAATTTATATAGAATATTCAAATGTAGATATCTCAATGTTTCTTTAGGTCATAGGTCTGCCTCATTAAGTGGAGCCTTCAACGTGACTATTAAATGTTTTTAGATTTCTACAGTCTTGTAGCATGAATAGACCTCCTACATAGTCCATATAAGGTCTCACTAAAGTCTCATGATGATATAATTCCTAATGACTCAATGGTCATAAGGAGAATGCACCTACAAACCTACTTGGAGAAATAGTCCATTTTCAAGCTAAAAAGAAAGAAACAGAGTTATTTGAAAGTGTTTCATCCTAATTGGGACTTTAACCAAGTAAAATTATATTAAGGAGATAATTTAATTTAAATTGAAGACCTCAAGACCTTTAGATATAGTCATGACTCCTAGTGAGCACCTATAATCTGTACAGATCAATACATAAGCTAAAATTGCATACAATGAATAAATTATTGAAACCTAATTGAAACTCCAACTAAGCCAAACAGCAAAAGGAGGATCAGTGATGAGAAGGTTAGTTCCATATATACATTATGCAATTAAGATCATCTAAAGGCCACATATAGACTATAATGAGGAATAGAGTGGTCTTAAGCCTATGAATGAAAAAAAGTAAGATTAAGTTTTGAGATCCATATAAGTAGACAACATAATCATAGGATTATTTAGAAACCAAGGGAAATAAGGTTAAACATGAATAGGATTGATCAAACTAAGTTCAAGGGCACACATAGTAAAACATAAACTATAGTTTTGCCTCCTCTCTATGAGTTCCTACTTGATTTGAATAAGTAAAGAATTATGACTAGGTTTGAAAGAGATGAATTTGGTAAGTAGTTTCATAATTTTAATAATTTCTCATTTCAACCCTCATACTAGATGATTGAAGGCCCAATGTTGAAATCTTTGTTTAGGCATGTAGACTTAATCCACACATAGGCTATCTAGCCAGTTATAAGAGATATTAGAGTTTTAAGGTCTCTATAGGCATAGAAACACCCTAAAAATTGGTATAAAATATGGTTATGAGTGGACCAAGACACATATGGAAACCCTAATTCCATATGGGTAGTATTCATATTCATTATTTTGTCTCAGACTTTGCCCACTTTGATGGTAAGAGATAGTCTTAAGATTAAAGGTTTGGTTGGACCTAAAACATAAATTAGGCATGTAAAATCCTATGGGAGGACCCTACATCAATGAAAAAACATAAAATATATCTCAACATACTCTCAATACACATAAAATCCTAGTTTTCAACCCAAATTCCCTTGAGGGCTAGCAAGAAGGTGATAGACTTAGAACCTCAATTTTTCTATACAATGCACCAAATGCACATAGTGAAGTGATAAATATTTCTAAAGAATGTAGATATATTATGAGGGTGGTTTTTAAAGTGTCTCAACTTTTTCTAGTAGTATAATTAAGTTTAGAGGGATAAATCCTAGATTAGACCTCTCTCGAGCTCAAGAACACTAAGTCTACTACCTAAAGAGTAATTTCCTACATTCATATAATATCTAAAAATTTTAATGGGAACATAAGTCTTTTGGGATAGTTTAATAGGTAATTAAAATAGGTTTTACAATTGGAATGATGACATTAAATGGTTGGTGCTTTATGAATGATTGTTAAGACCCAAAACAAGTCTTAAACCTTACTAAAACCTTGGATGAATGTGATGTGAGATATTTGCTTCCTAATGAATCCAAATTCATGGTTTTGGCTATATAAAATTTTGAAACTTTTCAAAAACTCTCTTGTTCTCCTCAACATGAAGTTTAATGTTGATGTCATTTCTATAGACACCCTAAATACCCGCTCTTTTGCCAATTTTAATTATTTTGAAAGGTATATATCTAGATGAACATTTAAAACAATTATAGGATGTACTATGAGATGTTTCCTAACTATTCAAATCACATAATCATTTTATACACTTGTGAAAATATTCTTACAAGTCTACACAATGAAGACAATTTGAGATGTACTAAGATTGAGAGACCGAGTCATCTAGATTGGCAATAATAGCATGTTCATAGTGACTTAAAGTACTCATTAATATGATGAAGTGTTTATTGAGTTTTATAAAATGATATTGAGCCTTATTCTAGGATTCCTTTCAATTTTCATGATCATTTAGATGAATTAATAAGAGTAACTAGGCCTAACTATCAAGTAGTGTAGATAACCAATGTTGAAGTGAATCTTTGAGAGGCATGAAAAACATTTAAAGGTGTAAATTGAATAATTCATAGCCTGAAATAGATGTTTATGAAATATTTCAAGTTTAGGTTGATTATTTATAATTTCTATAACAATAATTAGGTGAACTCCTTGTTTGCCAAGATCACAAACTACACCAAAGAGTTAAGCTAATTCCCTTTTTCAAGAAGGCCTATTTCGAGAGTAGGTAATGATGCCTACACCTTGGTCAGGTGTTATCCCATATTTTTACATGGATATCCATGCATTTTCAAGTAAAATTAAGAGGTTTCCTGTAAGATAACAGACTAGCTTTCAAAAAGATTTGTGAACTCCTCAAAAATGACTCTTTCTGACATTAGAAGCAGTTTGCAAAGGATTTAGAGATCAAATGACACTTATTCAAGACTTAATTTTCTTCCTCATAACTCTTATAAACACTAATCATATTTCTCAATTATTTTAACACCTGAATATTCCATTTTTGTCATGGGAATTATCTCTCTCTTTAATTAGTACTACAAGTATGCCTAGTTTTGGCATTGTAATCTATCCACAAGAAAGGTAGGCGAATCCCTTATATTTTTTTACTCATTTTTTCCTTGAAAAAGTAAATTCAAACTATTTAAAGCTTATAATGTTCATATTTCACTATTTTTTATGATTTTTTGATAGATTTTAGTAAGAAAAATTATGGATATATTATCTTCTTACAGGTCATTTAGAGTATATTGAAGTGTGATGTTGTCGTTAAGTTTTTGGAGTTTTATAGTGTCTTATTATTAATTTTAATCTCTCACCTTACCTATAATATATACATAGTCTCTATGTTGAAATACTTATGTGAGAAACTTTCTCTTTAAGCATATATTAGATTGTAGTTGTACCTCTTTAAGTGCAAACATAGAATAGTTTTGGATCAAATATTATGGTGTATCACCTCTTTGTTTAGTTTTCTTGTATTTGGATATTTTCCTATCCCTTTTAATACACCAATTATTTATTAAGTGAACAATAAATACAAATTTAGGGAGCTAGCCCATCAATATAGAGGTTTACCTCTGTTATAGACAACCCACAAGTCTAGAGCTAATTCCATGTTTCACTCAATTAGGAGAAGGCTTGAACTACCTCTCCAAGGGTGAAAGATTAAGTGACAATAGTAACCTTATAAAAATATCAATGGGCACAACAAATATTTAAAAAATGATTTATAAAAAAAGATATCAAAAATCAAAAGACACTTGACAAATCTAAAGTTCTAAATGTGGTTAGAAAGGGGGAAACTACAATCCCTTACTCATATTGAAACACTTCTACTCTCACTACTCATATAGATGGTGAGAAATATATAGATGAATAATTCATCAAACTATGGTTTGATGTGATCAATAATGTACCACATAATCTATTAATACCTTTATGACTTGATACATATCAGTTAAATCCATCACCAAGAGATGTAAAACCAAATTCATATAAAATCAAAACAAATATACTAAGTACAAATTCTACAAAAGAGAATGATACAATTCTTGAGTATACTATGCACACAAATGGCACATCTCATTTAGGACATGCAAAACACTTTTTTCTCCTCAAATGTTTTCATCCTCATCTTGAGATCATTAGGTAGATTTCATAAAATACAAAAAAAATCTAAAAAATACAAAAATCCAAAAAATATTTTCATCATTTACATGTTCTATTAGCTCCTTAGCATATATATTTTTAATTCAATGTTTGTAGATAACATATAATTTATTTATATATACATGTGTTTCACTCATCTTTTGAGTATGATTTAGGCATACATAGATACATGATCTATGCACTTTTAGATGTTGGTCCTTCCCTTTACTCATGTCATGTTGACAATGGGGGAATCCACTTCTTTGATCATGATACATCTAGGTTCTATTATTCTTTGATCATTTTAAATTATCATGTTTGAGATTATGTACTTACACATGTCTTTATCCATGCTTATATCTTTCACAATGTACTTCATATGTTATGTACTTAACATTTTTTGCTAACACATATTATTCATGGGCTAGTATGTTATGTTATGCTAACTGCTTATTGTCTATGTTTTCCTTTTTACACTTCGTTTAGTGTGTTACTTTATTTTCATTATCATGCATTATATTACTTGTTCAAGTATTTGAATATGATCCATTGTTTGTGACCCCCATGCTTATGTTTACCTATTGTGACATTTGTCTATGGCATGGTTTGTTGTATGTTGACATTTGAATATGTCATTCCTTGATTTGTGTACATTTGACTAAGTTATGTCCCTTTGATTTGGTGGCATTTAAACATGCCCCTTATTTGAGGTATCTTTTGACCATTATCTTTTGATTTGATTTTGAATGCTCTTGTGTGTGTCTTTGATTACTTATTGAGCTTATATTCTTACTATCTAGACATTATCATGATTCACATCATGCATCTTAGGAGTTGATGTGATCACATTATGTGTGATTTAATGATATATGTTCATAAACATGTCCCTTGCTATATGTTACATGGTTCACACCTAGATTATACAATTATCTTATCCTTTTGAGGTAAGGTGACTACCAATGTCTACTAACCCTCACCTCAAAGGGGGGCATATTAGTAGGGGCATGCCATAGATACATGGATTCTACATTTTTCATATTTTAAACTATTTTTTATTTCATATAAACATTGGGGTCATGTTATGTAAATATGTTCTCCACACTTACATAGTTTAAAAATTGGCCAAAAATTATAGTTATATGAGTCAGATACATAGTTATGAAAAAATTATATGCATTAGTACCATTAATATACCCAAATTTCAGCATAAAACATATATGAGGTGAATATGATATGATAATGGAACCTAAATTTTAAAATCAGAATTATTTTTATATTTTAAAACACTTTTATGGACTGTCGTCACCCACCAGGTTGGAATTTAATGGATTCTATTGAGCCAATCTACTGTTGTAGTTGGTTCACTTTTTAATAAAGTTGTGGTGATTTAAATAACTCAATATTTCTAATTTTATAGGTAGGATTTAATTACATCATTTAACTTCACTAGATTTATAATGTGATTTGACTTTATTCACTCACACTCACCAGGTTATAAGTATGATTGGGTTCCTTGTTTGAGCTAATTTTAACTATTGGGTTGTAACTCATCTTTTATCCAAGGTTGAGGGCAAGTTTTGTCCTTAAATATTTATATGTTTATGTACTTCATAGATTTGTATGTCCTAATATCATCTCTAACGGTTCATAATGATACATATTTTATCTTTTCAAATCAAATTACCAAAAAAGACAAGGTAGTTACATCAATACACAGGTGTACTCCTCAACCTTGCTCTCTTTCAATATCAATCATTTTAATGATTTTGATTTTATATTTTATGTAATATAACATGATCTTGGTTGTAGGTTAGTCACCATCAAAGCACTCAATTTATACTCATGTAAACACAAGGTGTGTTATACACACAAAGCTATGCATTTTATTTTCCTTTAAATTAACGATTTCATTACTAGATTAAGGGGGGATGTAGACACTATTTCTAAATTATATTTCAGCTTAGTATTCTATACTTGGAAAGTAATTCTAATGGTTATACCCTTTAGTTATAAGACATTCCTACTATTGAAAATCTCACATCTACTAGCTCTTGTGCCTATTACTTATCTCAGAGTCTAACCATTTCTTATTATAATGAGTAGGCCTTCTATGCTACTCAAAATGTTATAAACCTAATTATTTCATCCTTTGTATGTTTTGGACCTATACCTATTTTCTAGCTTCTTAGACACTTGAATCATAACCAAACACCTACATCAATGCTAATGTCAAGTGGGAAACTAAGTGTCTAATTTCCTAAAGTCATAAAATTTTCAAATAAAATGTATCCCTATGGTTGGCCTAAGTGATTTAACACAAGATATTTCCAAAAAGTATAGGTATATAGGTAATATTATAATCACCCAAAAGTTTTATTTAAGTGTTAAGAGTGCTACTTAAGACTACCTATCCCTAGATTATCCCTAGACCTATACTAGAGCCTATTATCACACTTATCTAACCTTCGTGTGAGCCATAGGCATCCCTAATCATCCATAAAGTAGTCTTAGATCCTCATTTATTTATAATATCCCTTCGTGCCTAGTGTTCTACCACTTGGACACTAACACCATAATAAGGACACTAGCACCACATGGAGCTAGTGTCCCAATAATGGTGTTAATGTCCTTTCTCTCTCTTTTTCAAAAATAGATATATTTTCAAATCTAAATATTTCTACGATCAGCTAGACCTCTTTTAGCACCTGCACAAGTATAAGAATAGTATAAATACATGACTTTTAACCCTCTAACTAGAAGATGGAAATCAGATGCAAAATACACATTCAAATTTAGAACAAGTTGTGCATAATTAAGGTTATCAATACCTATTCTACCCTACTTCTGCATATTACCATATATAGCAGTCATAAGCTTGGATTACCCATATTTTTGGTCTCAAGCACAATCAAGGCACTTGAGGCCACTATCATACTAGTTTCACTTACACTTGCACTAGAACTTAGGTGGGGAGAACTATATCAGGCTTGATCCCTCCTCAGAGTATAGGCATGCAGGAAACTCTCATCACAGTGGGGTGTTGAGGATGTCCATCCTAAAAAACACACTTTTCATCTTGTATCAATTGAATTCCCTAACAATATGAAAGATTAAAGTTTACTCATAAATTTAGTCAAAATAGGTAATATACAAGGTTTCAAGACTCATGCACATAAGAATAGGCCTTAGATATCCAGACACAAGTAACCCAAAAAGCTTAAGACAATCATGCATAGAGGACACTACCACAATATAGGGATACTACTGCCACATTTCTAATAGTGGCACTACAATATAATTAGGTTACTACTATCCAAGAGTGCTTCTAATATAGGTATCATATTTGTAACACTTAGGGAAGATTATAACTCAATTTTTAGACTCTAAATCATCTATCTTTGTTGTTTTCCAACTAAGTTCTTACTTTCACTATTCAGTTTTATTTTAGTAAGGTCAAAGTTAGTCAATTCTATAACAAATTAGTGGTTATATTTATTTCATATTATTACCCTAATTTAGTCTATTCAGCTCTTTAACAAACATAAAATTTACAAACACTATGTCCTAAAAGGTTAAAACATTTGGTGAACCTGACTTACTTTGAATATTGCACAAACCCTAACCCTAGATAACCATATGGTTTATGTTTCCAACCTTCTAAGACCTACACTCAGATTTCAAATCCATATTTATTATGATTTTTCTTTGATATAATCATGATAATCATGATAGAATAATATTATCACTTTTAGTTATAAAATTTAATATTTTAATTTACATGCTTGTTTCCTCTAATTCGAAATGAGCTCAAAAAATACATAAACATGTGTATAAATGATACTTCATATCAATTACAATATATGTCATATTTCATTCCATCTCTAGCATGGTTTTTTTCTATTATATGGAATTCAATTAAAAACAAACCCTTACATATGTAGAGGATCTATTACATAAGCTAACAACTATGTTTCAATTTTTAATGTCATATCATATGCACAAGAAAGAATCTCCTTCTCCTCGCCATCTCCATGAGGTTTATAGCTACTTTCCCTCTAACTAGGTTCATGTTATCACTCCTCCATGAGATGAATCAACCTATACAATTTCTACTAATTCCCATACTTAGCCTATCTATACCTCTCCCCTACAAGATGTTTGCCTACATACTCAATTATAAACAATTAGGGTTTGCACTTGTGAGACTTTAAGGGATCAAATTATCAGTATGAATAAGTTAATATCAAAATTATAGAATCAAAATTAATTATTAAGTAAAAATTTCACATTTTTATCAAATCATATTACATGTACAAAGTCTTTAGAATCTTCTCATGTTCATCATGTATATACATCTACACCTAGCAAAGTTGTGTCCATCACTCTTTCATATCCAAATCATAATTTAAAACACAACATATCTATTATAAGTTATTCAAAAATATTATAAGGGTAAAATAAGAGTTCAAGTGAAATACTAATGGAAATAATTAAAGCTATGTTGATCAACCTACCTCCTCTCCACCTAGTGAGGAGATCTAGATATTATTGTCCATATCATAGAATGCATGGTCAGCACACTGATTCATTTTTATCATTGCTAAGTAAAATATAATAGATAATGGATACAGATGACTCAAATAATGACACATCATCCAAATAATATCCAATTCACATCTACAAATTCAAATAGGGTCAACTTTATAAATAATACAAAATTGGTTACCAAAGCATAACTTAAAACAATAAAAGGTTCACAAAGCAAAATCAAAGCAAAAAATAGTATAACAAGCACAAGTAAAGAAATAAAATGATACAAATATACCTCTATAAAATGAGGCTCAACTTTCAAATCAGTATGGGTTTGGTCAAAAATATCTATAATGAGACATAAGAACATGAGAGAATCTTGGAGCTCTGTAATGGGGAGATGAAGATTCATCCTCCATTAATGGTGTTCCAAGATTTATTTTGGTTGCTTACCTTGGTTGTCTTTGATTCCTTTGTTTTCATGTTTATTCCTATGGTACCCATGGTTACCTTGTTACCTTAGTGTTTATTTTTTTTTAATTTGGTTTATTGTTTTGTGGTGTGTATTTTTAGTTTTTAGTTTCTTTTTCGTTGTGTGCCCTGTGCCATCTGATGTCCCTCTTGCCTAGTTTTTTGTGCCCATGGCCTTTAGGATTAAGAGGGTTATGGTATTAACAAGTGAAGAGGATGGTGGTTTTAATGATCCAATTAGTCCTCTGGAGTCTATTAAAAATTGCAATATCAAGGATAGTGTGTCATTTTTGGCTATTGTGGGAGGAGTAGTTAGAGTGATAAAGAAGCTATTTAGTGAGTTTTTATGGTAATAATAGGTGTAAAATCACTTAGAGGACATAGAATTCCTTGTCAACCTTGCCATTAAAGGTGAGCATGGAGAGTAGGAGTGGGATGAAGCCCAAATTGGTAAGCACCATTGCCCTAAGAAAACCATGAATATATTTCCAAATGATTCTATGTAAAATTACCTTTAATAGGAAGAAAATAGGCTTTAAAATGTTAGATTTTTTTTTATGTTTGAATAAAAAATCTCTCCCTTATATAAATTTCTTTGATAATTGGCTTAATCATGTGTGGGGTAAGAAATTGGGTATCTACATTAGCTTTTGTAGAATGGTTCAAAAAGGGGTTTTTATGATTTTATTTTGAAACTCTAATATTTATATAATGGAAATCAATAAACCCCTATGTAATGTTGGTCAATCTTTATTTAAGGCAATCCCATGGAACCCTGATATGGACTGCAAATGACCTTATCTTTAAAACTACACCTAGATGGGTGGATATTGAAAATGTTCCTATTCAACTTTGGAATTTCCTACCTAAAACTTTGAATCCCCTTGGTGAAGTCTTTAGAATTTATGACACTATAAGTTATTTAGCTCATATGAATGCTAAGGTTCTGATATCTCTAGAACCTCTATATGTATTCCCTGAATCCCTTAACTTTAAAATTAAAGGGACATCCCATATTTTTGTTATCAAAGGGATGGGAGGCTTAAACACTTGTTTTTAAATAAAAAATATTGACATATCAAAAATAATTACCCATGATTAGTTAACAAGGAGATTACCATAATAAACAAAAAGGTTAGGTGTCATAGAAGGAAGAATGTGTGATGGGTTCTTTCCAACATATGATCTAAAAGACTTTAAAAAACCCATTTTTAATAGTGAAACTCTCAAATTTTATTCCTCCCTGAAAGAACCTCCAAGGGAAAATGATCCAATAAATATTGAAGAGATAGATAAAGACTTGACTCAATGCTCTCCCTAGTCCTGTAGCTCCCCATCACCCTCTGTTGGCATGGTGACTGATATGTCTGAATTGCATAATTACTTACCTAATGACTTGTAAGATGTTTTCATTGAGAAAATGATTCCATTGGAATATTATAACTCATACCTTAAGGATTTTCCCTTAGATGAGTATGTGGTTATCTTAGCTGAACCTCCTAATGTTAATATTTGTAACCCTAACAGCATGTCATCTACCAACCACTTGGAAAGAGGTGATGATTCCTCCCCCATGTTGATTTATTTGAGAATAAGAATAATATTAATTTTGGCTCTAGTTTTCATACTGAGGTGGCTAAACCTTTTTCCCTCAAGGAGCCTAATGTTTTAAAAAATTGGAAGCTAAGAGATGGAAAAATACTCAAGATTGACACTACCTCTACCCTTAATGAATAGGATCCTATGATTAATAGATAAAAATACAAAGATATCCCCATTGGTATCCCTAAGTCAACTATTAAGAGGAAAGCAAAATGAAATAAGGTATTGGACTATTTCAAAATATTGTATAATAGTGGTGGCAAACCCTAAAGTCAATCTAAATGAACCCCCCTCCTCTATTTTTATGTAAATTATAAGTTAGAATGTTAGGGGCTTAGAATCCCCTAATATAAAACCCATTATGAGATAATTCAGATATCTTGGAGATAAGTTATACTTCTGATTTCTTCAAGAAGTTAAATCTATCAAATCCTAGTTATCCTTGGTCCATAATTTCATTTGGCCAAATGCAGCTTAGTTTTTTACAAACCATAAAAGAGGTAAATGAAGTGCCTCCATATTGGTTAACCTTGAGTGGAGAGAGCTTATTATTGACCATGGCTCTTCTCCCTATAATAGAGTTGTCTAGGTTTTACTAGAAGAACATAATCAATGCTTTAGTCTATGTAATATATATGCTCATAGTGATTATAAAGAGAGATCTAAGTTGTGGAACTAGCTTCCAACCAACTTGAAAAATGTCCCCTAGATATTTAGAGATGAATTTAACATGGTCGAGGAAAAATTATATAAAATTAGAGGTGATCCATAGTCTTGGAAAGGCAATGAGATTTTCTTATGGTCCCAATTCAAGAGAATGCATGGACTTCTTGATCTCTTCCAGAAAGGTAAAAATTGGATTAAAGGTATTTGGTAGACCTAGTACAATAATTAGATCAATAAGAAAGGATAATATTCCAAACTTGATAGATTTTAAATGAACATTGATTCCTTTCAAATGACCCTAAATAGTATTTGGAATGTGGTTAATGTTTTTCCCTTCACCATCTCTGAACACCATCGCATTGATATTGGACTCTCTCTAAGTATTGATGTTGATAAAAGTTATTCTTTAAAATGGATCTATAAGTTTAATGTCTCTCACTTGAATGATCATGTTTATATGGATATTATTTGGGATTATTTGAATTTAGGGAGGATCTCATGTAATTATAGTTATAGCATTGTACATTGGAACTTTAATATGGAATTGTATAAAAATTTCTCAAAAACTTATGGTCATTTTAAGGATAAAAATTATAGAAAATTAGCTAGGATCACCCATGAAAAACTAATTCAGGTTAAAATTTCAATATAGCTTGATCCTTCTAATTTTATACTTGTGGATGATCTTAATTCTCTAAAGCATCAAATTAGTCAATCTCAATTCTACCTTGCTAAGGGAGTGAAAATTCATTCCCATCTAACTTGGCTTAAACTAAGAGATAAGGGGTCTAAATTTTTCTTCCAGTTATTGAAAACCAAAAACCAAAGTAGCAAAATATTTGGTATTGATTTCCAAGGCAACCTTTCTCATGACTCAAATATTATCAAAGTAGCATTCTTTGACTTCCACTCCAGCCTATTCTTGTCTGATGGATCTAATGCTCTTACTGAGTAGAATAGGGATATTTATGATCTTTGTATCCAAAATAAGGTTTTATAGGTGCAATCCAATTCCCTAGATAAGTCTATCACATTTGATGAAATTAAAGAGACTATATATTCTCTCAAGAATGACAAAGCTCTGGGTATTCAAAACTAATAATGAATAGATGGCCAAGGATTGTCTTGAGGTTTAAATTAAAGCTATTTTTGTAGGTTCCTTGGGACATAAAATTAACATAGGTGTTATTAAGCTCATACTTAAGGATGGGAACCCCCATCTAGTTAAGAACTAGATACCAATTACCCTCCTAAATGCCTCCTATAACATTTTGGCAAAAAAATTGGCCAAAAATATCTCTTCACTCCTACCCTCTATTTTTTATGACACCCAAACTATTTTTGTTGAAGTAAGGTACATTCTAAACAATATTATAACTAGTTAGGAAGGGATGTATCAGGCCTGTGATTCTCAATAATATGTCGGCATGATTCTGATCAATTTTGAGAAATCCTATGACAAAATTGAATGGCCATTCATTAAAAGGATTCTAAGAGCCTTTGGATTTTAATTAAAAAAAATTATAATGGTTAATGTTCTATTCAAATATGCCTCTATTGTTGTTGAAGTGAATGGGGACCTGACAGAATCACTTGCTCTTCAACGGTCCATTAGACAAGGTTTCCCTCCAGCCCCATCTTTGTTTAAGTTTGCTACTGAAACCCTACATTATCTACTAAAATGTTTAGATGTGGGTCCTCTAGTCAAATGAATCTCTATGCATAATGAAGATGAATTGATTTATGTTATATTTGTAGATGATACTACTCTTTTTGTCAAAATTAAGAAAGACAACTTAACCTAGGTTGATGTAAGGATTGATATATATTGTTCTACTTCTATATATAAATTTGTTATGCATAAATATTGTATGTTGGGGTGGAAAGACACCCCTCTATATTGGCTTGATCCATTTGGATGGGAATGGAAAAGGCCTAATCAGTTGGTTAGATATTTAGGTATTTATTTTGCTCTTACCCCTTCATTCAAGCTCATGTGGCAGTGGATCTTTGTTAAAATCAAAAAGAAGATAGAAAAATGGTAGGGCCACCTATTATCCCTACCTGGTAGGATCTAGTTATAATAAAAATTTATTTCCTTATACATCATATACTATGATTCTTGTTGGATTTTTAGTAAAACTCATATCAATTTGCTACACAAAATTATAAGAGATTTCTTGTGGTCTGATGGCAAAGGTGGGAGAAAAATACATGCTACCTCTTGGCAATTATGATCCAAGCCTAAAAATATTGGGGGCCTTGGCCTAAAGGACTTAAGGATTTAAAACATTACCTTTGATGTCAAATAGATAATCAAAGCATTCAAAGGTGAAGAGCCATGAAAATTTCTAGTCATAAATAATATTTTGCATGGTTTTCCTGGAGGAAAACCAAATGGGAAAGGGTTTAATATTTTAGATCTTCTTATAGGTCCGTTCTCTGTCAAAGTTTTTGGTTCACCAATATTTGCTTCTATTTGGTTTACCTAGGATTCTATAAAACCTTTTATCACTTCTAAACATATCTTTAGCTTGTTTGGGACATCTTGTCAAGGTTATAGATCTATTTGGTGGAATATATGTGTCAACAGAAGGCCTCTTACACTCACCAAGGTTTATTACACTTTTGAGTGGTTCACTAAAGGTTTGAGTAATTTTAAATATCTTTTCTCATAGAATGGATGGGCAACCTAGTCAAAAATTAGAGTCATATTTCAAATCCCATTTAGTCAACATAGAACATATACTTTCCTAAAAAAAACATTACAGGGGAAAAATAATGTATCTTTTATGGATGAGGGAGGTGAATTTTAGGAAAGTATTAAATGGTTGAAGGGTATGCCTCTTTTTAAATTGTCTACCCAAATGTTATACAATAAACTCTCTTTTTCCAAAATCCCCTATCTTACCCTTAATCATATTTATAATTTTTGTGATCCTCTTCATTCATGTTCCTTCAAGTTTGATGTTATATGGGAATCTTATATTGAACCCAAAAAATCTTGTTTATGATGGCTATTGATATATAATAAACTTGTTGTTGGTACTATTCTGGTTAAGAGTGGTTTTGGGCAGCCCTATTGTTCCTTTTGTAGTGATTCTAAAACTATTAAACATCTTTTTTTCTCTTGTCCTTATGCTTCTAATAGGTAGAAATGTTACCTTAAAGGTTGGGCTATTATTTTTGATTGTGAGATAGGATGGTTGAATGTTACATTTGGTTTTGTTTGTCCAAAAAAAAACTCCACCCTTTTTTCCATAAATTTTGTCTTGTTTTTTCAACTATAATTCTTTAGTTTCTATGGAAGTAAAAGAACTTAAAGGTTTTTCAATAAAATGCTAGGGTGATTATTGACTTCACTATTGAAGTCATCATTCACATTATTTCTTTGTAAATATTTTTTAGTTGAATGTGCCATAAGTATAGATAGAATAGTTATTAATGATCAAGATGCTTAATATCATGTCTAAGTTCTTATTGATTCAGGTGTATATCTTAAATTAAGTCCCCATCCAGATTGGGGAGTCTATCATGGAACTGTCATTGAGGTAAAGATCTCTAAATGTAAATGGGATTACATCAAATATTCTTATTTTGATTAGGTTGATGACCTAGTTCATGAATGGGTTAATTCATTAGAATTAGACAAGAATGGTGTGGATATTTGGCTTCTAACCAATAATGATATGATTTAGGATGTACAAAATGCTATTGTGGACAATAATGTTAATGTTATCAAGGAAGTTGATTAAACTATTACTCCTCTAGATCTTGAATTTGACATATTCTCTTATGATAATAATCCTATTCGACCTCTTCCCCCCCCCCATTCTCTCCCCTCCCTGGTACAGAGCACTAAAGATCAAATCAAAATCTAAAAAGTGATTGAAGATAATGTGAATGTCTTTGTTGTAAATTTGGAAAAAATCATTGAAAGGGGAGGTGCTGCAAAAGTGGATGAGGTGCTAGAGTATGTCAAATCTAATAACATAAAGTCCTTGCTAAAAAATGTTGATCATTTCACTCCACCATCAATCACTAGCTTGGATCATATGGGACCTAGTTCGAAGATGAGCAATGCAATGGGACCTATTCATGTGGATTTTGATCTTGATGAGGACATTGACATGGATTTCACTATGTCTTTTAGGGTGCCATATAATGACTTAATTTAACTACTAGATTTTGGATCCACCTCTATTCTTAGTGGTGGGATGAGTGTGTGTTAGTTTTGTTTCTTTTCTATTTTGTTGCACTACCTATTTGGACCAGTTTTTTTATATTGTAATATCAAATGTTAACACTTTGACTATTGGGTGGATGCCTCCTGGTTTGATGTTTATTTTTTTATACTTTGCTAACTATTTTACATCATTGATGCTTATATTTTGTACTCAATATTTCAATATAAAAAATATATATCTACAATAGATTGATTATCATGATCAAGTTTTGGGCAAGCAAGCCTAAGGCATTACTACTCCTATTCTAACAGTTGATAATTTTGATCAACAAGGTTTGGGATTTATTGAAAATCTTAAGTCAAATCATTCATGAATATATTTTATCAAGGCAAAATATATAGATACATAGGAAATGTTATACAAAGAGTAAGAAATATAGTTACAAAGTCAAAATCAGGATAAGCCAACAAGCATTCTCAAAAAAGGCTTTATAGAAAAAGAGCCTCTAGAGCACCATATGCCTACAATGAGCACAATTTCAAAGGTAAAAATCACAATCAATATTCCAAATCATAATTCAACAAGGTCAACTCAATAGTATGAGGCAATTCCCACTAGTATTTTAGGATATTATGATTTTAATGATGAATAATACCCAAATTTATACTACAAGACCATTCAACTATAGCATATCAATCACACTATATAAGAGATATACCATTCCTATTTTTTTAAAAAGACACAATGATATTGAGTCTCTCATGAGACTCATCAGTTATTATTGCTCTTCCCTTATTATACACACTTTCCTTCTCTCTTGCTCCTTTTATATAGTTTCATTTTCATGTTACTTGTACATAGCTTATATCTAAAAAATTAAAAAAATAATACAATATTTTAAAAAAACAAAAATATTCAAATATTACTCAAAAAACACAAAACTAAAGATTGTATGCATTGCTATATTTACATTTCTTATATTTTGTAGACACTGCATATGCTAGTTATCTTAGTATAGTCAGTTTTATCATACATGCCAACATTTTTTTAGTGTCAAATATTCATTAATTCATGAATATTCTATTTTTAGGATTTTGGTTTTGGCATTTTTTTAGGGTTAATAGATGGGATCAGATAACCAAAATTTTAGGAATTTTTTTTTTATTGTGGTGGGGGGGTCATCTTGCCAACCCTTTACAATGATAGATAATATTACACTTGAATTCTCTAGATATATATAGTATATCCCCTGAGGGACTAACCAATACTAACCAAAGTAATAAGTAGAACTAAAACTAGAGGAGTAAAGAACTAAACAATAGTAGCGAGAAAAGAAAATGAAGGACAATGTTGAATAACAAGCTAGACTGCATCATCAAACAACAAAGCTGAACAATAACACTAGACATCATAGATAAATGACATATCCAAATGACAATTTTAGATGACAGAGTCAAACAATAGAACCGAATGATAAATTAAAATGATAGAGCTAAATGACCAAGCTAAATAGCTAAGTGAAATGATAAAGCTAAATGACCAAGCTGAACAACATAGTCAAATGACATAATCAGATGACATAGCTAAATGACCACACTGGGTGATAGAACTAAATGACAAAACCAAATGGTAGGTCTAAAGACCAGAGATAAAAGACAAGCTAGTGGCATAGTTAAATGGTAGAACTGAAGTTACCAAATGATAGTTCTAGGTGGGAGAATTGGTAAACTAGAGCTAAAACCCTTCTATCAAATGACATGACCAAATGGGAGTATCAAATGATAGAGCCAAAAAGCACAGGCCATCATAGCATCTGGTGGTAATGGTAAAAGGATAGGCCAATCAATAGGGAAATCTTCATTAATATCTTTTTTTAAAGAGCCAACCAAGAAGTCCACATTATTAGAATGCACTCAAAATCTAGGTATTTATTATTTTTTTTGTTTTTCTTAAATTTAATTTCAATTGTTTAATAATATTAAAATAATTTTACATGTATAAATCCCCACTGTTATCTCACAAGAAAGAATCAACCAAAATAACATATCACCCCCTAAAGATTTTTTTGATGATGACATGCCACCACTCAAAGATACTCCTCTATTTTTTGATGAAAATGATAATGACACTAAAGTGGCAAAAGAGATTAGACCATCTCACCAAAAACAAAGCTTAGCTAAAACCTCCACTTATAAATCTTCCCGAAGTAAGAAAAGTAGATGGGTAATTAGAAGGTCCTTTAAGGTGGATTGGGCAACAAAATTTCCCTTCATAGAACATGTAGAGCCTAAAAATGCTAATAATACTCTAAAAGAATATAGATGTACAATATGTAGCTGAAAACTAGGAAAATAACATAGAGTGCAATTAAAATTCGACATGATCAAGAAACATTATGGAAAAGTATATGAGATAGTGAAGCACCCAAATGGACTGATAGCAAGAACACATAGGTGGAAAACTATAGAAGAATGCATGCATGTAAGATATGAACAAGAGCATGAAAATGATAAGGAATGTCAAAAACATCTTATGGAGAAAGGGGGAACAATTGAAGCAGATTTTAGAAAAGTTAAGCAACCCTATCTAAAGGTGAAATACATATAGTTCTCTACTATATACCATTTTCTAAAAAAAGGCAGACCTATTTTTGATTTTTTAGATTATAAGATTTTATTTCAATATAATGGATTTTTGGATGTTTCATAATCACATTGGTCAGATAGCAGTTCTTGGAAAATGGAAAAAATGTCTAGTAATGGTTGAGATTGAAGATTTGAAAGAAAGTGTTAAGACATCACTATTTGTCTCATTGTCCATTGATGAGGTCACAATAGTTGACAACACAACCTAGGTTTGCATTCATGTGTATAATTTTGAGAACTATTCAAGGCAACCTCATCTATTATAAGTTCATAAAATGCTATAAAATTGTAATGCAAAAAATCTTCACAAATTGGTAGTATCAAATTTGAAAGTTAAAGCTAGAATAGATGATTATGCAATATCTACAAAATTGGTGTGTTGGGGTTGATGGTGCATCAGTTATGCAAGGGCATAGAAATGGTTTGTGTGTTTAGATACAAATAATAACTACCCCATTTATGATTCTAATTCACTACATGGCTCATAGGATGGATCTTGCATACAAAATGGTTAATAATTTTTCTAATGTTGTCAAAGGGGAGGAGCTCATTTATGACCTACATGCTTATATCTCTAGTAGTCTAAAAATAATTTCAGAGTTCCATTTATTTTCAATAGGAGTGACTAATGGTAATAAATTGTTGAAATATGTTGATACAAGTTGGATTTCTATGTATGAACCTGCATGTCAAATTTTTGAAGAATATCCATCATTAGTATGTTTTATCTATAAATATTGTAGAGAAATTAACAAGGCAAAAGATTTATTATACAGTTTAACAAATTTGGAAACACTGTTGACTTTATATGGAATTATTCTAAAGCTAAAGAAAATGAATTATTTAATGAAACATGCTCAAGAGAGGTCCATTTATATTGTGGAAGTCATACGGCTAAGATAATGAGTGTGTCAATTTTTAGACATATTATACACTTTGAATGCAATGTTTCAAGGCCTTATTTTTAGTAGTTGGCAATGTTTAACTGATTTAAAGAACCCTGAGAGTTATTTGAAGTTGAATATCAATGATCATATTTGTGACATTTTTAATGGAAAGGAGATTCCAATGCACATTTTCTACAAAAGACCTAATCTTGTGGGAGTTGAATCTGAAGAACTACCCATAACACGTATTCTATATGACACTATTCTTTCTAAAACCTGGATGAAAATAAGTAGAGTTTCCCAAAACTTATCTATAGAGATCAAAGAACATTTTCAAAGGGATGATTTTTTGGAGGCCATGGCAATTGTGAATACCATTTACTAGAGCAATGATAATAGTAAAAATATGGTTAGCAATTTATTTCACAAATACATGTGTTGTCTTGTAATGCATTTTTGTAGATCTATAGAGGTGAATGGAGTATAAATTATAGGTATTTTGGGAAAGGATTTATTTACATACTAGTCAACCCATTTTGGCATTATAATGTTTGAACAATATCATGTTCTAAGCAAACCAACAGAAAATGAGGCAATTACAAGACTATGGAAAAAAATGTATCCTAGTAGTATACTACAAAAATGTCAAAGTGAATATTTATGATTATATGAGCTCTATAAAATAATGATTATGGTATCAATATAAGATGAAAGAGTATTCACTATATTATCATTCATAAAGTCAAAACTTCAAAATAGATTGGGCAAAAAATTTGAAACCTGTTTGAGATTATATTTTTCACATTATGCAATGGATATGTTTCCTTATGAAAGAGCTATGGCCACATGAAGTTATCTAACTAAATTAAGAGGCATCTGAAATATAGTGACAAATAAAGAGGATGTAAATAATGACACTAAATATGGCACTAACATAGCAGATGCAAATGTCATTACCAATGATCAGGTTTGTGTAGGATTGTTTCAACTACCAGACTATTAGTTTTAAGTTTTTTAATTTTAATTTCACATGTTTATCATAAGATGCAATAATTATTATGTTTTCTAAAATTCATTTCCTTGTTTGTTAATAAGTTTTTAATGTAAATGATTAATATATTGTGATTGCGTTAGGGGGAGCACTGTAGGTAAATATGGTTCCCTATGTCTTTGATACATGTTTTTTATAGATCAATTTTTTTCCTACATATGTGATGTATTTATTTTTCTTTCATAGTACATCATATGTGTCTGCAATGTGTTTGATGTTCTTATTATGTGTTTGATTTGGACTACTTGTAGTTTGTTATGTGCCTTCAATGTACTCATATTTTACTTTATCTAATTGTTTGTAAGTAATTTTCACATGTTTATCGTAAGATTCAAAATTATTATACATTTTCAATTGTTCAAAAACTATAATAACTATGTCAATGCCTAATCACTTTCATGAGGATATTTAAAAAGCTGTCCAATTGTTTAAAGTCCTTAAAACTGATTCTTTTTAGAATAAAGTGATCAAATAAAATATAACCTTTGAATCACATATCAAAGGTTATATTTTATTTGATCAAATAAAATATAACCTTTGAATCACATACCAATTTTCATTTGAATAAAACTGATTTCATGAGTCTTTATCTATCTAAACATCCTCATAACATTAAACAATACATTAACCTATTCTATAGTTCATGATCACAATCAATCATGCATATTTTCAACTTTGATGAATCCTCATTATTACTATCACAATAATATCTTCAACACAAACCTCTACCACACATGAATGTGCTTTCTAATGACCTCAAATGCATCTCAAATCATGATTTATTCAATAAACAATCTAAATATGAAAAAGAAGAGATCGTCCACAGAAAATAACTCACTTTTGTATCATAACATGCAATAACTATTATACATTTTCTAAATGCATTTATGTGTTTCTTGCTAAGTGATGACTACACAACATTAATATATTATCATTGTGTTAGGTGGAACACTATATAAATTAATATATTGACATTATTTTTATTGAGATGTGAGTTTCACAAGTGCATCAGAAATATCAAAAGGGGGCCTAACACCATATAATTTTACATCATAAAATTGAAATTGAAATTACAATCTACGTGGCACATCCTATAATTAAAATTTAAAACTTAATAAATTTATCAACACATCTACAAACTTGAAATTGTCATTCATAATATATATTTTAAAAGAAAACATTGTTTACAAATATATAAAATAGATTGTCAACTAATTAGCTAGTTTCTCAACCACTTTTTCATTTTCTTTCTCAACCAATTTCTCAACTACTTTATCAATAAAAACATCTTTTGGGCCACTACTATCCTTCAATATCCTTGCCTTTTCAAGATCCAAAGCTGCAACATTAAGATGTTCAAGATTTTCCCTATCTTATTTTCCAGCATCTCCTATAGAAAGTAGACTTGGATCAACAATTGTCTTATGATTAAATAAGGAATCAAGATCTCATACTTGCTCCTTAATGATTTTTCATAGTATGTTGTTCTATTTATTCAATATAATAAGCTTCTCCTTGAATTTAATGGCAGATTGTAAACTTTTCTATGCATTTTTCAAATGCACATTGAGGACCTCGGCTTCTTTTTTCAAGTTCTCATATTTTGCCTACATTTAAAAATTTAATGTAATTATATGTGAACAAAAATAAGAATAAAATGAAATTTGATTAAAATTAATATACATTACCAAATATTTTTCCTTCTCTACATTCAAAATAACAACAAGGTTGGTGTCTTTCATTTATTATAATATACATGGGCTTTTGTATTCAAATTCTCCAACCTGTTAAGCATGATAGTCAACACATTATCATTATAATTATTAAAAACAATAACTAACCCATATTTATCTTTAGAAAACAAAGAATCAATTTTTTTGGGTTCTTCTTTCACCAATGCAAACAAATTTTCTCACTAGGAGTGGTGGTGATAATGGAAATTTATTTATTTTACCAATGCCTTCATTTGTATCTCCCACACACGTAATTTTTTTAATTCATCAATTAATCCCTCTTGAATATTAGTATTAATACTATCTTATACCAAATTATTCATTGTAAAAGATGTAATAGAATCATTTTATAGGATAACATTCTCTATTAGGGTTAGACTGTCCAGTAAAGTTGAACTATGTGAAGGTTCTTGTTGAGAAATCACATGAACATGTGTTGCTTCTCCCTAGATAAAATCATGTGGATTGAAAGAATTTCCAACATCATCACCACTTTCAAATCCAAAATATTCTTTGTCAATTTAAATTTCCATCAAATAAGTTAATCCCTACACACTCAATAAACTTCTAATAGAGAAAGAGGGGAACTGGGAACCTGATAATTATAGTATTGCAGATCATTGTGGGGGTTTTAATGGAAGAGCCTTCCCCCTTCTATGAAATACATTCAAGGGTGGAGGTGTTAGTATAATTTTCCTCACAAATATAGGATGGCTTGAAAAATTTAAGTTATTTTAGAAAATAAATAAATTGGAAAATAAATTTATATGCAAAATTGAAATTAAAAGTTTTGTACTTCTATTTGGAGATAGTATATCCTCTAATGTATGCAGCATATTGTGAGTGATATGGGTGTTTTGAGGTGGTACATAATGAAAAAATTTAGTCTAAAAAACTATAATCAAAAATCAAAAAAATAAAATATGCAATGTAAAATACCTTTTACAGAGGGTCGAGAAGGCCCAGTAAGTGTTATTATTTATTGCAATGCTACTAGTGGTACTGGTACTAGTTGTTCCACCATTTGAATTCTTACCAAGTGAACTACAAGAATAAAACAAATAACTAAAATAATGAACTTGAGTCTTCAAAATTAAAATATCATTTGAAATTTTTAAATAGCAAACTTGCAAATGGAGACGACACCAAAGAAACTCCTGGACATTTCACAAGCTGATAGGATTGCATGGATGATTCTATAGATTCTTCAACTATAGTTGCACATTGTGATTTTTAGGTAGATTATTTTTGTGAGGAATGAATTCTTGCCTATAAGTTATAACAAACAAATTTAAAATATTTATTAATATTTACCTTGCTACCCATTTAACAAAAAAATAAATATTAAACCCTAGATCAACAAATGAATAAATAAACTAACCTCCTGCTCATCCAAAGACAAAGAGTTTGTCATCATTTTTGGATCAAGCATAGTTGTACCCTATGCTTTTTTTAGGTTAAATAAGGCCTCATAATACAATTCAAGAATAAAATTTTAATAACTTATAGTGGAACTAGGATTAGTATAAGCAAAATTTAATTCAAGTCTTATCCTAGAGGAAATAAAAGAGCACCAGTCAAATTTGTATTTGAAAATAGTATAGATAATGTAAAACAATGTCCAATAGGGAATATCTATTTTTATTCCCTAAAATAATATTTTTGCTTGGAAAAATTGAATCATTTCTTTAAAAAAAGGGTGACTAATGTCGTTGATGCAGAGGCCCCTCTTTCAACTACCTAAAAGAAAAGATAAAAAGAGGATTTTATATTGTAAAGGTTGAATTTTGAATATACAAACAAACTTATAAGTACATACCAATTTTTCTGATGTAAAAATCAAAAAAATATGGTCTTCATCTATTAGTATTGATTTGGAACTCATAGGGGTTATATAATGAAATGAAAGACCTGTCAAATGGTGAGTATCTTCTAGGAAAGTACCAAATGAAATCATTTTTTAATCCAATTTAAGGGTGAATATATTCTCATTAGGGTCATATGAATACATGAGAATTTTTAAAAGAGTAGTGTCTATGTCTTACTATAGAATGTAAAGTAAGCTAGTAAATTTGCATTCCTAAATCTAGTTATTGTATGCATCTAGTTGTTATACTAGCCTTAAAATATCTGGGCACACTAGGTTCTTGAAAATGAATTTTCTCTCCATGGATACTAAGAGGGATGAGAAATTAGTTTTGTAAAATGTTAAAAATGATGGTAGAGGCAAGTATTTATAGAGTAGGGGAGGCGATCGAGCAACTAGGTAGCAGACCAGATGCATAGGTCACAGTCATTTGGTTTGGTCGTATGATCTAGATGTTCAACTCCATTATTCAACCTTATAATTTGGCCCTACCATTTGGTCTAGTCATTTAGCTCTATCATTTAGATTTGTCATTTAGTTCTGTTGTTTGGCTTTTTTATTCAGCTCAGTCATTCATCTCTACCATTCAGCTTAGTCATTTAATTCTATCATTCAGTTCTACCATTCGGCTCTATCATTCAGTTCTACCATTTGGATCTATCATTTAGATTAGTCATTCAATTCTATCATTCAATTTTGTTTTTTATCTTTGTCATTTGAACATATCATTCGATCCAGTTATTTGACTCTATCATTCAGTTCTACCATTCAGCTCTACTATTTAGTTTTGCTATTCAGTTCCATCATTCTACTTTACCTTTCAGTTTAACCATCTAGTTCAGTCATTATGTTTGGTTGTTCAGTTTTGGCTAATAATTATCCATTGCCCATAAAGGATTCACCATACCAGTGAATCAAATTTCTATGGATTCACCAAATATTTCTAATAGGGCCTCTTAAAATGAACCCTGATACATACATTCTTAACTTGTTTTTGTTAAGTGTTTGCATATTTTTATAACAATCATGTCCACTAAATCGATCTAGATTTGTTAATATCTACCCATTTTGGGCATATAAACTGATACATGAGTTCTTAATTTGACACATTCACCCACTTGGGGGCCACCCTATACATAGTTTTGATTACCAAGGTATATATTTATATACCCTACATAACAGCTTTAGCATTGTTATATCTTGACGTTGATCATGTTACACTTACTCAAATTTTATGCCAATTATTACTAGTTTATATTCAACATATGTACATCCACACTCTTATACATATTTGTATTACATGTTCATGCATACTTTCATTTCTAGCTTCCTAGTTTAGACTTGATTGTAACACTATGCTTATTCTATTTGAGGGCATTTGAATATGTCATTGATCTTTGTCTCTACACCACTTCTATTCATAATATGTATGTTTCATACATGTGCCCATGTCCTTATGTGTACCTTCTTGATTGTGAATGCAAACATTTAAACATGTCCTTCTATGTGTCTCTAATCCAACTTGCTTATTGCTTGCATATGTCAACATTTAAACATGTCCTTTTATGTCTTATTTTCTCATATTTTGTGGCATGTGCCAATGTCACTTGTATTGTGGCTCCTTGGCCTACCTTTTGTAAACACCTAAAACTGGCCACTGATAACCTCCAACTAGGCTTTTGGCCAATTTCCACCAAAATGCACAATTTGGCCTAAAAACACTAAAGCACATTAAAAGCTTTGAACCTAATATAGTAAAGTGCCTATTTTGGCTAGGGTATCCCTAAATGGAGCAATGTAATTTATGGGCTAGCTAAATTTGATGAAATCATTTCGAGTCAAAATGTTAATTTTGCATCTAAATGCTCTAGATTGCTCTTTTCTATCAAACCTATTGCACAAGACATATGCCTTTGTTATTTTGTGTTGAAAACATCTTAAATGGGATAACAGTTCCAATGCATCTAACATTTACTTCCAATTCCAATCTAGTCAAATTTTAGACCAATAATGAGGCATTCTGATCAATTTGAGTAATTTGTGCACAAAGTGCTTAATCATGATTAAGAGATAATTAAAACAAATTAGAGACTAATTAATAATTCCATGGAAACTTGTTGAATACTTGTTTTAATGAATGAATATTGAATATTTGCATCATCAAGTGATCTCATTTCTTGGGAAGACACTCCTATGCCATAAATACCACAAATATCAAGATTCATGCCTCCCATGCCTCATCAAAGCCCTCTATGCCTCTTAATTATTCCTCTATCCCAAATATTGATGAGCCTTTTTTATCAATTTTAATTTCAAAATTAGATTAATCTTTAGCCACACATCTCAATGTTGAGATGGATGGTTCAGGTTGATTGTGATCAATCTCAAAAATCCATAAATAGGAGGCCTTGTCTATTAGATTTTAAGATTAGAACATGTAAAGTTATAATGCACAAATGATTCCAAAAATTATTGAAATTAGTGTTATAATTCCAAAATATTGAAAGAAGCTTCACATAAGTCAAGCCAAATCCAAACATGATGCCAAGAGGAGGTGGAGGATAGTCAAGCTACATTACAATAGACCTTTTTAAGCACAAAATGAGCAAGTCAATTGAAGAACACTCTTGGAGCATCAAGGAAGGTAAGGAATTTGTGTTTATTGAATTTTAGTTGTGCTTTGTTCAATTATTTTTCTTCACTAATCTCCCCCTTTGAGATAGGCTTAAAGTGTTAGCATTTAGTGTGTTTTGTTTAACTTTGATTTCATTCACTAACATAATATTAATCTCCATTTATTTCAATCATGTGTTCACAAATGGCATGATCAATGGGACCAAACACATCCCACACATGAAGAAGATCATTATATAAATTTAAAATATTCATTTAGATCATTAAAACTTTTGTAATTTGATTTTCTAACTTTGTTTTGTTATTTTTCTTCATCACAGATTTACACAGTGTCATGTCCCCTTCTAGTTGACATCGACATATCAACAGGATTAGCCTATTAATGGCTCTTGTAGGCTAATGAGGCATGGTGAGAGAGTCATTTTTGTAGTCACTTGGTGATTGCTTGGCTCAGTTTCAATTTGGATTAAGGTTTTCCATTATATTTCATTATTATTTCTAATTATGGAAAATCTTATTTTATATTTTAATATTTTAAAATATTATTTTATTGAGGATGACCTCTTAAGGAAAAGCTTAAGCTTAAATAGACCTTGAGGTCTCGCCATTTGGGCATCCAGATTTGCTGAATTGTTGTGTTGGTGAATTTCTTCTTGAGTATTTGTGGAGCCGAGTGGTTTGCAGATAACCAGATTGTCACTAGGAATAAAAAAAACTCCCATTGATAGTGATTTTGAGGGTGTGCAATATCACCTTAATTATTGTAGTTGGAAGTGATATTCCATTCACTTCATTTGGGCAGAATTTGTGGCTTAAGGCCAATTTTTGAGATATTTATATCAGAGACTATTAGCCTTGGAGAAATCTTATTGGAGGAGTCAACTAATTGACCAGAAGACCCTGAATTTTTTGACGCCAAGTCTAAAGTAACTGAGGCACCATTTGAGCCTTCTTCCCATTCTCTAGAATTCATACCAGCAGCAATTTCCATTGGAGAGTGGGGCGCATCATTCCTAGGGTTTTGTTGAAGTTTTCAAGAGTTTTTTTGAGACTTGAAAGCTGCTAAATTATTTTATTTCTTTATTCCAAATCTGACAGGGGTGACTTCCTCAAAATTCGTGTGGGTTGTATTGGGTCTCCAATTTCCATAATTTTTATTACTTATTAATTGGAAAGGCAAGGTGACTCCCAAAACCAGGTTCCATTGTTGAATTTTATGCATTTTAGATATCTTGTAGTGGCACTAAGAATGGTATGGTTGTAGGTGACTGTCATCTCAAATCTAAACATTAAGTCATATGCAATAGCCAAGAGTCTTGGTTGTTTGACATTTTGTTGTATTTAAATATTCATATTAAAGGAGATATAAGTAGCTAATTGTTTAAAATATACTCTTGCAAATAGATTTATTTGATGCCTAGAAAAAATAATGTATTTTTTTACAAAAAAATGTCTATGTGATGTAGCTAGTCTTTGCATAGCTAGTTCCCATATATTTGCATGAAAAAGTCCAAAAAAATTGTATATCTACATATAGATCAGTTGTAGGCATTGTAAGGGTTTAAAAATCAATCCTAGCATTCGTTGCTATCAACCTATTTCAACTAAAACACTACTTCAGCTAGCTACAAAGTTGCATATAAACCATTTGATGAAATTATAATCAGCATTTAAGTGAAATTGTGGATAGTTTTGAGTTCAGCTCATTACAGTGGTATCAGAGTGGTTTCCTGCCATCCTTTGGGTTAGAAATCATCTTCATTTATGCACCAAAGTGACATAACCAAGAGATATACAGCTAGAGAAGAAAGGAAATAGAGACAAGACACATTATCAGCAACTGTAGTAGTAGGGGATAAAGTGATTGGTGGCCCTATGGAAGAAAGAAGAGAAGGAAGTCCTCCTAGAAATGGAAGAAGAGATGATGCTAGAGAGGTACTTGATAATTTTAGGAGTTTAAGGGAGGGATAGAAATAGATATCTGGGATACTCGAGCGGCTTGAAAACACTCTACAGCAATTAGACTTACCAAGAAGGCAGCCCCAAGATCATGATGATGAAAGGAGCATAGCTAGTATAAGGAGAATCCTGAGAGCATCTTCTCACATGGAAGACAGACCTACACAACCCACTTTCTTGAGGGAAGAACGTGTAGTAGAAGAGAATGTTGAAGATACTGAAGAGCCTACCTTTGCTGATGCATATATGGTTGCTCATGATGAATGGTAACTATTGACACCAGAAGCACGAGAGCTTATGCATTTTGATCATTTTATACAAACAAGGATGGACTACTACAGGTTTCAATGGGAGAGGAGGCCTCAAAATCAGAATAGGGACCTTAAGCAAGCTATTAATAGGCTCACATTGTCCATGTTTGATGGTAGTGGCAAGATCACTGCATAGTCATGGATTCATAAGTTGGACACCTTCCTAGCTCTTTGACCCATGACAGAAGAAGAAGCCATCAAATTTTCCACGTTGCACTTAGAAGGAGCAGCACACGAATGGTGGTATCATGGATTGGTAACATTACAGCATAATCAGATTACATCCTATTAAGAGTTTGTGGATAGACTTGTGGAACGGTTTGATAGGAAAGATCCAGAATCCTACTTCAGGGATTTGGCCCAACTCAAACAAGTTAGAAGTTTGGAGAGTTACATTGGAGATTTTTAGAAATTATCAGTGATGTTTCCTAACATCTCAGAGAGACAGTTGGTGGTCCTATTTATTTAAGGATTAATGGAGCCTATCAAGGGATGGATAAAAGCCTTTGATCCTCCTACTCTTCAAGAGGCTATGAAGAAGGCCAGGAGTATGGAACTGTCAACACCGTAGAATAAGTTTGTATCAAAGGGATCTTCTTTGAATCAAGATAATAAATCTTTCTCTAAGAAGAAGAACAATCTATATCTCAAGGACAAATCAGCACCACCTTTGGATCATGGCACACTCAATGAATTAAGGAAAAAGAAGTTGTGTTTCTATTGTAAGGGGCCTTATGATGCAAATCATGATTGTCTCTTGAGACCAAAGGGAAAGGCTAATAGAATAATGTGGGCATATTATGAATTTGATTCTGAAGACTCAAGAGCAGAACAGGAAGAAGAAAAACATGAAGGAGCAATGAGGCAACTTGATGCACACATCACTAGCATCTAATAGGAAGGTTCATTTAGGATGTGTGGGGTCTTAGCAGGGCAAAAGATAATCATTCTTCTTGATACAGGGGCAACTCACAACTTCATTGATGCTTGTTTGGTTGATAGGAAAGGCATCAAAATAGAGGAATTTGAAGGGATAAGGGTTAAGGTTGCTAATGGCTATACCCTCAAATGTGAGAAGATAATTTTAGACTTGCCCATACGATTGAACAACTATGAGTTCAAAGCAAACTTTTATGTAGTGAACATGGGTGATATTAACATGGTGCTTGGCATGAGATGGTTACATGATATTGGGAAATTCACCCTTGATCTTAGATAGATGGAGATGTCTTTTTAGGTTGATGAAAAGACTCATGTCCTTAAGGCAATTTGAGACTCTAGTTTCAGGATGATCTCTTTTAGGAGAATGGCAAGGCTAGTAAGACATGATATGGAAGAGTGGGCAGTAGAATGTGTGTTAACACCTACACCAAGGGAACATTAGAAATAAGAGTACCATCCTAATATCCAAGAGTTAAGGATTAAGCATATGAAGGTGTTTAGCAAGATTCCTCCAAGTAGATCTCCAGATCGAGGGATTGAGCATATCATCAAGTGGGAAGTAGGTGCCAAGCTGGTCATAGTCACTCCTTACAGACAAACCAAACAACTTCCCAAGCTTAGATCACTATACAATGTAGGTAAACACAATCCATCTGTGACAAAAGTAGTAATGGAAAATATAAAACATTCACAACACTTGATTCTTCTTTTAGACAGTTTTGTGGATGCTTGTTCTATTGTAAGTTATTTTGGAGCAACATCAATAAATGCAAGTTCAAATATAATAAAGACTAATTTAACATCTACAGCCATGCATTCTATTCACCTTCAATCTACTACTATTAGACCTTCATTAGGTCAAATCTTGAAATTGCTTCACACAGTTATTTATGGAAGGCATGTCAAGGTTCTTCATATCAAAAATAATACTCTACAGTTCTCTAGTTTTGAATTAGGTGAGAACAAGAATAGTGAGAAGGTGAAGGAAAATTTGGGGAATCTTTGTGATGTTCTAGATTTTCAATTATTAATAAATATTTTTCCTAAAGAAAAAGGTAGAGTTCAAAGCACAGAAAAAGAAAGAGAGCAGACAGTGAGACATTGGGAAAAACACTTAGAGAGATTACAGAAAAGATAGAACAAAATTTTAATGGATCTTCTGGAGAAGACAACGCAAAAAGGGAACTTAATCACAGTGACAATGAATCAACAACCAATCAAGAGGAAAGAAGGAATAGCTAGAGGAAATTATGGGATACTTTGATTGGCACAACTTCTAGAAGGCGGACTTTGGCTCTAGCTATACTTTTATCAACTAAAGACATGGACAATCTTGGTTCTTCAAGTGATAGTTGGCTTCTTGACTTTAGTAGAGAATTATATGATGTAATTGAAGAGGAGGAACCTTATCACACATTATTACTATTGTTCATATGTATTTTCCATCCATTGGCTGAGTCCTTGGATTTTTGGCTGCATAAAGGCACTCTAAGCGATCCTTTTGGCGAGTTGTTCCTTTATGCCAATCATGCAATTGCTGTTGCAGATTCAATTTTTTGGGAGAAGGGCTATTTTTTTCATCAACAAGGGACTACAAAGAATTTTCAAATGATTGGACAGTCAGCATTGATTTCTACTAGAACATCTATTGGCATGGTGGGAACTGGGCTGGTAGCTCCAAATGTTTCACAAAATTCATTTGTTGCTAGTACATTGGGTCTAGATGATAGACAACTAGTATCTTTTGTTAATACTATTATTAATGACCCACAGGGAGTTGTTAGTTTAGGACAATTTATTCTTGCTTTTTGTTATACCATATATTTCTTGAAAGCTAAAAAGAGTGGAGTCTCTTCTGTAGGAACTTTGTCAATGAACCCAGAACATATCGATGAAGAAATAAGTGAGGAAATTCTATAGCATCCTAAATTTAGATTGCTTGGGGACAAGCAATTTCAAGAGGGGTGGACTGTCATGTCCCCTTCTAGTTGACATCAACATATCAGTAGGATTAGCCTATTAACGGCTCTCATAGGATAATGAGGCATGGTGAGAGAGTCATTTTTGTAGTCACTTGGTGATTTCTTAGCTCAGTTTCGATTTGGATTAAGGTTTTCCATTATATTTCATTATTATTTCTAATTATGGAAAATCTTATTTTATATTTTAATATTTTAAAATATTATTTTATTGAGGATGACCTCTTGAGTAAAAGCTTAAATAAACCTTGAGGTCTCACCATTTGGGCATCCAGATTTGTTGAATTTTTGTGTTGGTGAATTTCTTCTTGAGTATTTGTGGAGCCGAGTGGTCTGCAGATAACCAGATTGTCACTGGGAATGAAAAACTCCCATTGATAGCAATTTTGAGGGTGTGCTATATCACCTAAATTATTTCAGTTGGAAGTGATATTCTAGTCACTTCATTTGGGCGGAATTTGTGGCTTAAGGCCAATTTTTGAGATCTTTATATCAGAGACTATTAGCCTTGGAGAAATCTTATTGGAGGAGTCAACTAATTGACCAAAAGACCTTTAATTTTTTGACGCTAAGTCTGAAGTAACAGAGGCACCATTTGAGCCTTCTTCCCATTCACTAAAATTCATACCAGCAGTGATTTCCATTGTAGAGTGGGGCGCATCATTCCTAGGGTTCTGCTGAAGGCATCAAGAGTTTTTTTGAGACTTGGAAGCTGCTAAATTATTTTATTTCTTTATTCTAGATCTGATAGGGGTGACTTCCTCAAAATTTGTGTGGGTTGTATTGGGTCTCCAATTTCCATAATTTTTATTACTTATTAATTGGAAAGGCAAGGCGACTCCCAAAACCAAGTTCCATTGTTGAATTTTATGCATTTTAGATATCTTGTAGTGGCACTAAGAATGGTACGCTTGTAGGTGACTGTCATCTGAGATCTAAACATTAAGTCATATGTATTAGGCAAGAGTCTTGGTTGTTTGAAATTTTCTTGTATTGAAATATTCATATTAAAGGAGATATAAGTAGCTGATTGTTTAAAAGATACTCTTGAAAATATATTTATTTGATGCCTAACAAAAACAATGTATTTTTTTACAAAAAAATGTCTATGTGATGTAGCTAGTCTTTGCATAGCTAGTTCCCATATATTTGCATTAAAAAGTCCAAAAGAATTGCATATCTGCATATAGATCAGTTGTAGGCATTGTAAGGGTTTAAAAATCAGTCCTAGCATTCATTGCTATCAACCTATTTCAACTAAAACACTACTTCAGCCAGCTACAAAGTTGCATATAAACCATTTGATGAAATTATAATCAGCATTTAAGTGAAATTGTGGATAGTTTTGAGTTTGGCTCATTACACACAGTAACCATCACCGATTGAGTAAACCATCGATGAAACATTATCAGTTAAGATAGCTGCCATCGATTAAGTTCGTAAAATTGACATCAGTTTGTATAACCATTATTAGTTAGTAAAACTATCATCAGTCTGCATAAAAGTCATCTTCACTGCTTAGTATAATCGACGATGATCACTGTGTTTTTTCAAACCTAAGAGCTCATTTTTTTAAGTTGGTTGTTTCATCTTCAAAACTCCTTATAAACTAAACATCTTGCTAACATTTTTTTTTCAAGTTTTACTTGAATAATCATCAAAGCATGCTTAAATAGATCTTTTAAAACTTCTTTTAGGGTGTTTTAAAATGAATCAAACTTTTCATTTTGGTTCTTAAAGGAAAATCATTTAGGGTGATATTGCTTAAATCTTGTAGTTAGCCTTAAAATTTACAAATAAAGACCAAGGGTTCAAATAAACACCACCAAATCTTTCATTTGCGCTTAAAATTGAACACACTTGTCATTTTTATCTTTAATAGTTGTTTGATCTAATTTTGTTTAGAAAAGAGAGGGGTGTTGCGTGTATGTTTTTCCATTTTTCCCCTTTAGGTAACCCTTGGAATCAAAAGCATAATTCCTATTGCCAAAATCCTAGTACAAGGCTTAGAAAGAATGTTGTCTAAAGCACTCCCCAAAAACTTGTCAAAGTTTGGGTGACCTTGAAAATGACCCTAAAGTCTTTATCTTAGTCTTTTATTTTCATGCAAACTTGGCTTACGAGGGGGACGTCATTCCCTCCCAAAATTTCTTTAGGTAATATTTAACCTAGGGTTTCATCTCCCAGCATTGACTTCATTTGGATCCATATTGGAGTTACACACGAGACGTAGTGGCACTTTGGAAATTGCACTATACTAAGTGAAGAATAGGATGTAGTGGTTGCAAAAAAGACTAGACCTTTTTGTAATAAGCCAAGTGATACATACCCAAAATCCATGCTTTTCTTTTGCATTGTTTGACATGAAATTCATTGTGTAATTGATTCCCCTAGACCTTTCAGAAACATGTAGATCTTAGACAAATCCCCACTTTCCAAGGAAGTATTATTGTTGTAAGGTGTGCCTCAAGGTCCATGTCACAATACTATCATTTGAGAGAAGGGGGGGTGTAAAAACCCTACTATATAATGCACATTTACTTTTGGATGAACACTTAAAATCCTCTTAAATGATGTATATTGATATATTCTAAGAATACCAAGCAATGTTGTCAATTTAGTATCTAAGAGAGACCAATTAGTTGGTTTTGTCCTAGACTAAAGTCTTGTTTAGAGTCAAAACTTGGTGTAAAAAAATGATACAAACCAAAACACATGGTCCTCATTTTCCTTTGAACAAAGAGACATTATGCTGCCCACGTGAAATCATCAATTTGCCTTGTTCAAAGTTCATTTAAACATGAAGTCATATCATCCACTTTGGCATTGTTATGCTACCCAATTGAGTCTAGACCTTTGCCAAAGTTGTTTAAGTCCTTCATTTATAATATAAATTCAAAATTTCACCTTTATAATTTCATAAGGTTGATGCGTTAAGTGGGTTCACCATTTGCACTAAACTTGAGGGAACTTAGGTTTAATTTCTAATTTGGGTTAAAAGTCATTTAAGACTCATGATCGTTATCACCACTTGATAGACTTAAGTCATTTTATGCTAAACACTTACACTTTGAGTCTATGCACCACAACATTTTAGTCAAGAAAGGTAGTGTTATGTTGTCAAATTTGTGAGAAATTATCTTTTCCTTAGAGAGTTTTGGAAACAAGAATTTTGTCACATCTTTTGGGTAGTCTAGCACTGTTACACTACCCAAAACATTTCAGATATTGTTCATAGGCCCTCTTACATAGAGTTCAATTATTTTCATACATTTTAAAACCAATCCAAGTATACTTTTGTTAACCTTTATCTATCACAGTTACGTTGTTCTCTTTTTATCTAGCTTATTTGTCAAAAGAACCAAGTTTTATACCATTATTTATGAAAAAATAAACTATCTCTAAGATGCCTTTTGTTTCATACCTTATACCTATTTGATCGAGTCCATGTCCAAGAATCAAATGCTTAGTGTTTGTTACAAGTGTTTCAAATCCATTAGATTAAAACTTTCATCTATTTTAAAGTCTAGCTTTTGACATCATTTGGCCAAGAGTCCTAGTGCATGCCTTGTTTGAGCCCAACTTTTGACACCGTGTTTTGGCAAAAAGACCTAGCAACTTTTAATTTATAATATTAGACTAATTTGAAACACTTCAATCTCATTTTTATTTTTGGTTCGTTTACTTAATCTTTTTGTGTAAGACATGTAATGTTAGATAGTTAACATTAGCTTGTCTTATCATAACTCTTTGCATAAACCTTTTTGATCCTTTTGATGAATCTAGACCAAGTTTGAACATCATATTTTAGACATTATCTTTTTAGATTTTTTATAACTCTTTGACATTTTATTTCAAAAACATTTACTATGGATCCCAACATGTATTCCTACACTCTTAATGGACTCATGTATAATCCAGGGATTAGTAATATGGTTACGTAGGAAGAAATGGTGCAAGACCCCTACAAAGATAATATTTTTTATGAGACAGATCTATATCCCTCTTATAATAATCAATTAGGGCAAAAAATCTAAGATCCATTGGCTAACTATTTGGTTAATACACCACCTTATTTAGAATAAGACTAAGAACAAACTACACAATACCTAGCTACAATACTCACAACTGATGAACCAATTCTTCAATAGTCATGCTCTTCTAATATTCCTTTCACTTATGATCCATTTTTTTATCATCATTTATTAGATAATAAAGATGATATTTTGGTTAGAGCCATAGAGGTAGGGGCCAAGTTTCTAATAGACTTACCTCATGAGAATTTACCAAGCCTAGTAAGAATTCCCCATAACATAATTTATGATCAACAAGATTCTTCTAGCGATCCTTTGGCTCTAGTCCAAACAACATATCAAGACCCTAATATGCCTAATAGAGGAAAAAACCTCATCAAAGATCACTTTATCTAAATGTAGATAGCATATCAAACCTACCTGAATCTAGCATGCAATTTCAATCAGATGACCATGGTGAGCAAACCTCTTATTGACTTAGTTCCTTCAATAGGAGTTTTGATAGAGTTAACTAGTCAAGACAATTATATTTCATACCCATTCATGCAAAACACTTTGGTAGACAACTTACTACATATGCCCATTATTCAGGAATTATTTTCTTCTTCTACGAAGAATAATGAGCAAAATATAGTGGACACTGTGTAAGTAATGTCCAATCCAAATCAAAGTGGTACTAACATAAAAAAAACTAGTCAACAACATGTTCCTTTAGTTAACACTACAAGTGGTTCTCCAAATTAGGGAGTAGGAGTTTCTACATCCCAACCTCAACCAGCTACTTCATCAAGTGTGCAACCAACAGGATTAGGTAGTCAACTAGCAACCAATGTCACACCTCAACAAAAGAATGTGATGAATCCTACTCTTCCTCAACAAGTGATGAGTAGTATTCCACAACATTAGGCACAATATAGTATCCCAACACAACCAAGGTCAAATATATTTCCACCTCAACAAGAGATAACTAATGTTTCACCTCGCCAGGTAGTGACAAATACACCTCCTCAGTCACAGACCAGTGTATCAATATAAAACCAAATGATGACTAGCCAATAATGTGTCAATATTGGTTAGTGATAAATGCCAAATCTTTGACATGATTTCACTTTCAAACAAGGATTCATGTAACAAGGGGATCCCATGTTTCTCAAATACCTACTAGATAATAATCAGTTCAAAATGTACCACAAGTTCAAAGATAGGGTCTTGATCTAAAGTTCCCACTCAACAGCAAGGTTTGATTAGTCAGAAGCATGTCCTTTTTCAACCACCATAGACATAGTATAGTTATATTCCCCCATGCCAACCACAAAATCCTCCAAGTCAAACCTTCATAGCCAACCCAAACTAGAATATCACACAACCAAATGTGTAATCTCAAGCACATCCTAATCCATGTATGCATATTCCTGGTCCCTTTCCCAACCAAACCAACATACCCCAATAGATATCCTGATCATACCCTAGTCAAAGTGTCCCACTTGTGACCTCCCAACCATCTACCCAAACTGATAATCTCCCTCAAACCAATGTTCCTTCTAGTTTACTATCCCAAGAATTGTAATAGATGAAGGATGTAATTACTACCATTCAAGCTAAGAAATAGACTAAAAAGTTTAAGTTAGATGACATGTGTTCTTATCCATTCAACATAGAGTACTTGTAGATACCATTTCCTCCAGGATACAAACCACTAAAATTTGACAAATACAAATGGAAAGGTGACTCTAAGGCCCATTTAATCAAGTTTTTTGTCACATGTCAACTAGTGGCATATAGTGATATATACCTATTGTTGTTGTTTCCAAGGAGCTTGGTTGGACAGGCCTAGGAGTGGTTTTTAAAGTTTCCCAAGAATTTAGTAATATATTTTGATGATCTTTTTAATAAGTTTGTGCAGCACTTTTCCTATAATCTTGAACATGATATTTCATTGGTTGACTTAACACAAGCAAAACAAAATGCCAGTGAGAGTTTTACAAGTTATCTATAGTAATTGAGAGCCCTTACAAGTCGATTCACCCACAATTTACCAAATAAATAATTATCTATTGTGTTTACTAAAAATTTTCATAGTGAGATAGCTTATCATCTAGAACTACAATGTGCACATACTTTCAAGGAGATCATTGACAAAGTCTTGTTGATTGAGCAAGCCCTTATTAATAAATGGATCATCAAGCTTACATCAACTAATTAAAATCAAGGTACCAATCAGGGAAGTGGCCAAAACCAACATCCAATCCAAGTGCAAGCATTATAACCAACATATGCCAATAACCAAGATAGACCAAAGAAATTCAACCATAATAGGAATGTTGTGGGTAATAAAGTAACTGAGTCACGTCATGTCCAAATAGTGCCAACATCATCTACACCACCTTTTCATCTTACTCCTTCTAAGAAACCTCTCCAACCAACACCATAAACATGACAACCAAGACTTGCATAACAAATGTAGCAACCTTTACCATTACAAACCCCTCCTCCATGAAGAATTGTGCCTACACATCATGTCTTTAATGACCTAGGAGAGCTTATTGAGTCTATATTTCAAAAACTTGCCACTGCTAATCTGATAAGTTGGCCTATACCAAATCATTATCCATAATGCATTCTTTATCTTGATTGGTACCATGAAAATGAATTATATGAATATCATTAGGTCAATAGACATAATCTATGAAGATATGTGCAAATCAAGAATTTGACTGAGAATATGTTAGAGAATGGGGAGATAACATTGGATAATGGTGACACCAACTCCAATAAAACTCTTGGAATTTATCAAAACCCCTTTCCCCAATATAACACATAGCAGCAGCATAACTATCATCAACAACAATAAAAATAAAACTTGTCAGTGTAACAACAAAATCAATAGTATCAAAATCAAAGGCTGAACCAGTAAAATCAATAATAGAACCCACAACATTAGAATAATGGACAAAACCAAGGTAAAAATGGTAACCAACAAACCTACCATGTACTTTCACATGACTACATTAGGGTTGTAGGTCATTTTGCAAGGGGTAGCATTAATACCATCTCCATTAATCCTAGACTGAGAACTAATCAATCTAGACCATTGATAAACAATACCACTCAACCAAATTACATGGATAATCCTTCTTTAACTTGGGACCACACATAGGTGAACCAAAAAATTATGACTTCCACTTTTAGGCCTTATACCAATAACTCACCCTTGCCATGTGACCGCAAATAAGTGCATCAACAATTGAGAATTGTCCTATCTAGTCCCACACCATTCCCAATATTTTTTTACAATTATGCTCCAGCATCTAATCCTAATTGTGTAATCAGAACTTGAAGGTCAAATATTACTATCCCAAGCCCATAACCATCTACCACTTTACCTACCATTCAGCCTTGGAACAAACCATTCACCATTGACCAAGACAAGAAGTTTGATATTATGGAACAATTACAGAAGACACTAGCACAAATTTCTATTTTAGATTTTATGTGAATGTCAACAATCCACAAGAACATTTTAAAAGATTTTTTAACCCAATCCACTATTTCTAGTGACATATCCCCTGAGAAATTTCAAGCTTTGGTTGGACACCTAGGTTTAGCCCAACAAGTCACATTCAACCAAAGCAATATGTTTTCCCTTGGCCCACTCTATAATAATCTATTATGCATAGAATTTTATATAAAGTGACATAAATTGAAATGTGTCCTTATAGACAATGGATTAGGCTTCAATATAATGTCTCTAAAGCTCATCAAGCTTCTTGGGTACACAATGGTAGATCTCTAGCTAGAAATGATAACTATCTAAGCCTATGATAATCAAGAAAGAGAATCACAAGGCACCCTTAGCTTACCAATTATCATTGGGCCTTTGACCCGTGATACACTTTTCCATGTACTTCATCTTGAGTTATCATATAATATGCTTCTAAGAAGGCCTTGGTTACATGAGATTCATGCAGTCCCATCAATGTTGCACCAATGTATCAAGTTCTCTCATTCAGGGATGGAAGTGAATATTTTAGGAGATTTACACCCATATGAACACTACAACCATCTTGAGGCTAAGTTTCAAAGCTAAAATTACCAATATGGCATGAATCTAAGTTCCAATTAGGATAAAGGAAAGTCCATACTTATTGATCCTCCACAAGATAATTACATAGATCCTAATACCTTGGATTCACTTTCCCACATGGCACCTCTTGAAGCTTTCAATCATTTCACCATTTTAGATAATGGCCTAGGGGAACATGTGACCCATGATACCTTCCATATTTCCAATCTTCCTCAAAATCCAAAAACCTTTGGATGACCTAAATTTATCCCACACATGCATTGGAAATAAAAGAACAAAGATAAGGGACCTATAATGTTTGTACTAGTATTTGCCCTAAAACCAGACCCTCTTGAAGGGGACAAATCATGGTTATACAATGATAGCTAAATTGATTTTTATAAAATTACAAAGTATCCTATTAAAAATATGATCATGAAGCATAAATATTATGAAGGAAGAGGCCTTGAATTGAATTAACAAGGAACCATTGAGCCAATTTCCATGACTAAGTATAAAAGACCCTATGGCCTTGGATTTAAAATACCTAGAGGTGGCCCCACATATCCTATTCAAGTTCCATCACTAATGACTAGTGATGATGATGCCAACAGTGAAGTAGATTTTGATCATAGCCTCACCTTTGATGACATAGCTGAGACTAACATGTTCAATAACAATGCCATTTATACCCTTACCCTAGTCATTCATCATAACCCATTACCATTATACTATTCCCAACTGATAGATTACGACCAACAAGAATTTAATTTTTTGATTGATGAGTTTTAGAATGATGAGGCATTTTGTGACTTTTTAGGCTTTAGAGATAATGTTTCATTAGGAGATCATAAATCAAGATTCTCAATTACATTAGATCTTGAAGCCTATTTTTGAGAGTGGGTGAACACCCTTATCCAAAAATAAATAAATAAAACATTGAGGTCCCAAAGTGAAAACCTCTTTGAGGTGATTTTTGACTAGGGAAAAAGTAAATATAAAGGCTAGTCTAGTGGTGAAAACCTATTTTAGGAACAATTAGATAGGGGTGTTCATTCTTCTTCAAATTTAGACCAAGAGACCATGAATGATGACCTTGCCAATGGATCTAAGTTTAGTTTTGTGTAAGAAAAAGTATTTGATCAAATTCTTCAAGAATTATTGATAGTTTTTATCACATGGCCAGATCTCCCATTGTGGGACTTAGATTCATCATGTCTAGGAGACATTAAAGAGCAAGTCCTAACATAGGACCCTTATATAATCCAATAGTTTAATTATTTTCCTACTATCCTAGAAGATATTTTGACCCTTCTAGTTGAAGATATAATAGAGGTAAACATTGAGAATTCATCAGACCTGAAATGTATAAAATTAGGCATGTCCCTCACTAAGGAAGAACATGAAGTCTTTATAGCTCTATTGGTAGAATATGTAGATATCTTTGCATGGACTTATTTTGACATGTTAGGTTTGGACCTTGCCTTGGTTCTACACCACCTTATGGTCAATCCTAATGCCAAACTAGTGAAAAAAAATATATGTAAGATGCATCCTTGGATTATTGTCTTGGTAAAGAAAGAGTTGGAAAAACTCTTAGAAGCAAGATGTATCTAGTCCATTGACTACTCAGAATGGATATCTAATGTTATACCTATTATCAAAAAGCTTGAAGGAATCTGAATCTATACTAATTTTTAAGACATAAAAAAATATTGTCCTAGGATGACTTTCCATTGCCTAATATTGACATGATCATTGACTTCACAACGGATTATGAAATGCTTTCACTCATGGATGGCTTTTCAGGATACAACCAGATTAGAATAGCACCAGAAGACCAACATAAAATAGCATTCACCACCCCATGAGGAAAATTTTGTTATCAAATAATGCCATTTGGTCTTAATAATTCTATAACTACATATCAAAGGGCCATGACTATCATATTCCATGATATGATGCATGATATTATTAAAGACTATGTCAATGAGATATTAGGAAAATCCAAGACCAAGGCTGACCATCTAGCAGTGCTACGTAGGATATTTGAAAGGTTATAGGAGTAATAAGTTAGACTCAATCTAAAAAATGTGTTTAGATTAACCTCAAGAAAGTTACTTGGCTTCATTGTGTCTCGTAGGGGCATTGAAGTCGATCTAGCCAAAGTCTATGTTATAATGGAGATGTTGCTACCAACCAATTTGAAGCAACTTTGTAGTTTGTAAGGTAATATCTAGTCAATTTGATGCTTCATCTCTCAGCTAGTAGATAATTGTCATCCATTTACACATTTTCTAAAAAGGGGAGTTACATTTCAATAGTATGACCACTTCCAAACAAATTTTCAACAACTTAAGGACTATCTAGTTAATCCACCTATTTTGTTACCTCTTATGCCAAGAAAGCCATTCTTGGTGTATCTATCAGCTACTGATAATTCCTTAGGGAAATTTTGGATCAACATGATAACAATGAAAAAGAGCATGCAGTATACTACTTAAGCCATTCTTTGGTCACATATGAACATAGCCATACACCTATTGAAAAATCTCATCTAGCCATGGTCTTTGTAGCTCAAAAACTGTGCCATTACATATTGAATAATAAGACCATGGTCATTTCAAAAGTAGATACACTCAAGTATCTACTATATAAAATAGCTTTACAATGTAGAATGTCCAAATGGATCATGCTTATTAGTGAGTTTGACATAGAGTATGTCAATCAAAGGATAGGTCCTTGTAGATCAACTTGTTGAAGCACCCCTTGTAGACATAAAGCCACTCACATTTCATTTTCTTGATGAATCCATAGTTACCATCATTGACACACCTATTTAGGAGTAGCACTAGAAGCTATATTTTGATGGTTCATTTACTTCATATGGATCAAGGGTAGGCCTCTTATTTATTACACCATGGGGGGATATAATCCGTAAATCATTCAGAATCAGTTTTCCTTATACAAACAACATGGTTTAGTATGAAGCACTTGTTTCAAGATTTCAACAAGTAATACAATGGAATATATCTCATCTAAAGGTTATGGTGATTATTAATTAATCATCAATCAAGTCACAGACCATTTTCAGACCAAAGATGACAAGTTGGTTCCATATAAGGCTATGGTCGATACCCTAAAAAAAAAAATTGCTAACATTCAGTTTGAGCATATACGAAGGGCTAGTAATAGAACTACAGATGCCATTACTACTATTGTCTCTCTTATTTGACAAACAAACAAAGATAGAGAGTATCAGTTCCTCATCAAGAATTTGGTCACACTAGCTCATGAACCTTCAACCATTGCAATGATTTTTGATATTGTTGGTCTTAATTCTATCTAGTACTTAGATATTTAAAACTACCTTCATGACCAAGTTCTACCACCTAAGCAAAGCCTTTATCCATCACTTCACTCGTTATACTCTATTTGGATCTACCCTTTACCATCATAGTTTTGATGTAACTTTGCTTAATTATTTAACTTTAGCAGAGTCTACGCTAGCATTAAGAGAAATTCATGAAAGGGTATGTGGTGCTCATTCTAGTGGGGTAGTCCTATCCAAAAGTCTCTTACGTACTGGTTATTGTTGGCCTACGATGGATGTAGATTTAGCTACATATGTAAAGAAGTGTGACAAATGGCAATGGCATGCTAATCCGATTCATGCCCCAACACAAACTTTGAAATTGATGTTGACACTATGGCCATTTGCTACATGGGGACTTGACCTCATTGGAAAAATCAACCCCACTTCATCTAACAGCCATAAACATATCATTACCACCATTGAGTATTCCACTAAGTGGGTTGAAGCTATACCCCTCACTTACATAACTAGAAATCAAATTTATAAATTCATATTTAACCATCTCATTTGCTACTACAGTATTCCCTTTGACTTTATATCTGATAATAAAGGATCATTCAATAACAAGGATGTAGACTATCTATGTACCGAATATAACATCACACAACATTTTTCTATAACATATTACCCTCAAGGTAATGGCCAGGCCAAAACATCAAATAAAACCATTGCCTATATTCTCAAAAATATTGTCAATGATGCCGGTCATGATTGGCACCTACATATATTCCCTTCCCTTTGGGCATATCATACCAATCACCATACCCCCACAAGAGCCACTCTATATTCTCTTGTTTATGGTATAGAAGCCATCCTTCCCATTGAGGTCAAGTTGCCTTCACTATGCATATGTTTCAAACATGTCCTAGATGATCATGACTATTGAGTACCTCTCCCGCAATAGCTAGACCTACTTGATGAAAAATGCATAGCTATGCTCAACAATATTTAGTCATATCAAAATTGACTCAAATGCCACTACAATCAGCATGTCAATTATAGAACATTTGAAATTGGTGATCTTATTCTTAAATAATACCACAACTAAGAAGAAGCTTAAATGTATATTCAAACCAAACTAGATAGGGCCTTTCATTATTACTTTAGATTATGGATCAGGAGCATACATGCTTGCCACACTAGATGGAGATGAACTTCTTGAGCTGATGAATATTATTCACCTAAAGTGGTACTATGCTTGAGTGCTAAGGTGTATTATCTATAAGGACCATTTCATGTTTTGTCATTTTATCCATATTCTTCTTTGTACAAGTATCATTATTATCATTCCTTTTATCCCATTCCATCGGCTTTACCATCTTGTTCTATCAACCATGTGTGTTTTAAAGCCTAGCCCATTTGACCTTGGTTTTGGTCATTCATTACACATTTTTAATACCAAGGAATTTGATTAGTTTCATCATTTGTTTCAAGTACTTAATATAAATATCATATTTTGGAGTAGTATGATAGAAGTTTTGGAAATTGCATCCTTCATTTTTTATTCATTTCTTATCATTGGTCTTGCTACTAATTATAACTAACTTGGGCAAATTAATACCATTGATCTATGCCATTGTGTCCTAGTTATAACTACCTATGGGCAAACTAGGGGCAACATTTGTTTATTGAGCCTTGACATACCAACTTGCCACTTCTTATGCCATACTATGCCTTTTTACCAAATATGCCTATTTTGTTTGAATTGACTATTACACTAGTTGAATTCCTCCACTATAAGGGTATAACTACAATGATTTAAGGTCTTATTCTAGGACTATGTAGGCAAAGCTTGATACTTGTTGAGGTAACTTTAGTCACCCATTCCACCAAGCTCTCACCATTTTACGAGCAACCTAACCCACACTCTTACCATTTTGTGAGCAACCTAAGCCACGTTCTCACCATTTTGTGATCAACCTAAGTTTAAATTCTCTCATCATTTTACGATCAACCTAAGTTTAAAATCTCTCATATTTTTGTGATCAACCTGAGTTTTAATGTTCTCACCATTTTGTGAGTAACCTAAGTTTAAACGCTTTTGCTATTTTACAAGAAACCTAAGTTTGAATGATCTCATCATTTTACGAGAAACCTAAGTTTTAATGCTCTCTCCATTTTGTGATCTTGAACCATTTAGTGTCTCGACATTCTTGATCGAGTTGAGATACTTCAAAAATTCCAAAAATATTTATAAAACTAGTAGAAAATAACAAAAACACTGACCACTTCTTTGCCTTAAATATTTTGGGAACCCTTACTAAGTTGAAAGCAAAATCACTTATTTCTTAGTTTCCCCATCCTTTTTGGCCTTTTCTCTCATGCAATTTCTATTTTTCAAGACCATTCCTATTCTTCTATCACATCCATTTTATTTGTTTTCATCAATTATCACATTCTTCCCATTCCCTAGGAGAACTACATTTGGCCTAAAGTTTTTAAATGGATATTACATCCATGGAACTATGTAGGCAGCGTCCACTTGCCTAGTGTATATGGAGATAACTCAGCCACCCGCTTTCTTTTCTTCTATTCCCTCATTTTATTTATTTGTCAATTTGTTGTCTATTTTCTAGGGGCAATGTTCGTATGGTTTTTATTGAGTGTTTCTTTATTTGTTTCTTTGTTATTTTGTTTGTGTGCCTATTTTTTTATTTTCAACATTATTTCCTTGATTCAATTTGTGTGTGTTCATTGGGTGATTTCATGCTCACACTTATACTCGAATCCATCCATATTCATATGTTTAGATTTTCATCATGGTTTTTATCATTAGTGTATTATTTTCTATTTGAGTATTGGATTTTGGGAGTCAATCATTATGCATATTTTTGTAAAGTTTTCATGATATTATACCATGATGCCTACTGACATGTGCTACAATAAACCTTAGCTTCAATAATTTTATTCAACAATGGTGGCATGAACATCTCTTCATCACTGACATCATTCAAACCCAATCATATCCTAAACAAAGTAATTAACCACAAAATAATTTTATCCTTTATTAGTTTAGAAAAGCATCTCCCTACTAATAGGTTGTTCCAATTCATCATTACCCTCTGTGTTAAATTACCATTATCAATCAGCCAATCAATCATGTTTACCATAATTGAGGTCCCAATGATTATAACCACCTATGGGCAAATCATTACACACCATCCCACCTACATTTTTCAATGATTATAACTACCTTTTGGCAAATCATTGTGTTGTCACCACTTTAATTTTTTTGGCCCATATAGGTGCATGTTATTATCTTGTTTGTTTGTCCTAACTAGGGCAGCTCCATCTTCTCAATGATTATAACTTCCTTTGGGTAAATCATTGTGTTATCATACCACATTGCCACTATCAGGGTACAATGCTTATAACCACCTTTGGTAAAACCATTATAAACCATCCCACTTGCATTCTCAGTGATTTTGACTACTTTTTTAATATCATTATGTTCTCCTCCCATTATTTTCCTTTTTCTTTAGTCCCCTCATCTCCATTCTTTCTTTCAAGGGATTTTTTGCCTATTTTCTTGCACCAACCATTCCCTTGAGGGGGCATCATATAGTTAGTTTATCATCATTGCAGTTGTAAGCATACAAGACCTTTTCATTTTTTGATAAGACATTATTGTGCTTATAGCTTGTAACACCTTCTCAAATAGGGGCAAACTATAGATACCTAAAACTAGCCACTGATAACCTCCAATCAAGCTTTTGGCCAATTTCTAACAAAATCCACAATTTAGCCTAAAAACACTAAAGTACATTAAAAGATTTGAACCTGATATAGTCAAGTGCCAATTTTGGCTAAGGTATCCCTAAATGGGGCAATGCAATTTATGGGCCAGCTAACTTTGATCATATCACTTCGATTCAAAATGCTAATTTTGCACCTGGGTGCTCTAGATTGCTCTTTTTTTAATCAAATCTCTTACATGATACACATGCTTTTTTTATTTTGTGTTAACAACATCCTAAATGGGATAACAATTCCAATTCCAATCCAATCAAATTTTAGACCAATAACAAAGCATTCTGATCAATTTGACTAATTTATACACAAAGTGCTTAATCATACTTAAGAGCTAATTAAACCAAATTATAGCCTAATTAGTATTTTCATGGAAACTTGTTGAATACTTGTTTTTAGAAATGAATATTGACTATCTGTATCATCAAGTGACCTCATTTTTTGGGAAGGCATCCCTAGGTCATAAATGTCATAAATATCAGGATTCATGCCTCCCATGCCTCATCAAAGCCCTCCATGCCTCTTAATTGTTCCTCTATCCCAAATATTGATGAACCTATTTATCAATTTTAATTGAAAAATTGGATTAATTCTTATCCACACATCTCAATATTGAGATGGATGGTTCATATTGATTCTGATCAATCTTAAAAATCTATAAATAGGAGGCCTTGCCTATTGAATTTTAAGCTTGGAGAATACGAAGTTATAATGCACAAATGATTCCAAAAATCATTGAAATTAGTGTTATAATGCCAAAATATTGAGAGAAGCTTCACATAAGTGAATCCAAATCCAAACATGGTTCCAAGAGGAGTTGGAGGATAATCAAGCTCCATTTTAATAGACCTTTTTAAGCACAAACTGAGCAAGACAATCAAAGAACACTCTTGGAGCATCAAGGAAGGTAACGAATGTGTATTACTTTCATTTTATTTGTGATTTGTTTATTTATTTTTCTTCACTAAGATCCCCATTTGAGATAGGCTTAAAGTGTTAACATTTAGTGTGTTTTGTTTGACTTTGATTTCATTCACTAACACGATACTAATCTCCCCTTATTGTAAACCTATGTTCACAATTTTCATGCCTTATGTGTGTTGTATGTATGATTTATTATATTCATAATGGCCATGAGACTTGTCTCTTGCTTGTTACACACTCTAATTTTATATGCCATGAGGGACCTCATGCTTCTACCTTTCCTACTTAGGTGTCATGATGGACACCATGCCTCATCCCTCTAGGTAGCTACTTAACTTTTATTTCAGACATGTCACTATTATCTAGTAGCTTTAGTTTCATAAAAACCTAGATTGGCTAGAAAATTATAGTAGGTACAGTATAGATTTACACATGTTCAATTATAGATTTATCAATTTTTCTCAAATTCACACTAGTTTAGCTCAAATTCATATTATTTTTCTCAATTTTGGGGAATCATACATGGCATGACCATTCCCATAATCAATTTAGATACTTGAATACAAATTATTACAATTCAATCTAGAATCCATATGCTTAGATATCATATTTAGGAGTATATGTGTGACACATTGTTTTTATATGCTCACTTACACACTGGTTGATCAGATGGAATGAAAAATTCAATGTCATTCTATACATTGTATACATATAACATCATATTATATGTTTCACACCATTTTCATGCTTTACTCCATTTGTAGTGGTTAGCATTCTCGAGTGGCCCAGAGCTACCTAATATACCTGAGTGGCCTCAGAGTTGACATACATAGTTAGACATTTCAATTTACATCAAATAGTTTTATTTTTATATGCATCTACTACACATGGGTAGGAAATTATGGTATCATGGCCTATTTGATTTCATGATCCACCTACATGAGAGGGTTTGACACACCATCAGTCCAATCTAAGTTATTCACAAGTCATGATCCACCAAGCAAGGGTGGGCAATGATGGAGTCAAAATTGGATTGAGTTATTGAGTCACCCACATATGAGGATTTAATAAGCCATTAGCTTAGTCCAAACTATTCACCAATTTATCACTATATACATACACACATAACATATCACCAAGTTTATGCATTGGTTTGCATACCCAGTGAAGTATGTTCATTCTCTTCCTCTCTCTTACCCCTTTTACTTGGTTTTAATTTACTCAATTTAGTCTTTAATTTATATATCTCTTAAGTAAGGAATAATTTATTCATGTTTCACTTATTAGACACACATTGAAGCATGCTTCACATAATCAAATCCAGCTTCATAGGCTTCACCTCTTAGGTAAGTCCAGGTACAATTATTTTTCCTTTATCCTAGTCATTTCACTTTGTTGCATTTCTAGAATAAAGGGGGGTCAAATGTAATAAAATAAATGTGGTTTTTCAATAATAATATTGATAATTTATAATATATATCCATAGCTTATCCCTAAACCTATCCTAGAGCCTATTATCACACTTATCTAGCCTTTGTGCGAGTCATAGGCATCCTTAGTCATCCCTGAAGTAGTCCCAAACCCTCATTTCTTGATCCTAGCCCTTCATGCTAAGTGTTATACCACTTGGACACTAGTGCCATAGTAAGGACCTAGTGCCACATGGTTATAGTGTCCAAATAATGATGCTAATGTCCTTTCCCTCTCTTTTTCACAAAAATATATCTTTTCAAATCTGAAACCTCCTACGATCAGCCTAGACCTCTTTTAGCACTTGCACAAGCATTAGAATAGTATAAATACATGGATTTTATCCCTCTAACTAGTAGATAAAAATTAGATGCAAAATATACATTCAAACTCAAAACAAGTTGTGCATAATTAAGATTATCAATCCCTATTATGTCCTAATTCTATATATTACCATCTACCACAATCCTAAGCTCAAGTTACCTAGATTTCCAATCTCAAGCACATTCAAGGTACTCAATGCCACTATCATACTAGATTTAATTTCACTTTCACTAGCACTTAGATGGGGAGAATTAGATTAGGCTTGATCCCTCTTTGGAGTATTGGTATGTAAGCAAGTCTCATCAGAGTGGGGTGTTGAAGACGTCTAACCTACCCCACTAACAAACACACTTTTTATCTTGTATCAACCAAATACCTTAGGAACATGAAGGATTAGGATTTAGTCATAAATTCAATCAAAATAATCAATATACAGGGTTTTATGTGTCATTCATATAAGAACAAACCTCAAAGATCCAAACATAAGAGCACCTAGAAGTTTGAGACAGTCATGTACAAAAGACACTACCACCAATATAGGGACACTACTACCACATTTATAATAATGGTACTACTATAAAATTAGGGTGATATTATACAAAATGGTTTTTGACATTGACATCCTATTTATAACACTTATGCTAGTTTCTAGCTCAGTTTCCAGCCTCCAAATCTTCCATCTCAATTATTTTCTAGCTAAGTTCTTACTTGCACTATTTATTACTAGTTTTATAAAGGTCAGAGTTAGGAAATTCTATAAGAAAATGAGTGGTTATATTAATTTCTTATTATTACCCTAGTTTAGTCTACTCGTCTCTTTAAAAAATATAGAATTTACAAACACTAAGTTCTAAAAAGTTGAAACAAATATCAACATTCATTCATTGCACACCTAGCACAAACCAAACAACTCACAAGCAAACTTATAAAAGGCATTCAATCAAGCACTCAAGTAAACAAAAAATTCTCTATATTCCCCTATTTCCATATAAATCATAGGAAAAACACATATATAGGTTTGAGGTATTGAAGGAGCATCCCATGAGCCAAATTTTCCAAGTTATAAGCTAGATCACTCTATGTAATTGTTTATCACACATTACATCCTTATACACACACAAACCAACATGTAGGTGAGAGTTACATAAGTATGAGGCCATATTCAAAGTATTGGTTATGTAGGTAGTGATCATTAATAGAGGGGTCTTTGGGGTATCTTGCACCATGTGCCCACTAACCCATTTTTTCACAACCATTATGAAGATGAAGCACTAAGATTTTAGTATTTGACAAGGACTGATAGCCCATGATTTAGATTTGATCACACTAAATTGAAGGCAACACAGAACATAACTTTTTAGGTCGTCACATCTAGATAAATCAAGTATTATATATAGGATGGATATTATTTCTTATTATAGATATAAATATATATATTAGCATCAGAGCTAGTTAAGTATCTTGTTTTCATTATCATTGTAATATCTAGCATAGATGTAATTTATATTTTTAGCATATCTTATTGTAATAAATTTAGTATATGTTTATCCAAGTTTGAAAATAAATTATCCTACTTTAGAGATAGTCTACCACCCTTGTGTTTTAGGTTATCTATACCACTTTAAACCTAGATTTCCCAAATCTAGATTTGAGGGTTAAATACTTCTTTAATCTATTTTCTCATTTCTACATTCACCATATTTTTATTTTCCAATATCTTTGATTTAATCTCTCACTAATATAATTTTATCTTAATCTTAAATAATATATATCTAATTTGATACTTATCCCCTTATCTCCATATATCTTATTTAACTCCCCCTAACCATTTAAACCAAGCATTCTAATTAATCACATATTTTGAGGATCCCCCTTCTTTTTTCACGCCATCCCTTAGGTGTTTGGTCCCTAAAGGATTTTTTTTCCCTTCTCTTACCAACCCTTTATCCACAAAAGTCTTGTCAATTAAGAGTGGTACCATGAATAGAAACCTTTCTCTTGCTCCTTTTATGAGTTTAGACTTATTGGTGTCAAAGGTTATCCAACCTTGAATAGCCCAAATAATTAGGAATGAATTGAGTGTTTTTTATGTGAATAAGGAATTCATAAAGGGGAGATTAGTATAGTGTTAGTCAATAAAATCAAATCAAAACAAACATATTAAACACTAACACCTCTAGCCTAGACACTAGGGAGAGCATATATAACAAACACATAATGAAAATACAACTAGAAAACAAAAGAAATCTTCAATTTACCTTCCTTGTAGCTCCAAATCTAATTGTTCAGTTACATTGCTTAGTTATGTGCTGAAGAAATATTTTTCAATGAAGCTCCATTTCTCTACCTCTCTTTGGCACCTTGATAATGTTGGTTAGCTTAGCTTGTCTTGGCTTATGAAATTGGCATGGTAACACTACAATGAAGCTTTTTAGAGGTATTTTAGCATAATAGCATTGCACTTGAAAAGCTTAAATATCAATAGGTGAGGCCTTCTATTTATAGCCTCCAAAATTAACTCTCACCTAAGTTGAGCTAGGTTAGGATTCAACATGGTTAAGTTCAAACTAACCCTAGGTGAGTTAAGGCTAACCCTAGTTAAGTTAAGGAGGGTACATGTAATTATGATTTTTAAGTAATAGGTATGGATCAAAAATTTAGATATTTGTTAGATATTTTGTGAGGGTTTAACAACTCACAAAAGCAATGATGAAGAAGCTTGATATTTTGAATTTTCATTTTTAGATATTCATTAATTGCAAAAGGATTATATAGCTAAGCATTTAATCTGGTTTAATTAGTTGATTCATTTTGCTTAGCATTTTAGATATTCTAAGAGTTATTCAAGTGTCCCGCTTAATATGTCCAAAGGCCAAACTTTTAGTTGTTAGGTCACAAGGTGATTGAAGATGAATCTATGAGAGGTTACTATTATATACAGGATAATACCCCAAATAGGGATGCCTTAACATGATTATGAGTACTAGTTAATGATGTACAAATGAAATAGGGATGTTCAAGGATTCTTAGGCTTAATTTTTACTATTTAGTATAAATCAGTTTGAAGTCTAATCAGAAATCATTTGTGACCAAAATGGGGTGTTTACAAGTGTTATCTTGAACCAATTGTCAATTTTTTGGGTCTAAATTGTGTCAATGATCTTGAGTGCTTCAATATATTTTTAAGTCTACTTGATGGGTTTATTAATGTGCAATATTGAACCTTTGGTGTGTTTAGTATGTCTTATGATGTACAAAATTTCTATAAATGTGACCCATAAGTATTTCTAATGTGACTTGAAGAAGGATGCCTTTACTTTAGGCAATGACTCACCAATTCATTTGGTTTTGAAGTGGGAATTTTTTTTAGTATTTTTTCCCACCACTCTTTAATTTGTATTAATGTGGAATTATAAAAATTCAATGGATACATCACTTTAGATATTAGCTAACTAAATTTTGTGCAAGGCCACCCAATGTTGACATAAAGTCTACAATTATGGTTATAGATAATTATACAATTCAAGTTAATTTAAGTTTGATCTAATGTAGCATAGAGGTTAGTACTATGTGGAGTTAGATATTGTTTTAACCTTTTAGGACTTAGTGAATGTAAATCCTATGTTGTTAAAGAGATGAGTATAGTCAATTAGGATATAAATATGAAATAAATATAGCCATTGATCTATTATAGTTTTACATAAATTTGACATTTCCAAATATATCAATAAATAATGTAAATGAGAACTTAACTAGAAAATAACTAAGAAAAATGATCTGGAGGTTAAAAACTAAGGTAGAGGCTATCTAAGTATTACAAATAGGATCTAGGTTTCAAAATCCATCCTAGATAGTATCACCCTAATTAGACAAAAGTGACATGTGGCATTAGTGTCCTTACTTTGGTGGTAGTGTCCTCTATGCAAAACTATTCTAAGCTTTTAAGTACACTTGTGTGTAGGTCTATCAAGACTAATCCTACACGGATGAGTATTGGATACAAGTAGTAAAGTGTGGTTGTTAGTGGGGTAGGATGGACATCCTTAACACCCCATTATGATGAGAGTTGCCTACATACCAATACTTTAAAGAGAGATCAAACCTAATGTAGTTCTCCCCACCTAAGTGTTGGTTTAAATACAAGTGAACTAGTATGATTATATACTTGAGTGATTTGAATGTGCTTGAAACTATAAATCTGAGTAATCTAAGCTTAAGAATGATATAGATGGTTTTATGTAGAATTAGGGTAGAATAGAGATTGATAACCTTAATTATGCATAACTTGTTCTAAGTTTATATGTGTAATTTACATCTCTATTTCCATATAGTGTTTAGAGGGCTAAAAGTCATGTATATAACTATTTTGGTACATGTGTGTGTGTTAAAAGAGATATAGGCCAACTCTAGGTGGTCTATGATTTGAAAATATATTTGTTTATAGAAAAAAAGAGGGAAAGGACAATAACAATAAAAATGGGACATAGCGCTAATATCACTATTATGGCACTAGTGTCCATGTGGCATAGCCTAAGGCACGAAGGGCTAAGATGTAAGACTAAGGGTCTAGGACTACTGTAGGGATGTCTAAGGATGCCTTTGGCCTATATGAAGGTTGGATAGGTTTGAAAATAAGAACTAAGATAGATCTAGGGCTAAGCTAGGGATGGGTGATCTCAAGTATCATTCTTAGCACTCAAGTTTCATTTTTAGGTGATTACATTCCCCTTCCCCTTTTATTCTAGAAATGAAACAAAGAAAAATGACTAGGATAAAGGAAAAATAAGTGTACCTAAACTTACCGAAGTGGTGGATCTAATGAATCTAGATCTAAGTATGTGAATCATGTTATATTATGTGTTATACAATTGAAACATGCATATATTAGTCCTTACTTAAGAGATATCAAAATCAAAGACAAAAGTGAGTAAATAAGTAAAACTAAGTAAAGAGATAAAACTAATTAAAGGGATAAGAGAGAGGAAAGGAATGAATAGACCTCACTGGGTAATTGTGTAGAGAGGATTACAAAGCAATTTAGTCAAACATTAGTCCATAAATAGTGAAAAATGCATAAATAACTAACTAACTAAGCTTGTCTATTCCTATGGGAATTACAAAAGATATCAAGAAACAAAATGAAAGAAAGAAACATCATATTACCTTCCCAAATGGATTCACCATACCCATGTGGCTCAAAATCATGTTCTCCCTTGATCAAGCATCCTTATCTTTGTCAACAAAGGTGGCAAACTCCTCCAATGTCTCAAGAACACTCCATAAAACCTAGGCTCATTATTTCAAATCACTAAACTAGCCTATCAATGAAGCTTGAAAACAAAATCAATGATCAAATTCAAAGGATTATGGAAATAATTTAACATTATAACTTTTCAATATTCAAGCTTAAAATTCATGTCCATGGCCTCTCTATTTATACATTTTTGAAATTGGTTAGGATCAACCATGACCATCCATCTCAAGATTAAGATGTATGGCCATGGATAATCCTAATATTTGGAATTAAACTCATAAATATTTTCAAGATAAATAAGCATTAAAGAGGCATGGGAGGCATTAACTAGGCATGGGTGACCCATAATACTAATATTTTATGTACTTATGGCTTGATGGATGCCATCCCATAGATGATGTCATTAGGTGATGTAAATATTCAAAATAAATTTCCAACAATGAGATATTCAGAAAGATCTATGGAATTCTTACTTAAGCTTTTAAATTGGATTAGTTAGCTTAAGTAAGTTTAATCAATTTTAGTGCAATTCCTTAGAAATTGGTGCATAATTAATTAAAATGGTCAAAAAGTCTTATTATTGGATCATAATTTGACTGGAGAGGAATTGAAAGGTGATGTTAGATGAGTTAGAGATATATTCCCATTTAGGATGTTACCAACACTAAATAACAAAGTTACATTATGTGTACCAATGAATTAAAAGAAAAGAGTGATCCAGAGCACTAAATGGTGAAATTGTCATTTTGACTCAAAATGATCTAATCAAAGTTAGCTAGCCCATAAAATACATTTCCCTATTTAGGGATACTTTGACCTAAACCGATACTTGTAAGTGACAAGTTTGAACCATTTAGGGTGTTTTATGGATTTTGACCTATAATTTGCATTTGAGTGGAATTTGAGTAAGATTGACAATTTCAACATAAATGGTGTTAGGAATTAGATATCTACAACTTGAACCAATGAATAAAATTGTTGATAACTTGTGTGTGTACATGTATATAGTGATCAATCATTGAATAACTTGGACTGAGTTTATGGCTTTCTCAATCCCCATGTGTGGGTGGCTCAAGAACTCAATCCAATTTTGACCTCATCTTTGCCCATCCCTGCTTAGTGGATTATGACCTAAGAATAGTTTGGATTAGACTAATGGTGTGTCTAAACCTCTCATGTAGGTGGATTGAGAACACAAGTAGACTATGAATCCATCAATACCTACCAATGTGTATTAGATTCATCTAAAACTAAAACTATGTGATGTAACTAAAATTATAGATGTTTAAATGGAGATATCTAACTAGAGATGTTGGATTTATGGCCACTCGGGTATATTATGTGGATATGGTTCACTCAAAAATTCCAATGACTCTAGATGGAGTAAATCATGAATCTAGTGTGTAACTTAAAATCTGGTGTCTGATGTATACAGCATAGAGAATGACATGGATTTTGTCAAGCCATCTAAGTAACCAGTGTATAACTGAGCATATGGAAACAATGTGTCACACACATGCCCCCATATTTGATATTTGAGCATATGGATTTTGGGTTGAGTTACAATAATCTATATCTAAACTAAAAATGAGAATGGTCATGCCACACATGATTCCCCTAATCTGGTCAAATTGGTATGAATATGAGTTAAACTGAGCCAAAATTGGCAAATCTATAATTGAACCTATACAAACCTAGACTGTACCTACTATAATTTTCTGGCCAATCTATATTTTTTTGAAATGAAGGATACTAGATAGTAACACTATATCTTGGACAGTAGTACCATATCTTGGACAATAGCACCATGTGGTGCTAATGTCCCAATTTAGGTGTTAGTGTTTCATTATTCTAATTGTTATGCAACTATAATTGATATTTTTCATTGTTTTACATTGTGTTTACCTTGAGTCTGATTTCTCTATTATGATCTTATGTGATAAAAATTATACTTTGAGTTCATTATGATAGCCTAATCTTTGTGCCCTCTCTTTTGAGGGAAGTTGCTTAACCTATGCAAGAATTGTCCTCAAAATAAAAAGCTCTAAAAAATGTCTGTTATCCAGAGCATATATGATATCTACATAATAATCCAATATAATATGCATACATAACAATAGAATGTGAGATAATCTAAGCATAAATTTGTAATGTGAAATGTATGTTACATCTAACATTCACAAGGTTGTCAAGATAGATATAACAATGTATGTAACAAAAAATCTAAGTAATAATTGAGTAGTTACCTAGGGGGATGGGGCATGATGTCCATCATGGCACCCAAGTAGGAAGGGAAGATGCATGAGGTGTCTCATGGCATCCAAAACAAGAGTATGTAACAAGAAAAAAATAATTTTCATGTCCATGACACATACAATAAATAATATATACAATACACACGAGGCACACAAAGTAGGCCAAGGGGCCACAAAATAAGGGACATGGGCATATGTCACTAAATTTGAGAAAGCCAGTCATATGAGACATGTTCAAATATACATACGCAAATAATAACTAAGTTGGCTTAGAGCCACATTAAAGGACATGTTCAAATGTCTGCATACATAATCAAGAAGGCACAAACAAGGACATGGACACATGTCCAAATCATACATATTATGTAAATAAGTGGTGTAGAGCCATAGAGCAATGACATATTCAAATTCCCTTGAATAGAAGAAGCATAGAGACATAATCAAGTATAAACTAGGATAACTAGAAATGAAAGTATGCATGAACATGTAATACAAATCTATGTAAGAGTTAAGATGTACATATTCTAAGTCTAAAGTAGTAGTATTTGGAAAAAATATGAGTAAGTGTAGCATGATCAATATTAAGATATAACAATGCTAAATTTGTGATGGAGGTTGTAAAATGATGTAACCTGGTAATCAAAACTATGTATATGGTTCCCCTAAATGGGTGAATGTGTCAAATAAAGAACATATGTATCTGTTTATATGCCCCCAATGGGTAGATAATAGAAAATCAAGATTGGTGTAATGGACCTAAGTCTTGTAAGCAATTTTCATGCACTTGACAAGAACAAGTTAAGTATGTATGTATGATAAAATTGACTAGACTAAGATAGCTATCATATGTAGTGTCTATAAAATATAAGAAATGTAAACATGGCAATGCATACAATCCATAATTTATGTTTTCTACGTAAGTATTTAAATATTTTTGTGTTTTTGAAGTATTTTATTATTTTTGTCTTTTCTAGATATAATTTATGTACAAGTAACATGAAAAATAAATTATATACAAAGAGAGATAAACAATAAAAGTATGTACAAGAAGGGAGGAATAATACTAATTGATGAGTCTCATGGGAGACCCAGTATCAATGTGACTTGTGTCAAATTTAGGAATGGTAATCTATCATGTAGTGTTATTGTTATGTTGTAATTTAATTGTGTTGTAGTATGAATCTAAGTATTGTTCATCATCAAAATTATAATAATCGTAATAATCTATAATGTTAGTGTTGACTTCTGTTATATATGGATGAACATAGGGAATGATCTCATACTATGGATTTGACCTTTCTAAATTATGTTTCGGAATATTGATTCTAATTTTGCCCATTAAAATTGTGTTTATTGTAGGCATATGGTGCTTTGGAGGCTATTTTGGTAGAAATCCTTTTGTGAGAATGCTTGTTGTTTTAGCATTATCTTGACTTTGTAACTTAAGTTCTTATTCTTTTTATAACATTTCCTATATATCTAGACTTTTTCCCTTAATAAATTGTATCTATCAATGATGTACTTTAATATGTTTAATAAATCCCAAACCTTGTTGACCAACACTATCAACTATTATAATAAGAGTAGTGATGCATTGGGCCTACTTTCCCAAACCTTAACTATGATAAAAATAATGTTGTATATATTTTTTACCAAACCCATACTACTTTGAAAGTTGAGCCTCATTATAGAGAGGTATATTTTCATCTTTTACTTTATTTACATGTGCTTTTTGTATTGTTTCTTACGTTGATTGTGATTTGTGAACCTTTTGTTATTTTGAGTTATGATTTGGTATCCATTTTTGTATTATTTCTGAATGTGACCCTTTTTGAATTTGTATATGAGCCATGTTATGTTATTTAGAATATGTGTCATTGTTTGAGTCATCTGTATCCATTATATATTATATTTTCTTTTTCAATGCTAGACATGAATCGGTGTGGTGCCCATGCATTCTATGATACACACAATAATATTTGGATCTCCTCACTAGGTGTAGAGGAGGTAGGTTGATTAACTTAGATTTAATAATTTCCCTTAGTGTCTCACTTAAACTCTTATTGGACCCTTGTAAGATTTTTGAATCACTTATAATATATGCATTATGTTGTACATTATGATTTAGATAAGAAAGAGTGTTATGCACCACTTTTTTAGGTGTAGATGTATATACTTGGTTTACACTATCATATTCTAAAGACTGTGTACATGTAATGTGATTTTTCAATAATGTGAATTTTTCACTTAATAACTAATTTTGATTCTATAATTATGATATTAGCTTATCCATAGTGATAATTTTATCCCATAGAGTCTCATAAGTGTAAACCTTAGTTGCTTCTAATTGAACATGTAGGTACATAACCTATAAGGGAGAGGTGTGGGCATTAATAATAGTTATAGACTGATTCATCTCATGGAGGAGTGTAGCATGGACCTAGTCAAAGGGAAAGTATCTATCACCCTCATAGAGATGAGAATGAGAAGGATATTCTTTCATGTGCATAAGATATGACATTAAAACTCGAAACATTGTTGTTAGTGTATGTACTAAATCTTCTATGTGTGTAAGGGTTTTCTTTTTAATGGAATTCCACATAAGGGAAAGATAACATGATATTAAATATGACATATATTTTAACTTATTGAAAGCATCATGTACATATGTGTGTATGTCATATTTGAATTCATTCCAAATGAAATGAAACAAGCATGTAAGATAAGCTAGAAAACTTTGCATCAAAAAATAATTAACTTCATCTATCATTATTATCATGATTATATAAAATATAAATCTATTTGAGGGTCTTATAAGGCTAGAAACATAAACCCTAGGGTTTTATTGGGTTTAGGGTTTGAGTAGTATTCAAATTAAGTCAGGTTCACCAAATGTTTTAACCTTTTAGGACTTAGTGAATGTAAATCTTATGTTTTTAAAGAGATGATTATAGTAAATCAAGGTAGAAATATGTAATAAATATATCCATCGACCTGTTATAAAATTGAATAAATTTTACCTTTCTAAAAATAACAATAAATAATGTAAATGAGAACTTAGCTAGAAAATGACTGAGAAGGATAATCTGGAGGCTAAAATAGAGGAAGAGGTTATTCTCATTGTCAAAAATAGGATCTGTGTCAAAAACCCTCTTGGATAGTAGTGCCCTAATTGGACACTAGTGTCATATGTCATTAGTGTCTTTATTTTAGTGGTAGTGTCCTTTGTACAGAACTATTTTGAGATTTTAGGTGCACCTATGTCTAGGTATGTCAAACCTGTTCCTATGCACATAAGTTTTAAAACCTTGTAGATGACCTATTTTTATTAATTTTATGAGCAAAACCCTAATCCTATATATTGTTAGGGTATCCATTTTATACAATTAGTAAAGTGTGTTTGTTAGTGAGGTAGGCTAGACATCCTCAACACCTTTTTGTGATGAGAGTTGCCTAGATACCAATACTCTAAAGAGGGATTAATTCTAATGTATATCTCCCCACCTAAGTTCTAGTACAAGTGAAATTTAAATTAGTATGATTGTAGACTTGAGTACTTTGAATGTACTTGAGATTGTAAATTTGAGTAATTGAGCTTAAGAATGTTCTAGATGGTTATATGCAGAAGTAGGGCAAAATAGGGATTGATAACCTTAATTGTGCACAAATTGTTTTGAGTTTGTAATTTTAATTTTCATCTTCATTTCCATCTAATGGTTAGCAGGATAAAATTCATGTATATAATTATTCTAGTGCTTATGTGGGTGTTAAAATAGTTCTAGGCTGACCCTAAGTGGTCTAAGATTTAAAAAGATGTTCCTTTATGAAAAAATGAGGGAAAGGATAATAACACCAAAATTAGGACACCATCACCATGTGGTGCTACTATCCCTATTATGGCACTAGTGTCTAAGTGGAAGAATCTAAGATGTAAAGGGCCAGAATGTAAGAATGAGGGTTTGGGACTGCATTAGGGATGCCTGTGGCTCTCACAAAGGCTATATAAGTGTGAAAATAGGTCCTAATATAGTTTTAGGGCTAAACTAGGGATGGGTGGTCTCAAGTAGCACTCTTATCACTCAAGTGTCATTTTTAAGTGATTATAAATATATTATGCATTCAAAAATTAAAATAATTAGTTGTCCTCATTCATAATATAAATAACCCATATATTTTATACTCTAAATTCCTTTATTTATATAAGTATAAACATAACAACCTTTATAGTTTTTACATGTCTTTATTCTATACTTCCACTCTCTTTACTCTATTAACACTCTTCTCTCTATTACAAGTATTTTTATACTCTGTAAACTCTTATCTCATTTTTCTAATCTCTATACAAATCTCTTTATGATATATTTATCATGTTACAATATTATGATATAAATACAAACTAAATACCTTTACAATTAAATGGTCATGTTATTAGAATGGGCCACAATCAAGAATCAATTGGATAGGGTCAATTGCATGGGGTTGAATCTGTATGGAATAGTGAAATCTGAAGAAAAACTCACAAGATGAAGATGAATGTCTTCATAATAAAAATTTGTATTAACATTCATTAGTAAAAAATTACATAGAAAGATACATTATATAGTGAGGAATTAGGTCACCAAAAAAGGTAATTAACTCAACTCATAATTAAAAAATTACTTAAAGTATATTTCCTCTAATGACCTATTATTAACCTAAGCAAGTTAATTAGACTATGTAGATAAAACCACATAGTGTGGAAAATCCTACACTAACACCCCATTTAAGCATAGCTTAGGTGGGTATAAGAATTGGGTCTCAACACAGAGGCTTGATGAGGTACCCTAGTCCATAGAGATGATCCCTCATAGGAGGAAGAAGATATGTACCCAAGTATATAGAGATTATCCCCCAAAGGTGGAGGAATACGGAGCTACCTAAACCCTAATAAGAGCCCATAAATGAAGATACTTACTCTCAATGAAGGGTTTGGTGAATATATTATCAATTTTATCTATTATTTGGATGAAATAGAAATCAATTATTTGTTCATGGATGGTTTCCCAAATAAAATACATGTGAATCTCGATATGTTTCATATATTGATGGAGGATCAAATTTTTACAAGTCTGCATTGTGATTTGGTTATCATAAAAGATGATTATTGATCATTGAAACTAGATGTCTAACTCAATGAGAATCCCCTAAAGCCAAATAGCCTCAGTGGTAGAATTAACATATCCTATGTATTTTTCCTTAGTAGAAGATATAGAAATAGCATTATGCTTCTTACTTGACTAACTAATCATACTTGAACTAAGGGTTAAATTATATCCTAAAGTAGACTTATGATTTTGGATATCACCATCCCAATATGAATCTATAAAACTAATCAAGTTGATGTCGATGCTTGCTCCATAGTGAATCCTAAAACTATGAATACCCTAAATGTAGTTTAGAATCCACTTAGTTACTTCTCAATGAAACTCATGTAGTTCTTGCATGAATTTGGAGACCATGTCCACTGTATATGAAATATTAGGTCTAGTGTGCATAAAGTAGATGAGAATACCAATAAGTTTTTGATACGAAGTAACATCAACCAAATGAGATGGATAATCAACCTACAATTTCATAGTAGATATAAAATGAGTCGAATCTATCTTACATTCATCCATGTTAAATTGTGTAATAAAATCAAGAGCATACTTGGATTGTAAAATAGTGATCCTAGAGTCAAACTAAGAAATTTCAATCCCAAGGAAGTAATATAACAAGCCTAAATTAGTCATTGAGAACATGTCAAAAAAAGTAATTGTTATTGTTGTGATGGTGGATGAAGAATTCCCTATGATCAATAGGTCATCCATGTAGAGAACCAGAATCAACATTGAATCATCCTATCATAAAATGCAATAATTAAATCTAGTGAACCCAACCAAAAGAAGAAAGGAGTCTATCTTGGTATACCAAACTCGAAGAGCTTGTTTGAGGCTATATATAGATTTCTAAATTTTATAGACTAAGGAGGAATCATCCAAAAATCCTTGTGGTTGCTCCATGTATATCTCCTCATTGAGGTCATCATGAAGAAAGACACTCTTCACATCCATTTGATGAACATCCCAGTGATGTGTTGTGATAATGGTGAGAGTGAGTCAAATTGAGTTCATTTTATAAACTAGGGTAAACATCTCGGTATATTCAATGTTAGGTACCTGAGAAAAACCCTTTGCTACCAAATGTGATTTGAACTTGTCTATGGACCCATCTACTTCAAATGTTTTTTGGTATATCCACCTACATCAGACAAGTTTTCTTTCCTTAGGAAGAGTAACTAAACCCCACGTGTTTTTCCTCAACAAGGAACCTATTCCTCTTTCATATTACTATCCCACTCAATATTTCTTGATGCCTCATGAAATGACTATGGTTTGGAAGTATATACAATGAAATCATGTGGGGTATTCTAATATTGTGAATGGATTCACTTGGTGTCTAATGTATCTCCAACCCATTGTCTAGAACTTTACAGTGTCTATCTATCCCAAATAGGACCAATGCTTGGAGGGTCAAGAGAAGATTCTTCATCCTCTGAAGATATTTTAAAAGAAGGAAGAGGGGAATCCTCATCATAAATAGAAGATGCATTTGGATCATTAATAAGTTATTCAAGTAGATCTGAATCATCAGAACTATCATCAAATCCTAGTGCATCTAAGGAAGAGGGAGGAGTGTCATGTGTGGATTCTTAAGGACCTTATTTAAATTGAACACTCTTCTCAATGAATAAATTATGAGTGATGAGATGGAGAATCATGTATCCCTTAACATCTTCAGGATATCTAATGAAGATTAAAGGCTAACTTTGAGGTTCCATTACCTTATGTATCTTCTTTGGAATACGGTCTATCACAAGAGATCTAAACACTTAGAAGTGATTTATTGTGGGTTTTTAACCCCTCCAAGCTTAAAAAGGAGTGACTTCCTTCAATTCTTTATGAGGAACATGGATTTGGATATGACACGTATAGTTGATGACCTCGGCCCAATACTGAGGTGTAAGAAACTTAGAGTGTAGCATACAATTTTCCACTTCCTTCAAGGACTTGTTCTTTCACTCTACAACACCATTCTGACGAGGACTATATGGAACTATACATTGTATTTCAATCCCCTCAGATGTACATAATTTATCAAAATGGTTACTAACATACTCACCACCATTTTTAGTGCACAAAATATTGATGGTTTTACCTAAATTTTTGTAAAATCACCTTGAAGTCTTGAAAATGATCAAACACCTCTGATTTATGCTTAAGAAAATACACCCAAGTATGTCTTGAAAAGTCATCGATGAAAGTAAGCATGTACTTTATCTTGTTAAATTAAGGTTTTAGAAATGGGTCAACAATGTCACTAGGGACAATATCCAATACATATTCATCTCTTCATGATTTTCCATTGTCATACTTCTCCTTAGGATGTTTACCAAGTATGAAACCCTACAAAATTCTATCAAAAAAATTGACTTGTGACAACCCTAAAACCATGTCTAGATAATTTATTTAATTTAGGTAGTGATAATTGAGATGGTTGAATCACTCATATCATAATTTACTCACCCCATTTGAATGAGTAAGCATTAGAGTAGAGGGTTGATCAAGATCAAAATGTGAGAAAGTATACAATTGTGACTAGTGATCTACTTTTGTAAATGCAATAATGGAGTCAATGTTTGCTTCCCTAATAACCATAGAATTGATTGTGAACTCAACTTTCTTACCCAAATCGATGTGAGTGATATAAAAAATAGATATAAAATTGGTGGATAAAGAGGAAAAAAATAGAACACCATGAAATTTCCCATCATTCACTTCAACAGATCCACTCTTACTAACTTCTATGGAAGTAGCATCACCCAACAAGATGGAATGCATAGAACAAGGCTCTAAGGATGAGAACATGTCCTATAATGAAGCCATGTGGTGTGATACACTATAATTAATAACCCATGTGGAAGGATGGGATGAAAATTCAATAAGTGTTTTTCCCTTATCTTTTCACTTATTACTATATTTAGCCTTATAAGACTCTTATGGTGATGAACTCTAATTAGAAGACTCAAGGATGTTGATGTTGTACTTCTCAAGCATATTATTCAATTGGTTAATTTACTTCTTTGTATATTTATATTCATCATGTCTATATTTATTATAGTATCCACATGTGAGTCACTCCTTCTTGGGTTTCCCCTTTGAAGAGGAGGACTTTTTTAATACAGTGTACTTAGCATCAAAATTTTAACCCTTTCTTTACTTTGGGTCCTTATTGTTCTATTTCTTCTCCTTGTTGTCAAAAGCCTTATATTTTTCATGACTCATAAATAAGGCATGTGATTTAGATGACTTCAATATGCCCATTTTAATGAGCTTATCTTGCTCCTGATTCAAGTCAATAGTAAAGTAGGGTAAATTTTAAGAGCCCATATTTGAAACCCCCTTAAGTTTGTTTAGGTGAATATGATTTTCAAAATTGGAGAATCTATAGGTTTCAAAGTTTTTTTTTCATTTTCAGGTTTTCTATACAACCACCCATTTACACAGTGCAGTCGGGTGACCTAGCCTACCACCTTATTTCATAATGTTATCAAATGACACATGCCACCACCTAGTTGTAGAATATTTTTAGGCAGCACATGATGTCACCTAATCACACCATGTAATTGGGTAATATTTGATGTCGCTTGGTCACATCATGTTGTTGGGTAGTGTCTTTTACTACTTGGTTGTGCCATGCAACCAAGGGACATCTATTGCTTCTTGGTTTCATGGTGCCACTAGGTGGAAATAGGTGCCACCCAGTTACATAGTGCATATGGATAGTAGCAGATGTTGCCCAACTAAAAAATATAACCAAGTGACACTAATGCATGACTGGTTACCATCGATCGTGTGTACAAGGTGCTTATATTGAGATGTGAACCTATAAATACCCCCTTGTCTCTCATTTTAAAATTTTATTCACTAGTTTTTTTTTACCCACTTTATCTACTTGTGCTTTTGATGAATAATAAATCTACTACATAAAAATAGATTCAATAGCTATAGCATCCAAAAACATAGGTGTCATCTATAAGTATACTTTAAATAATTCATGGTGTATGTATTTCTTTAGAATGGTGGAATACCCTGAAAAATATGTGGATTGGATTGATACATGTAATGTTTGAGTCCTCATCCACATGCCTTAGTATGATATTGACACACACCTACTCTGATCTTTAATGGCTTTTTATGACTATAATAAGACTAGATTCTATGTGTGTGTCAACATGAAATTGATGTCCTTTGGCACCTCTCTTTTGGATATTCATTATTTAACATGCCTTCCAAACTACAATGCAAACCCTGTTAACAATAAATCCCTCTTATTTGATGAAGACAAAAATTATTTGGAGCATGTGTACAACTTGGCCATTGACCTAGTTAGTATGTGTTGACTTTATTATTGATATTTATATTTTTTTAATAATTTGTGAATCATTATTCTTGTTACTAAGTATAATGTCCCAATTTCATGTTTTTCACTTTCATTATAGATAGTCAACTTAGAATGGAAATCCAAGTGTATAAAATATCCAATCCATTTCTAAAAGCCATTGCGCATTTCTTCTAATCCATAATCATTTTATAAGGAAGATTAGGGGACATTCTCTATTGGGTTGTTTATTATATTCTTCATTCTCTATCAGGATTAAAATATAATTGTTGCACGTATATATCTAGTAAGATCATGCTAGAGTTGAATTATGCTTTACGAATGAGACTTCCATCATTTATTTTTCCAATTTTATTTTGGCCTTGTATTATGAGGCCTTATATGATATACAAAAAATAGCTATTCTGACTAACTTGCATACAAAATGACCACTAATTTTGTGTCCCTCAATAAATAGGAGGTTAGTTTAGCCTTCAAATTAATCAACTCAATGTTACTTTATACATATTTATAAATTTAAATTTTAACATTTCTTGGCTTATTATAGATAATAATTAATGTATACAAAGATAAGTAACATCAAAAGGTTATCATGTCCCTAAGGGATCTTGTGATCCTAAGTCCACAAAGTCTTTCTTTAATTCATTCAAATTTCCAAATGCCCAAGGCCTTATTCAATATCATCTCCCCTTTCAGGTTATCCTCCTCCCAAATTTCTGTGATTATTTATTTTTTACATTAATTTATTAAAATTTATTTTTCATACTATTTTATTAATTTGTTTACTTTTTTCATTAGACTCTATGGCCATTGTCATTGAAGAATTTTATCAACACTTTCAATATTTGATACCTTACAACTTTTGCTTTTTGAATTGAAGTTTATTCTATTGGATAATTTATTAACTACATAATTTCCTTATTTACAATTAAAACCACCACTCTCACTCTGATTCAAACAAATAGAGTGAAAGATGTAATCTCCCCAACTACACATAATAACTATTACATTTTAAATTGGCATTAATTTATGCTTTCAAATTTACCATTTTTTAATTATTTTTTAGGTTAGTCTACATCTGTGAGGATAAATATACCACCACCCATCCATATTTAGAGAAGAGGGAAGAGTATTTCCCTTCCTGCATAAAGTAGAGGAACCCTACAATTTTTAGCGTTTGATTTCTCTAATTTCTCTATTGGTGGTATTTCTGGTGCATAGGGACTTACATGTTTGCAGCATATTGATCTTGATGAAGATTATTTAAGATCAAAAGTGGGTCTCTGATAGGTATTTATTTTAATCCACGTGATTTTATTTAAATTTTTAATGTGCCTACAATAGAAGTGTCTTCTACATCTTCTCCCTCTACCCCACTTGCCATTGATAATTTGAACATGTCTAATGGTGCTATCACTTATTTTTCATTAGATAATTTAGTGTCAAAAATTTTAATTTTCAATATTAATGATGGTGTTATTGATGAGTTAAATGTTTTAAAATAATGGAAAATAAGGGCAAAAGCATTGTTATAGGAAATTAACGCCCATTTTCATAATCACTCCCAAAGAGTGAATTTGTTTTTTCTTGTTCAAAGTGAACTCTCAAAGATTGATAATTTATTCAATCAAACTCAATCTGGGTTAATTTTAGTTAACAATGTTTACAATGACAATGTTTTAGGCATTACAATAAACAAGTTAAAAATTTTGAATGCAGAAGCTCAGGCTTATTTCAACAAATAGGCAAGAGATATAAACCTTGTTGTCATTACCCAAGCAAAGAAGGAAAAAACTTTGGTAATTTTTCATCATTTCTATCATATATATTCTTTTTATTATAATTTTTATCTACTTATATTTTATTTTTAAATTATAGGTAAAATTTGAAGAAAGAAACACAGCTTCTTAATGTCCATTTGAAAAATACTCAAAAAATCATAACTTTAGCTATTGCAATCAAGAAAAATCTTATTCTATTAAATAGATAGAATAACACCTTAAATAAAATTATTAAAGAGCACAGGATGGATCCAAAAAATTATTGAATCAAAAAATAGATGTAGATCTAAGTCTACTTTTAGCATGCAATGTAGTGAATGAGGAGAGAGAAAATATTACAAGTATAAATTTTTTTTTAGATGATCTTCTTAAGTAAGGAGTTTTTTGAAACAATGTTAACAATCAATATCAGATTAATAATCTGATATTGATTGTTAACATTGTTTCAAAAAATAGGATTCACAACTTCCATGCCCTCTATCAACACATCCCTTTAAAAATGTTCTCTAATCTCTGAAGAGAAGCTTTATGAGATTCTACTTAATTTAATTTGTGTTTTATATATAACAATATCATATAAAATATTTGTTACAATTACATATTTAGGTTCAGCTCCCACAACTTCAAGTCTTATGTAGAAAGTGTGCATTGGGATCTCCTTGTCATTTACCACAACACAAACATGATCATTGATATTTAATTTCAAATAACTCTCAATATTATTATAATCTATCAAAATTTACCAAGTTCTAAAAATAGGTCTATGAAATCTTTCATTTGATATGTATAATATATCTAAAGATTGACATACTCATTTTCTCAAACGTATGAAGTCAATAATATATAGATCTCTCCTAGGCATGTTTCAATAAATATTTGATTTTCTTCAACATTGACAAAATATTACATAATGTCAATAATGTTTCTAAATCTGTTAGACAGTATAGAAACTATTTTGCCTTGCCAACTTTTCTATAGTATCTATACATAAAACCTTCTAAAGATAGATATTCCTCAAAAAATTTGCATGTAGGTTCATACAAGAAAATTCATATTATATCAACGTCTTTCAGTAGTTTTTTACCATTAGTCACTCCAATTAAAAAAAATTAGAAATCCAAAAAAAATTGGGTTGTTTGACATATAAGGATGCAAGTCACGATGAGCTCTTCTACTTTTACAACATTATCGAATGTGCTAATAATTTTGTACACAAAATTCATCTTATGAACCATGTAATAAATCAAAATCATAAATGGGGTAAATTTTATTTGAATTCAAACACAAATACTACTTCTGTGCCCCCGCATTACTAATTCACCATCAGTGCCAACACACATCAAATTCATAACTATTGCATAATCATCCATCTTAGATTTATCTCTCATATTAGATATAATAAATTTGTGAAAGTTTTTTGCATTACAATTTTCTATCATTTTATGAAAAACTAATAGATGAGGTTGCCTTGAATAGTTTTCAAAAGTATAAACATGCATGCAAACCCATGATGTGTTGTCAATTGTAGTGACCTCATCAATAGATAGTGAGATAAATAGTGATCTCTTAACTTTTTCTTTCAGATATTCCTCCTCAACCATTGTTAGATATTTTTCTATTTCTCAAGCACTGTTATCTGACCAATGTGATTGTAGAATATCAAGAAACCCATTATGTTGAAACAAAATCTTATAATCTAAAAAATTAGAAATAATTCTTCCCTTTTCAAAATGTGATAAACAGTAGAGAACTATACATATTTTGCCTTTAGATTGGACTGCATAACTCTTCAAGATTAATATTTGATTGTTTCCCCCTTCTCAACAAGATATTTTTGTCATTTTTAATCATTTTTACATTCATGTGCATATCTTACATGTATGTATTCTTCTATATATTTTCATCTATGTGATATTATTATTTTTCTATCCAGGTGCTTCATGTGTGTGTGTGTGTGTGTGTGTGTGTGTGTGTGTGTGTGTGTTCTTACAATATTTCTCAATTGTGCCTAATTTAAGTTATATTTTATATTCTTTTTTAAGTTTCTAACTGCATATTATGCATTTCATTCTGTTGGAGTTTTATTACCATTTTTTGGTTCTGTAGGTTCTATAAAAGAATATATCAATCAAGTAGTAGCGAGGTGCAGTCAAGCAAAAGTGGTTAGGTGTCAAAATACATAGTAGGGCAGAATCAATGGGGTGATAGATAGTCAATCAATTACAAATATGTCAGGCAATAGAAATTAGATGGATGTAAGGATGTAGTTAGGCATCCTCAAGATTCAACTTGGTAATGAGGTAAAGAATGAGAATTAAATGGTAACCCATATATATATATATATATATATATATATATATATATATATATATATATATATATATATATATATATATATATATATATATAATGAGACTTGGATGGTAACCCCTATATTTATATATATATATATATATATATATATATATATATATATATATAGAATTACATGGTTGCATCCATAATTATTATAAATGATTGGTGAACCAACCCATAAAAAATTTTATATCCTAAAATTTTAGGGGAATGGATCTTATGTAATACTCTTTCAAAATCGTCAAATACAATTTCTCAAAAATTAAATATTCATGAATTAACAAATATTTACCACTAAAATTTATCCTATTGTAAAGTCATCCAAAGATGGCACGGTCCATGTATCTCCAAGGGAAAGTTTGATTGTATGGAAGGTAGAAACAAAGACAAAATAGTCATATCCCAACTTGACAAATATGGAAATAATAAATTGATCATCTTTTTTATCAATGTTGCATAATTTTAATTACATCCTTAGTGATTTAAACTTTGTGAATAAGTCTTGTACCATATCAAAATTATATGAGCTCATTATCCAACTCATGACCACTCATATGTCTTGCTTCTCAAAGATTTTTTTCAATATGATCCAAAATTCATTAGGAGTAGTAGTAGATTCAATATGAAAGAGCAGGATGACAGACATATATAGACATAGAATACCATAGGCTTCATCACTTTTATTGTAACACTTTATATTCTTTGTCCCAAGTGTCAATTCTTCTTCTGTACCCATCACGATTCAATGTAAGTCTTTATTTTTTAAGAGGATTTGCACTATAACTTTCCACTCGTAATAGTTGAATAGTGTAAGAATCAGAATAGAACTTAGATCTATAATGCAGAAAACAAGTATGTGTTGTAAGACTAGGAATATGCAACACTCATAAATTTATATAGGTTAAAATTTATAAGGCACAAGAATATTGCCAATACATAGAGCTAAAAAAACTCATACTTTCAAAAAAAAGCAACTCAAAATGAGTAGTAGGCTAAAATTTATGTGCATTTGAGGTTTTGGATGGCAAGGGCAATCTTCACTTTGAAAAAAATAAAAATAAATTGGGTGTATAAAATTTTGTTTAAATTTTTTTAGAATTAACTGCCCACAAAAAACTTTATGCCCTTTTGAAGTGAAAGTTAAACAATTTTAGGTTAAAAGTGACCAAGGGATTAAATCCAATGTGACTAAGGACTAAGACATATTTTGAGTGTTCCATTCTCCCATTTTGATTGATGTGATTGATTTTAGAGTGACATCATCTAAAAAATACCTCTATTTTCAAATAAATAGTGTCATTCTTTATTATCTTAAATTTGATAGTCTCTTACACATCACAAGGTAAAAATTGGTTGGTGGATTTTTTACTATGCTTAGATAGGGTTCGATGTATGTATAGGCATAAGATTCTACTGAGGGTGCTTGCATATCTATCAAGTTTTGTTGGGTGTGAGAGTAAGGTCGACAAGTTCTGGCAAGGTTGCATGCAAAGTTGTTAGGTTTTAATAAGGTTACATGCAAGGCTGTAAGGTTATGCATGGTCAACTGGTAGATGTCATGAAATCTATTGGTGATATAAACAAGGTCATCGAGATATGATGAGTGTCCATGCAAAAACCCAAAAATATTCCAACTACTAAAATTACTTGCAAGGGTTTGAAATCCCACAAAGTTGAAGAAACCTCTAAAAATGTAGATCATGTATATATTCTACAAAATATGAAAGAGACCCACTTAGTTTCTTGACAAACCTAGAAGAACCAAACAATATTTTTTCTTCAAAATCACTGAAAAGTATAGATTTTTTTAAAATTCAAAAAACACCCTTTAAACCCTTCAAAAATGGACGTAAATACGTTGTCATGAAACTAGGTCATATTTACCTCTATTCTTAATATTTTTATACATTCTAAATCCAATGACATTGTCCATTTTTCACTTAAAAACTCAAAGTATGCATAGTTACATGGATTTTTTAGAAACTCCAACAAACCTTATAAAATTGAAATCAATAAAAATTTAGAAAAATAATATAAGATCTCACAATAGAATCGATAGATTCATCTACCAGCATAGCTCTGATACCATGTTGGAGTGGGCCACAATTAAGGATCAACTTAATAAGGTTGAATGCATGAGACTGAACCTATATAATGTGGTGAAATTTGAAGAATAATTTATAAAAGGAACAAACTTGTATTCACAATAAGAAGTTATATTAATATTCATTAGCCAAAAAATACATAGAAAGTTACATTATATATTGAAAAATTAGGTCACCAAAAAGATAATTAACTTAACTCACAATTAAAAAATGACTTAAAGTACATTTTTCCTAATGATCTATTATTAACTTAAGTAAGCTAATTAGACCATGTAGATAAAACCACATGGTAGAAAAAAGTCTATACTAACATATGTTTGTGTAATACATTCATTTTCTTCATATAGATCATCTTGTGTTACCACCAGGTTTCAATCCATATCATGTTGTTGAGGTTGGTAAAAGCCTCTATCTCATGGTTTTACCTATATAATTTATCACTACACTATCCATGCATTTAGGTAGGTAAGTGGTACTAATTTATCATATAGTTAAGTGGTAATAAAATATAAAATGTTTAAGCATTAACTAAATTAAATAAAAATTAAAATCAATATAAATGTGCATAATTTATTTTAGATAATTTAGATTATTAGGCTTGATTATAGGGATATGAAAAAAAATGTCATAAGTAGAGGACATTTTCTTTGATCTTTAATATTTTTTTAAGGGAGAATGTCATTAATTGAAAAGCCAACAATAATATTAGCAGTTATAATGTTTACTCTTCTTTTCTTTTCAATCTCTCCTCAATTTTTACAAATAAAATTAGTGATGGGTACATTTCTACCATTTTTGTGATCGTTTTTTAATTAAATAAATACTACTAAATATTTACCCCATATATATATATATATATATATATATATATATATATATATATATATATATATATATATATATATATATATATATATATATATATATATATATATATATATTCTCTCCCTTGAACATGATCAGTTAAGATAACCATGTATCACAACTTTGTGCATACTATTTTTTATTGTGTAACAACCTCATTGGGTTCCACTTAGAGATACGTGAATTTTTTTTAAATTACACACATATATTATAAATAGATTACACCACAAAAATTTAAGTAGTAACCATACAAAATACTCTAAGAGTGATAACTGTAAATAATCACATGACATCTAACAATTACTAATCACTATCAATATATAAAAATACATCATAATATAATCATATGAAGTAATTATAAATAACCAGCCACTATTGGTACAATATACACCCACTACTATCAATCCACAGTAATAGGTAATTAAAACTCTTCATAAAAATATTTTCAATAATAAATACAATATAATACAATGTAAATAAATAAGATACATGGCTCTCTAGAGCATGAGTTCTCTAGACTCTCTAGTATCTGTGGCAATTTTAAGTGTCATCTCAATAGTAGTGTTGTTTTAGAGATGGAGAGCATCATCCAAGTACATTTCTACACTAACCATGGACCAATGATCCCCCACACTAATCTCATCAAGAAATAACCCTCCCTTCTTAGATGAGTAGATAGTGATGGCATAAGAATCTAGAGAGACAAGCAAATATCCATGTGTTATATGATTTCTAAAACTAAGTATGCAGTGTATCATAGAAAATCTATTCTATTACAAGATATCACATAAAGCATGTAATCATACTCATAAAATAATAATATCTCACTAGATATATTTTGGTCAAAGTTTTAAGAATAATAAATAATAACGATCTATATATCAATCAAATTCATACACACCACTTGATCGAATTGCCTTCATCTAGTATTGTGATGCTAGTAAGTCAGTGAAGTCCATCTCACTTCTTACTCAATATCAGCAATGCGAGATTGGTTAAACATAATTTAATTATAAGATTTATACAATTTACATTTTACTAACAATCATATCACCTAACATGTTAAACATATGAGTAATCAAAAATACACATTTATTTCATCAAAAGTATGAATGAATCTCACATTATTTTTTAATTCCATATTAGAAATAATGACTAGAGTTTATACCACCTAGATAAAATATTCATTAAACTATAGATTTCAAATACCACAATTAATTTTCTAACATACTACACCCTATGATAACCCATATTATCATAGTCTAGTCTTTTAAGATATAACTACTAGTTTTTCATAATCAGTCATATAAAATAGTCTTAAATACATAAAACTATAAGTTTTTATTCAAGCAACTAGATATAACAAAGTAAATCACAATTTTTATGAAACACATAATATTCTATCATATCATTTGTTACACTCTCAAAAGTTATATGCATGCATACATGAAGTCTTATTATCTATCATAAAACATGTTATTCGTAGTAATAACAAAAACACATACATTTAATCAATCAAACATAGGTGTAATTCGAGACAATATTTATTATATGTATCATCTAGGTATAATATGCATTTAGTTTATAAATTTCAAATAAAAACCCTCTATGACATCCCATAATATCATAAATCATTGTGCATGAACACCTTAATCAGTCATGAATAATTAGACTCACAATCATACATAATGATTAAACAAGTATGGGTTATACCACCTAGCATACCCTACATTTAAATTGCATACTAACATTCAAAAGAAATATAACTTATAGATACAGATCATGATGCACTATTATATGTTATATATGTCTAAACACTTGCTCAAAGTATATTCACAATATGTACTGCACACAAGTCTTTATTATTGTAAATAAATATATTCATTGATTCAGACAAGTTATTTTCAAAGAGTAACTAGGTTATACCATAATCTTTCATTTAAATACTTTAATTTCATTTTTATGAAATTGTCTTTAAATGATTATAGTTTCAGTTCCTTGGACACCTTTATGACTCATTTGTCTATCAACCTAGCTATTTCATATTATTATCTAGATGTAGTGTCCCAGTAACATCCCTGTGGTACATCTATATCCATTATATACTTACATCATTAGCTCTTACTATATATATTTACTCATACAACTAGATATAGATGACCCCAATCATTTTACACTTCTACTCAGTGTGTAACTATGATGTTTAGTAGTTAAATGGTGTAGTTTAATATGTTTTTCAAGTTTGATTGGGCATTTTATTTTTTTTACATGCATTTTCTTTCGTATGTTCAAGTTCATTATTTCAACAAATAACATAACATATTTTTAAAACACCACATTGTTAGGTGTAAGTTTATCAAAGTGAATTGTATTAGAAACCATAATGTTATAGGGTGATAATTAAGAGTGCTACATGTCTTCACAACACATAAACCAAATCCGATCATAACCATGACTATATGAGGAGCAATCAAATCTTATACGGATGTAGAAAAATGAATAACACTATAACACTTAGGTTTTAAACACTGCTTTTCACATCTATTAATTATACATATAGTGAACAAAATCAGGCAAAAAACTCTTAAAATACCTTTCCATTGATTGGACATTATAACTTTGATGTTATTATCCAATAATAACATGCAGCTTCAAAGTATTGAGTTTGTTACAAATATTAGTTAATTCTATTTGATATATATATATATATATATATATATATATATATATATATATATATATATATATATAATGTCCACACTGTCATCTTCTGAGCATCAAGCTTTGTAACCTATAATAACATATATATAATATTAACTCCTTGTTCATAATTATATAATTAAATTATTAATGATAGTAATACTACTACTATGATCTGTAATGAATTTGCTATATGCATAATTCCTCATATTCATTATATATTCATTTACATTTACATTCCTAATACTCAAAAGTTACATTAATAAAATACTTCAAGAATCGTTATATTATGACATCAATATACTATATAACAATATCCTAATATTATATACATGAAGTGTCGTAGTCTTCAAGAATTGTTATATTATGATAACTTTAAACAAAATACTCACCGTTGTGGGGTTTCATGGAAGATGCTTCGTACAGAAGCATGAGGATGAAAACACATGCATCTCAACATAAGAGCGAACGTATGATTGCCCATCGGTTGAGAATGATAAATTTATCACCTTGTCTGAGGATTGGATTAAATGGATGTTCACCTAGGGGAAAACAGCGTGTGGAGGTGGGCCTCCTTCCATGTGCGCCTTTAACTCCCCAACAATGGATCAGTTAATGAAGTAATGGAAGGTCCAACGGGGTTATATAAGGGCCACAAGACCATGGAGAATCTCTCTCTATATATACAACCATCTCTCCATTATAAATTCAACCAAGCAAGCTTCTTTCTCATCATTCAAATCTATGTGTGGAATTAGAAATAAGATATGGGCCTCTTACACCATATTAAAATGGTTTTACTATTGTCAATTATGTGGTTTTCTGAAGTATCTATTGATGGGCTTACTTTATATTGAATTACTGATAAGTGGCCGGAAAAGTGATGAGCCTTCATGACCGCCACCTTCTACAAGACGCTGCGGGAAATCCCCTCCTCACCATGAAACAAAAGGTATTACTTACTATAGCGAGCTCATCACCGTTAATCAATTTATGGGTTTTAATTTGGTTCTACTGCAGACTCTTTCGATGCACAGTAGATGGGAAGCATTTAGGGGGGAAAGCACTGCTGAGCAGAATTTTGCCTTCACTGCAAAGACATCAGCGGTGTTTCAACTGAAGACGGCGCTGGATGTGTTCATGGCGGGTAATAAGGACGAAAAAGTGTGTGATTTCCATGTCAAAGGCAGTTATTTCGACCGATCTTGCACAGTTTATCAAGGCGATCGGATTCTTGCTGAGGTAGATAGGTTAATATTTATGAGATCTGGTGTTTTTGCTTGTGTTTTTATGTTAAGACATCCATTGGGTGGATTGTATGAAGCAGATGAAGCGAAAACACAGCGTGTCAAGTGTGTTGCTGGGGAAGGACACGTTTGTTGTGATCGTCCAGGCGGGAGTGGATTATGCCTTTATTGTTGCTCTCATAGTAATTCTTGACGAAATCAACAAAGAAGACACCGATAAAGACTAAAAAGGCATTGCCTCTCTGGATTTCAATCAAAACAGAGTTTAATGGATTGTAATTGTAAGTAGGTACTAGAGTATACGGCCGGCCGTATGAAATACGCAGTCTTGTCACCAAGACATACATATATCTCAGACAGAATGTGGAAAAATATACCACTGCGTTTTAATTGTATGCATTTATTTGTTTTTTTTTGGGTGAAACGATCGATCCTTTTTCACTACCGTGTTAAAAGATCAAGGGGCATCAATTTCGCTAACTTTTTTATGAGACTTGGATTTATTTCCTCTCTTTTTTGTTTTTGGATGGTAATAAACATACTTTACTATTATACATACTTTATTATTATCTTTATAATTTGACTAAAATTGTATCTTTAAATTAAATAGAATAAAATTATATATATATATATATATATATATATATATATATATAATTAATGTGGGGGTAGGCTTCGTCTTCACAATGTTTAAAAATATGAACGGATCAAGAAGATAAAATACATTACAACTTTAAAAAGTTAAAAAAAACCAATCAACAATATATTATTAAAAAAAAAATTAAAATGTCAAAGTTAAAACATCAAGCCACAAACTTATGTACTTACACAATTATTCAATGCAACAAACAAATAGGGAGCTCTCATCAAAGTTAATGATGAGGACAATATTTGCTTAAAAGGATTCTTATTCCCCTCACCCCCAAAAAAATACGTTTTTTATTTAAAGAGTTGATACATTTCTCTATGTTAACTTGAAATTTTACAAAAGTCATACCCTTCCCTATATCATAATGAGACAATATTAAACCAACAAATGTCAAACGCTTGAGACTCCTCCACTTTAATAATTGAAAATTAACAAATGTTGTCTCTTTTTCCATTGTTGGTCATTTAGGGATGTCAATAAATTAGGGAGGTTTTCAAAATAAAAAAAATCTAAACATGAGTTAAGAAAAAGAGACTCGAAAATCAACCTTAACAAAAATACAACTTACAAGTTACTCAAATTCATTAACCCCTACCATTTTAGACATTCCAGATACACCTAGATTCATAAAAGAAGTATAAGGTGGAATATGCTTAATCATTTGTTGAAATTTGTCTAATTGTTTCTCAAAAATTAGAAATTTAAATAACAACTCACTCACTAAACCAAACATTTCTAGCTTTTACGTGTTCATGTGCCTATCCTAAATTGCTTACAACAAAAAAACCCTAATGCATTGCTCTGTCACCTAAGCATTCAACTTCTTCTTGACGATCATCTTCAAGTCCTTCACCACCCAAACTCTTGCAACGTTCTCGACCACCTTCGACCCCATGATGAACTTGATAAAATACAATGATCTGACAAAGGAATGATCAAATAATTTGCAAATATCATTGTCACGTAGTGGATTAGAGAGGTCACTCAAAACTTGTTTTACCATTCATGAGCGAATTTGTATAGCTATAGAGGAGTTGAGGGGAGGATGTTGAATGAAAAGAGTGAACATAAGCAGAGCAGGGAGAGAATTAATAATGAATGATGAGTGGTGTGAAATAAATGCCACCCCCTCTACCATCCTTTGTCATCATCCTTTCATTGTTGACACCCAATAAAACTACTTTCTGTCATTACCTTGATTTTACCATAAATCATTAAGCAAAGATAATTAAGATTCCAGAGAATGGGTAGATCAAACTTAACAACTACAAGCCAAGCTTAATAAGATTTAATAGTTAAATAGAAAGCTCACAACTCCTATTGTGAATTAATTAAATCGTTCAAATATTTATAGATATGGTTTCAAATCATATCCATTGTTTCATATCATTTGGTATGAATCTCAAGCCTATCATTTTGAATAATATCAATCCAATATTAACAAGAAAATATGTCAAAATTATTATTTAATTTATAAACATATTTAAAAGAGATATTTTGGAATATCTATAGTGATAAAATTTAATACATCATTCAAAAAATACTTAATATTCTAATTCAAAAAAAAATAACTTATTTATTAAATTAATAGTGACTTGAGAGTCACTATCACCCTCCAATTTCTAAATATTACAATCCAAAGTCAACTTTAACTCTCTAACCAAAGTCTAACTTTTAACAATATTATTAATAATCGATGGAATAATATTCGCAAATAATTTTCTATCATTTCAAGAATAATTATTTCCCTTATCATCAAAAATTACCTTTCAAAACATCATCAAAACTTATCTTTAAAAAAACTCCTTGAAAAAATTTCCACCTTACATCATCTCTTTTAAACTTATTATTAATATGCAACCAAGCATTTCTTAACAACACATTCTATTTTATTAGGATATGCCTTTCAATATCGACATTCATTTTCGAAAAGTGAAACTTTTTTATTTTTTTTTGGGTTCTGAAAACCTCTTTAAAATTCAACATACTTTATTAAGCCATCATGTTCCTTTTTTGCCCTTTTCTTTCCTTTTAATAAGAACTTTGGTGTGCCCCTTCCATGGTTCCACATTATCAAATATGGGCCATCTTCCACTTTTTTTTTTTGATATCCCCTTTCCCTTTCTCCTAAAAGAGAAAAAGCTAATGAACATCAAGGGAGAAACCCATTCTATTAAAAAATCATATCCAAAGGGGAATAGACAATGAAATAACACATAATCCTGACTTTAGATATTTTTATATGAATTATATGAATGTTAAGAACCCTTTTCATGATTGTATTGAGTTTTACAAATTTTATCTTCCATCTATGAATGATCTTCCTCTAATTTTTTGTGTCAGATTTGTTGAGCCCTCCTTGGCTAGTGTTTTAAATGATGCTACTCCTCTTATTGAGTCTGTTCTTCCTTCACCTCCCCTCCGCCTATGGGACATTCTAAGTTAGTATTCGAAGGAATCTCCTGAGCTATAAATCTATGATTTGGCTCTAGAGGATATGGAGTTATCTTTGGGATGAAAATATTTATTCAATAAGTGTGTGGGAGACCATCCTTTCATGGATGAGTTGTCCAATTGGGCTAAATCCACTCAAAGTTCAATAGTGATTCCTTATTTTTATTTGGCTCATGTTTCTTTCAAGTGGTCTTCCATTGCTTTTTGGATAAGGATTTCATGTAGTCCTATGGACCTTCGTTCTTTGTAAAATTAGGCATCTTCTTCTGCCCATGGATGCCCTTCTTTTAACTAGCTTTGATGAAGATTCTAACTACAATCATTTAGATCAAGTTGTATCATCTACCTCTCATCATGTGGAATAAAGAGCTTAATCAGTTGTTGGTCAAAAAGGTGAGATCATTTGTGAGCTTAGATGAGAACTCAATAGATGGCATATTTTTCAGAGTTTTCACCCTCATTAAACTCTCCAAGCCCCTCTTCCACTCGGTGCTCATGTCCTCTTCTCTAGGCAAATGAATATAGTTCCTCAATCACAAAGCCCTCCCCTTTCATTTTTTTTGGTGTAATCTCTTGGGGCATAGGGAAACAAGGTGCTCATCAATGGGTCAATCTTCTTCTTCCTCCTTCTCCCAGTTGGTATAGAGGAAAAAAGAGGGATCCCTTGTCCAGTACTTCTGGTGGTGCAATCAAGGGGTCTTCTATCAGTGTTCAGGCTCCTCCCCCATCCTTATGTGCATATGTTTCCTCCTCCTTCTCCCCAGAAGACTCCTCTCTCAAATGAATCCTCCCTAAAGGAGAGGCTTCTGTCAATCCTCCTCACTTGTTGAGACTTTTATTTCTCCTCTGAGGACTACAACTAAAAGACACAAAGCACTTGTTGGTGTAAAAACTAATTAAAAGGGGTGCAAGTCTAAGGTAGAAAGATTGAGAATGGAAGTGAAAGATTTGGTTGAATACAAATCTCAATGGATAATGAAAGACCTTCTTTCCAAGCACAAGAGAAGATTAGATTCAAACTGAGGCTAAAGACAACCTTGTTTATGAATGTTTATCTCTTTTTTTATTCCTTCTCTTGTTTGGTTGCTTGATTGATGTCACTTCACAAAAGTCATGTGGGTTGTTAGTCTATTTATCTTCCCTTGGTAGGGGTGTCTTTCTCTAGTCAATTGTTGACTACTAGAGTTGGCATTTCTATTTGCTTTTATCTTTTTTATTTTTGTTGCATCGAGAATTGGGCCCTCAGTTATGTCCCAAGGTTGATTTATAGCTTTGGTTAAAAGCATTTAGCCTTAATAAAATTAAAAAAATGAAGCAACACTTAATTTGGAGTTTCCTAGTAAAAGTAACAAAAAACACATTTTAAATTTATCAATATTAACAATGTTTGCTTTGACCAATAAAATTAAAAATTCTAATTTTTTTTAATTTGTATTGATGTAAATGCAATTGCATATATAATTTTTTAAGACTATTATTTAGTCAACATTTCTTTTGAAATATGGCTTCCTTTACATGGCATTAGATCTTTGCATTCAACAAGAATTGATTCTTGGTGGGCTCTTTGTGAGCCAAACAACGACATCAATGAACCAAAAACCTTTCAACAAGTGATTTTGATGGAATAGAACCCCTCAATCCTTGGTGTTATGCCGAAGACTTGGTCAATAACAAATAAAATATTTCCCTTAAAATAATGGTATTTTTCATAATACTAAAGACAATATATGTATTATAATTATTTATATTATTTTCTTACAAAAATTGATTGTATTTTATTTAAAATATATACATATATATGGGTTAATTGTTGTCAAATTTAACCTCTAGATAGAGTGGGTGATATAGATATTTGAACATATGGTCCTATATATAATATAGTAAGTGCATTCATATTGAATGGCGTTGAATACATGTGGCTTAAATTCCACCAACATGGAAAATTGTTAAATAATCTATATATTAACTCAACATGAATAAACTTGCTATTTATGTTCGTGGTTCCCCAGCAGAGTTGCCAAAAATTGTTGGGTGAATATTTTGTTACCAACAAAATGGTTATTTCAACCATACTGTGATGAGATAAAATCTCTCCTCAAGAAAAGGGGATGCTCCTTTTTTTATTGCTAACTAAAATAACAAGTTATTATTTACACTTATTTACACTAATTTTATCAAAGTGGGTGTTGTCATATCATCCAATCATCTTTTTTCATAATTGATATTTTCTTACAAAATTTCTTCCATTCTTTACAATGTATTGTGAAAATGTAACACTACTTGATGAAACAAGGATAACCGATATTCAGATTACTTAGCTAAAAGAGTAGCTAAAATGATACCAGCAAAGTAATGTGAATAGATGGAACAAAGTGTAGCCCAAAGTCTTCACCTTATTTCCAACAAAGATTAAAATCATTAAAGAAGAATAACTTGTGGCCCAAAGTCTCCATGATAAGTCACTTTCAATGATGAACACAATCCCAATAACTAAAATGTAGCTCAAAGACTCCAAAATCAACTTCCTGGCACCTTCCATTTTATAAAAATTTCACACCACAATCCAATCAAAGCACAAGAAAATGTAATGGAATAGATAGAAGAACATCTCCAACACACCATAAGTTTATCTTAACACAAAGATTGAAAGGTCACTTGATTTTATTATATTGAATGGAATTCAAGATTTACAATATGAACACAAAGTTTCAAAATTGTTTCTCAATTTAGCATCATTTCACTTCTATGTTTGTTGATGATCTTTTCTACAAAGAGCATCCTTTTATTTATAGAGAGGAGCTATGAACAAAAATAGGAAAAACATAAATATTTGACTTATTCTAAGATAGAGTCCAATTTGACTTAGGACTGTGTACTTTTCCTATGTGTAATTTACACTGAACAAAATTACATTAAAACATATAAAAATAAACTAAGTGTCCTTGGAAACAGGAATTTCTTCCTTTTTATTTTGCTCTAGATATTCCTCATATCTTTGCATGGTGTCTTGAACTTCCTTCTTAATCAGACCTAAAGTGCTTTTGGAAATGATGAGAATCTTCATGATAAAATCTGTTAGTTTAACTGGTAAGCCTTTACTTCTATCCATGATTCTCTATAATTTATCTATTATCACTTGAAGTTTAATCAATCTGTCAATGGAATCTAGCGTAAATCTCCCTATTTCAGCCTCTGTGTGAACCAAAGAAGTGAACTCTTTAACAATTGTTTTAGTAGGAAGAATTTCCTTAGAATCATTAATCACCTGACAAGGAAGTTCTCTAATCTTCTCTATAAGGTCCAATCCTTTGTTAGTGCATATATCTTGGGCTTCTTCAAGACTCTTGATTAGACTGAGAAATTTTTTATTCACCATTGCCTCTTTGTATTCTACGTACATCTTCCTGTTTGAAATGATCTTTTATTCAATCAAAAGCTCCATCTTGAATTGATGTAGTTGAGTCCATGTTTGAATATCTTTATCCATCAATTGTGAATCTTGAGAAAGAGTATATAGAGTTTTTCATATTTTTATTTTTACTTCATTTAAGTTTCTGAGAAAATTAACAATAAATATTATCCATTAAGTACCTTGCACCATCAGTCTCTCCATCTGGGATCGACTACCCAACCTTATGACCTAATTTTATCAACTTGTTGAATAGCTTTCTCAGTAATATCACCCCTAATAGGTTCCAAAGATTCAAAATTTTACGTGATCTTTAGTAGAACTAAAGTTAATTATTCTACTTATACTTTGATCTCATCTTTAATCACTTTATCTCTATCATATCTCTCAATTAATGATGCCATTGCTACTTGTAAATCTTCTTTCGCACCTTCATGAGTTTGTTTACCTAGGTTTATCCATCCAATCACATAATCAGATAATTGATATCTTTAATGCTCTTATCTTCTGTAGGAATTGTAACCTTAGCTTATATGTAATTGGATTCAATAATCAATCTTGACATTATTTTAGACTTTTTAGCCATTTTTGGCTTCACTGGTTGGATTTGACCAAAATCAAAGTCTTTTGGTGCCACAGCTCACTTCTTCTTAAGTGTTTGTGATGTTAGCCAAGGGGGAAGAAAATATGGGTATCCTTATGCAGAGGATGCCAAAGCTTGGGATGTTGAGAGAAGATCAATGGTTTGTGAGGTAAGTGGGATGGAGGTAGCGAGTAATGGGATGGTTACTAATGAAATGGTAGTTATGATAGGTGAAGTTAGAGTGATAATGGAAGAAATTTTAGTTGTTGTTGGCAAGTTAAAAAAGGGGGTGGAGGAGGCTTTGGTTGTCAATTTTAAGGATGAAATAGACATGAACTTTTCCATATCTTGCTGAGTGATATATAAATTGGTGTTTGGCTCTATTGACTTAGAAGGGCTAGGAAAATTAGACAAAGATTCAAAAACTTGGTCCAATGTACTATACTGAGAAACTTGAAAAAGAGTAGCACTTGGAGGTGAAGGGGGAGATGAGAGAATAGTTTGGAGAGGTATTATGAAAGCATCTATAATAGTGGAAGTGGAAGGAGTAAGAGTAGAAGATGCTACTTATGAAGTTGTTATTCACGATACTTCAACTTGAGAAATTTCCCCTTGAGAGGTCTCTGCTTAGGAGGTCATTGGTGGTAAAATTTTAACTTGAACTAGTGCAACACTTGTGATTGGATTTTCCTCTAGACCTAATTGGTCATTCTTTTTGGTATCTGCTTCTTTGCCTTTTCCCTTATCTCAACTTTTGAACACAAACCTAGCTTTTTGTGTCGAGGTGGAGGCATCTTCTTTGTTCTTTTTTTTCAGCTCTTCACATTTATTTGTTATCTCCTCATCATATTCTTCTTCTAAATCAGTCTTGAATGACTTCAATTTGATCTTTTGTCCTTCCAACAAAGCATTAGTTCTTGCAAGAAAGGGTTAGAATCTATCTCTAATAGAAGTGGATTCTTTAACTGACCATTATATGTGAGGAAGAGGAGTTGAATCCACTTGATTTTTCTCATATGATGGATCTAATATATTCCCATCATCTATCAAATCTTCAAGAATATCTACCAATTTTAAATTGACAATTTGATCAATAGTGAGGCGACTTTAATCAAGTCTCCTTATCTTTTCGTTAGTTCTACATTATGCCCAAATGTCTTCAATTCTATGTATATGAGTGGTATTAAGTTTGAGCTTATCCTTCATTAGCTTGTAATCAAAGTTTTCTTTACTCTTGAATTTCTTAAGTGTAATCCATTGTAACTCAATTTCCATGGTTTTGGCCTTTGGATTAGTGGCAATTGTGTACCAACCAATACTAATTGGAAACTTGAAGCCTTTTTTTGGGCATCTGATTGTTTTATATGCACACTCATTACTTGTTTACATATCTCCATTAATATTAACTTATCACTTGGGTACCTAGGTAGCTTGTAATATTGTTCTTCAAACCCTCCTACCCTGATATAGGTAAAGGTTGGGAACTGTAAGAAAATGCAACCAAACCTATTGGCATATGCCCATGCCTAATTTTTAACTCTCTTCTTTTCAAGATCTTTCTCAAAAGTAAAAATGAATTTTTAGAAGAAAGCATCATTAACTCTCCTTTAATGTTTGATGCTTTATTTCAGAGTCAGCTATGGATAGTGCTCATACACAAGAATATTTATTCTCTCACCAACAGTAGTTAAACCTAAGAAAGACTTCATATTAGCTATAACATACATTAGATATGAATTCATATAAAACTTGAGTGAATAAGCCACCTCAAAGAGTTGATGACAGATAACATCACTTATTTTTTTAACCTAAAAGATCTTTTTCTTGTTATTTTTGATAACCCAAATGTATTGATACATCCATTCTTGGAAAATGTTTGAAGTTGGCAGTCCTTTCACTCTGCTTAGGAGGGTGATCAAATCCCCTGCCTCCTCTAGAAATTCGCTACAGTATAGATACTTGGGCCATATAGCAATGGTGGGTCAAGGATTCTTGATCCATTTGGATTTGATTTGCTTCTTGCACTTCTTAGGATCTCTATCGTAGTATTCCTAAGTTTATTCCATAGTTAAGTCTAATACTCTTCAATCTCAGAGAGGTAGAAGATTTTATAAAAATAGTCCTCGTCAAAGGAAATGATCACCTTACCCTTCGAATCCTTGACTGACTTGCTTTCCTTATCAAAATGTGCAGCCATGGTTAAGATGAGTTTAGAATCCTATGCTGACATAGGAAATGCAACAGCCAATTGGATCTCACTGTTAAGTATTGGTTGCATATGAAATGCAATGGGATATCTTTCCAGTCTCTGTAATAACTTAGTCGTGTCCACATGGCCAATCTCTATTCCCCTAATTTGATTTACATTTGAATTGACTACAAAAAATGGAAGCACATCCTGAGAGTTATACTTCATTGTATTCTTATTTGGATAATTATTTGACATTGATCAGATAGCTGCAAGTAGGAAAATTTGGTTATACAGAGTTAGCATTTTTCATTCTTTTTGAAAAAATGTAAGAGCAAAAAAAAATAACACTCTTACACAAGATATGGTGAAGCTTATGTAGTTTGAAGAATTTTCTCTGAACTGCATGGGAGTTGGAATGTTGTGAGATGTAAGTCAGAGAAAATTATCCAACTTGCATAAATTGGAAAAAACTTCTTTCATGCAATTCAAAGAATTTTCTCTAACTTACATAAATTGGTTTTAACTTGTTGAGTGCAAGTCAGATAAAATTCTCTGACCTACATCCAATTATATTATTTTATGCATGTCAAAGAATTTTCTCTGACTTGCACAAAATGAGGTAGGGTTAGTTAACTTTATGTACATTAGAGAATTTTCTCCAAAGTGCATCAAAATAGAATGTGTACTTCAAATAAAATTATTTGATGTAAATGGGGCAAATAAAAGGACAAGTGTAACTCAAATAAAATTATTTCAGGTGCATGGGGATTGGAAAAAATTGAGATAAAACCCTCGACTAAAAAAAGGGGGGGAATTTTTGGGATAGGAAAACAATCAAAACCTTAGGTGGTAAGACTAACCAACAATGAGAAAAAATAAGAAGAAAAAAAACAAAAATGAAAACCCTACCTGAAATGCATGCTCAAAATTCCACATGTAAATGAGGGTAACTATAAAAAATAGTGATAGGGGACATGTTGATAAGCTTGAAAATGATGATGGTAGAGTGCAAACGAGCTCAAAAATGGCGAGGAAGATAAAAAGATGGTCAAAATAAAAAAGTACAAGTCATAATATATATATATATATAATGTAGTAATTAATGCCCATTAATTATCATGGGTGGTGGGTCCCATGTGCAAGATTGGATAAAAATCCTAACCTTGCATATGCAAAGTTGGAACGAATCTCCAACTTTGCACAAACCATATGCAAAATCAGAAAAAATCTCTGACTCAACACGAAAAGAAACAAAGTGTAGTTCAAAGAAAATTCTTTGAACTGCAAGATGCAAAATTCCCTCAAAAGATCAACTTTCTTGGGAAAAATAAACACAATGAGGTAGTGATTAACCTCATTTTTCATGCTTAGAGATAATGGGATATGAAAAGAATAAGTTTCATAGGGGTTATCCCTTGAATTGAGCCTGCTAAATTCAAGGATAACTGTTGGCTCTGACTGGGGAATTTCTTTCAAGAATTATTTGAAACACTTGAAAGAAAGAGAATCCTAGAAATCTAAGTGCCTTTCTCCATTGGGTTAAAAATTCAAGTGACAAACATGATGAAAAAATAAATAAATAATATACAAATATTTACAATATGTATAAACTTATCTGAAACCTCACTAAGTGAAAAGCTTTAGATGTTGCCTAATATAGGGCAGTGGTAATGGTGTTCCATCCAGGTATGCCAAGAGGAAACTATGTTCTCCACTGAGTTAGTGAATGAGAAAAGGACCCATACACAAAGAATCAAAATTTCCATGCATTCCTTTTCATTCTCTCCTTTTATCCCACAATAGAACTAGATCTCTAACTCAAAAATCTTGTGACTTGGATTTCTTGTCAAAAAGTTCTTTGACGTGACTTTGATGTTTAGCAATATAGTCCACTACCTTTGTATGTTGTTCCTCTATCTCGGTAAGGTACATAATACACTTATCTAGAGAGCTTTCAAATGCTGCATCTCTAATTTCCTTTTCCAATTTAAGTGTGAGCAAATTCCAATGTGATAGGCATTTTTGCATTTAATCCATACAAAAGTTGAAAATAAGAATACTAATTACTTTCTTAGGATTTATGTGATCAACCCATAATGCATCATACAATGTCGTATGCCACATTTTTTGATTGTTCTCTACCAACTTCTTGATGATAGTTACCAAGTTCTTATTACTTGACTTAGCTTGATCATTTCCTTGAGGGAAGTAGTCTGAGGTGTGAGACATAATGATTCCATATTCAAAATAGAATTGAGTCATCTCTTTGGATGTCAAGAGACATTATTATTTATAATTTTATTTGGCACACCAAATATTATGATAATATTTTCCTTGAGGAAGTTACAAACAACCTTTGAAGTGGCATGTTTGGTCAGAATTACCTCCACCCACTTGGTGAAGTAATATGTATCCATAAGAACATAACTATGAACTACACCTGACAATGGATTCACCATGCCAATGAAATCAACAACCCATTTCTGAAAAGGTTTGTCAATGACTATTGGATTAAGAGGTAAGGCTACTAACTTGGGTTTCCCCACAATCTGCTAGCACTTCTCACATTTACGCATCCAAGCGTATGCATCCTAAAAAAGTGTTGGCCAATAATATCTTGCCCAAAAAATCTTGTGAGTTGTGACCAGGGATAAAAAATGTCCTCCACAAGCCAAATCATGAAAATATTCCAACAACTTACCTTGATGTGCTTTATCTATGCATCTTAGAAAAATTCCATCAATGTTTCACTTATACAAACCGTTATCCCAAAGGATGAAGTTTTTAGCCTTGAACTTAATTATTCTCTTCTCTTTTTGAGATAAATGTTCTATAAATTCTTCATATGTGAGGAAATGAGTAATGTCAGAACACCATTCATTCATTGTGTTCACAAGCAAGACCATGGGAAGTTTTCCTGTATCTCCCTCATTATTGGGTATCTCTCATGGTTCGATCTCCGCCAAGAGTTGACACAAACATTTTCCACACATAAGTTTTGTAGGATTGATCTCCATATCATACTCTTATATCTTGGTAATCTAATTACCTCTTTTTCCTCCAAATTATTGTTGAGTCAAAATGGACTTAACTATAGAATCTGGTACTAGTGTAATGATGTGAGAGTTGAGGATGTAGTACCAAAAATGCTTAATTGCTTTCACCATAGCATAAGCATGGTTTTACATGGATGAATAATTAAGATAATGAACCTTTAGAGGGAATCTCATGGAATCTAAGGGAGATTCAATCCCATCTTCATTTGGCTGTACTAAGATTATAGATAAGTTATGCTCTAAAGCATAACTATACATGATGAAATTCTTGGTATAGTCAGGGCAAACTAGGACAGGAGCAAGTGCAATTTCTTCCTTAATCTCATGAAAGGCCACTCTTTCTTCTATATTCTAACATAATATTGACTTCCCTTTCATCATATCAAGAATATGACGTGTCTTTTTTGCAAAATCAAGAACAAATCTTCGTAAGAAATTAACCTTCCCAAAGAAGGAGTGGACTCTTTTCTTAATTGATGGTAGAGTAAGATTTTGAATTGAATTGACCTATTTAGGATCAATCTTGATTTCTTCCTTAGACATAATGTGTCTAAGGAAATTACCTTTAGTAACCCTAAAAATGGATTTCTTGGGATTAAGAGATATCCCATGTTCACAGCATCTTTCAAGCACTTGTTGCAAATGATCACAATAATCTTGACATTTTTTTGAGAAGATGGTTAGATCATCTAGGTAGACTACAATAAACTTACTGATTATATCTTAGAAATCCAAGTCCATAGCCCTCTAAAAGGTAACACCAGCATTGATCAATCCAAAAGGCATTCTATGATATGCAAAAGTGCCCCATAGAGTAGTGAAGGTTATCTTATGTTGATCTTCATCACAGACCTCCACTTGATTGGATCCTGATAAGCCATCTAACATGGATAACATTTTTGAACTTATCACTATTTGTAGTACTTGATCCATTACTAGCAATGGGTAATTATCCTTAACTGACAATTGGTTCAAATTATGAAAATCAATGTAGATGCAAATTTCTCCATTATTTTTCCTCACAAGAAAAATATTAGCTATCCATGTGGAATTATGTATAGGAAAGATAATCTGAGCATTCAACATATTTTGAATTGTAGTGAGGATGGTACCTAAGATTTTGGGATTATATTTCCATTATTTCTACTTGTGATGCTAAGATCCTAGCTCAAGAGGAATATCATGTTGTGCCTCCTTAGGTTGAAAGGATTTAATATCAACATATGAATATGTTAATACATCAATGTACCAATGTACGAGTCTCACCAACTTCTCCCTTTATTCCAAAAAATAACATTTCCCAATATTTATAATTTTGGGATGATCTTCGATCCCTATAATAACTTGCTCAATTTTTGTAAATGAATCTGATTTTAATTTTTGATGTTTAATGAATTGATCATGTTTATCAAAAAGTCTCTCCAAAGATACCAACCCTTTTGGAATCCTATTTCCTTTCATCTAGAATATTTCTTCGCCAGTTTCCTCATTAACTTTAGAGATGGAATCTTGAGGGGTAGAGTCACTCCCTTAAAAATATAACTCACTAAAATTTTCCACCTTTTCCAAGAATGAGATGACTTTCTCATCATTATTGAAAAACTACCAATGATTGACATTTTTAGGAACACTGGGCTAGAAAACCAACTCAATGGTATACTTGTTTCCTTGAAATTCTTTGTGAGGAATCAAAAGAGTGGCTAAAACAACCAATGAATCAATGATATCTTTATATTCTCTCAGAATTGTTGATATATTGAAATCATCAAAACTTTACATGCAATCCCAAAATCGATTATGGTAATGCCTTAGTCTTTCATTCTTTGTTTGATATAGATTCCTAACTTGATAAATGATTAACTCATCATCATCTTGAGCATGAAGGTTTTTATTTCCTTTCTTTTGTGAAACATTTATCCCTAAGAACAAAGCTTCATACTCAATATTATTTTTAGTGTTAGAAACTACAACTTGAAAGAGAAATGGAAGGTCATTCCTTTTAGGGATATGAGACCTATCCCAGTTCTACATCCAGTTGAAGAACAACTATCGTCAAATTCTAAAGTCCAAACATAATTTGAACTTTTAACTCTAATAGTTTTAAAATCTAACACTTTTTCATCTGAATTGAATGGTTCATCTATTTCTTGATCTTTTTTTGAAATGTCATTTGAAGATATGGATCTTTGTCTATGGTCAAGAAATACATACCTATTCTATAAGTTTCAAAAAGAATCTAGGATTTTGGATCCTCAGTATTTATCATAGTATACTTCACTTGATTTTTTGGATGAAGTTTTTGCATTACACCTTTGATAGGTATTCTAGCCTTAGAAAAATCTATGTTTATCTCACCACCAACATATTTTCAAAAGTTGCATCCCAAAAAAACTCTATATGAGGCTAGAATATCAGCCATTAGAACCATCATCTTGATCTTTTCCTCTAAAAAAGTAGCAAATGCAAATTGTGCATAATTGATTTAGCCTATGAGAGCTACTTATTTAGTTTCCATTGAGAAGCAATGGCCAAAAGTCTTTATCAAGGTTAAGCCCAAGGCTATAGCTACATGTGCATGCATCACATTATCAAAAGCACCTAAATCAATAACACAATTACTGAGCTTGTAACCATTGACAAATAGGGAAATATAGAAATGTTTTATTTTTATATAGTTAGATGCAGGAGTTAAAACCAAGTTATTTTGATTTGGTCTTGGATTAGGGTCAATTGGTACACTCTTAGATAAGGTCTTATCAAGATTGATCCTTTTACCCTTTACAAATTTTTCCAATCTTTCATTTTAGTTGGGATTAGGTTAGAGGTATTTAGCCTCTAAAATTTGGATTTTTATCTTCTTAACATGGTCTATGATATCAAAAGCTGGATATAGGGCAGCCAAGGAGGATAAGGTATTTTCATTTTTACTTTTTAGGTTTTGGGCACTAGGTCTAGACATAGAAGGAGAAGAAGTAGAATGGGGAGGAGCACTTACTTTTTTATCCATTGATATGTCCTTTGGTTTAACCAGAAAAGGAGTTATTCTTTTAGAAATAATAACCTCCTTACGTGGTTCATCCTTGGTCTTAGATTTATCAACCTTCTATTGATTTGTTTGACTTTTCAAATGAGTAAAGATGGCATAAGACTTGCCATGTATACCTTCCTCTTGTTCAGCATCTTCTTCTTCAAAGTTTAGAAACCTGATATTGGAGTCACTAGCTTCTTCTTCATCATCTCCTATGAAAGGAGTTTCATCCTCTTCTAGAACATATTCCAATTCTAAAACATCATTAGTTTTGGGTTCTAACCAATTGACTGTTGCATTATCCAGAGGTGCTTCCAACACAAGCCTTGCTTGTGGTGAAGGAAGTTTATTCTAATTTTTATTCCTTATAACATTATTAGAATAATTAGAAGCATTTGGGTATGTCCTCCTAGGATCATACTTGTATGGATAAAAAGACATACCTTGAGACATTTGCTTCTTGAGTGCTAGCACTTCATTTTTTAGCATTTGAACCATGGGATCTGTGGTGCTAGTAAAAAGTGAATTTGTGGAGGGCTGTCCTCTAGGCTTGATAGAATTGTTTCTCACTTTCCCTACCATAATTAAATCATCTTCTAATTTAGTGACCAGGATTTGAGCAATGTCAAGATCATCTGGGGCTACTCTTCACAAAATAAAACTCACTTCGGGCAATTGAGAATTGATGAAGAATCACTTCAAGTTATTAGGTGTAGGTTGAGCAACTACCAAAATCATATTCCTTAACTTTTTAAACTTTTCCATGAACTCAGGCATGGGTTTATATGTTTATTTATTCATTTGTGTAAGTTGATTAATAAGGTGTGAGCATCTTTTGTAGGCTTGAACCTTGCCTCAAACATAGCCTTAAGTGTTGCCTAACTAGTGATGGTTTTAGTTGCAAGATGATAAAACCAATCAACAACAACACCTTGGAGTGTTTCTATGAACAACCTTATATAAACATCTTCATGTTCCACTCCAATAACTTTACATGCAATGTAGAATGCAACAATGTGGTCATCTAGATGTTGTTTTCCATCACCATAGAACTTTGAGAAATTCTTCCATGAACCATGAAGAATTTCATGAGATGAAGGTGTTAGGATCAATGGACCAAAATTAGTCCCCATGGACCTTGAATAACCATTCTATGTGGATTATATGGAGGAATAACAAATCTTTGCAAAGGAAAACTAGGCAAGACTATATGAACATTGGATACTTCCCCTAGTATAGGAGATCATGTATTGGTAGGTGGAAAAATTCTTGTCTATTGAATAGGTGACCTTGCATGTGCCAATAAAATATCAAATTTATGCTCTTGTAACAACTCAAATGCAGGATCGATGTGTCCCACTGCCCTTCTGCCATGAGTGCAACTTTATTCTGCTAGATTTTGAAAGTATCTAGAAAATAAAAGAGATTAATTACAACAAAATAGTAGCAAAAAATAAGGTACTAGTCCTAATTCAACCAAATGAGTATAGAACATGGTTGTGTGTTTGTGGTTTCCTAATAGAGTCACCAAAAACTATTGGGTGAATATTTTTTTACTGATAAAATGGTAGCAAAATGGTTATTTCAGCCATAGTGTGATGAGATAAAATCTCTCCTCAAGAAAAGGGGAGGATCCCTTTTTTATTGCTAACTAAAATAACAAGTTATTATTTACACTTATTTACACTAATTTTATCAAAGTAGGTGTTGTCATATCATCCAATCCTCTTTTTTCATAATTGATGTTTTCTTACAAACTTTCTTCTATTCTTTACAATATATTGTGAAAATGTAACACTACTTGATGAAATAAGGATAACCGATATTCAGATTAGTTATTTGAAAGAGTAGCTATAATGATACCAACAAAGTAACGTGAATAGGTGAAACAAAGTGCAGCCCAAAGTCTTCACCTTATTTCTAATAAAGATTAAAATAATCAAAGAAGAATAACTTATAGCCCAAAGTCTCCACAGTAAGTCACTTTCAATGATGAAGACAAACCCAGTAACTAAAATGTAGCTTAAAGACTCCAAAATCAACTTCCTAGCACCTTCTGTTTTATATAAATTTCACACCACAATCCAATAAAAGCACAATAAAATGTAATGAAAAAGACATAAGAACATCTCCAACACACCATAACTTTATCTCAACACAAGGATTAAAATATCACTTGTTTTCCTTATATTGAATGGAATTCAAGATTTACAATATGAACACAAAGTTTCAAAAATTATTTTTCAATTCAGAAACATTTCACTTCTATATCCCTTGGTGATCATTTTTATAAATAGCATCCTCTTATTTATAAAGAGGAACTATGGAAAAAAATAGGAAAAACATAAATATTTGACTTATTCTAAGATAGAGTCCTATTTGACTTAGGACTGTGTACTTTTCCTACATGTAATTTACACTGAACAAAATTAGATAAAAAAATATAAAAATAAACTAAGTGTCCTTGGATACATGAATTTATTCCTTTTTATTTTCTCAAGATATTCCTCGTATCTCTGTATGTTGGCTTGAACTTCCTTCTTATCTAGCCATAAAGTGATTTTGGAAATGGCAAGAATCCTCGTGATAGAATCTGTCAGATAAAAAAATATAAAAATAAACTAAGTGTCCTTGGATACATGAATTTATTCCTTTTTATTTTCTCAAGATATTCCTCGTATCTCTGTATGGTGGCTTGAACTTCCTTCTCATCTAGCCATAAAGTGATTTTGGAAATGGCAAGAATCCTCGTGATAGAATCTATTAGATTAACTAGCAAGTCTTTACTTCTATCCATGATTCTCTATAATTTATCTATTATCACTTAAAGTTTAATCAATATATCAATGGAATCTAGTGTAAATGTCTCTATTTTAGCCTCTATGTGAACCCAAAAAGTGAACTCTTTAATAATTGTTTCAGTAGAAAGAATTTCCTTTGAATCATTAATCACCTAACGAGGAAGTTCTCCAATTTTATCTATAAGGTCCAGTCCTTTGTTAATGCATATATCTTGGGCTTATTCATGACTCTTGATTAGATTAAGGAGAATTTATTTTTTATTCACCATTGACTCTTTGTATTCTACGTACATTTTCATGCTTGAAATGATCTTTTGTTCAATCAAAAGCTCCATATTGAATTGACGTAGTTGATTCCATGTTTGAATATATTTATCCATCAATTATGAATCTTGAGAAAGAGTATCCAGATTTTGTTGTATTTCTATTTTTACTTCATCCAAGTTTTTGAGAAAATTAATGGAAGATATTATCTATTGAGTACCTTGTATTATCAGTCTCTCCATCCAGGCATTGACTGCCTGACCTTTTGACCCAATTTTGTCAGTTTGCTAAATATCTTTCTTATTAATATCACCCCCAATAGGTTCCAAAGATTCAAAAGTTTGTGTGATCTTTAGTATAACTAAATTTAATTTTTCTACTTGTACTTTTAGTTGATATTTAATCACTTTGTTTGTATCATTCTCTCAAGCAATGATGTTATTACTGCCTATAAATCTTCTTTCACACCTTCATGAGTTTGTTTACCAGGTTTATCCATCCAATATCATAATTAGATAATTGGATATCTTCAATGATCTTATCTTCTAAAGGAATTACAACTTCAGCATATTTGTAACTAGATGCAATAATCACTCTTGACATTGTTTTAGCCTTTTTAGCCATTTTTGGATTCACTGGTTGGAGTTGACCAAAATCAAAGTCTTCTAGTGCTACATCTTGCTTCTTATTTTTATGAGTTTGTGATTTTAACCAAGGGTGAATAAAAGATGGATCTCCTTGTGTAGAGGATGCCAAAGCTTAGGATGTTGAGAGAAGATCAACAATTTATGAGGTAAGTGGAATAGAAAGTGGGATAGAGGTAGTGGGTAATTGGATGGATACTAATGGAATGGTAGTTATGATAGGTGAATTTGGAATGAGAATGGAAAAAAATTTAGTTGTTGGCAAGTTGGAAACATGAGTGGAGGAGACCTTGATTGTTAATTTGGAGGATGAAGTAGACATGAACTTGTCCATATCTTGCTGAGTGATATATAAATTGGTGTCTGACTCTATTGACTTAGAATGGCTAGGAAAATTAGACAAAGAGTCAAAAACTTGGTCCAACGTACTATACTGAGGAACTTAAAAGAGTAATACTTGGGGGTGAAGGGGGAGATGAGAGAATAGTTTGGAGAGGTATTGTGAAAGCATCTAGAATAGTGGGATTGAAATGAGGAAGAATAGAAGATGCTACCTATGAAGTTTCTATTCATGATACTTCAACTTGAGAAATTTCCCCTTGAGAGGTCTCTACTTGGGAGGTCATTGGTGGTTAAATTTCAACTTAAACTGGTGTTTCACTTGTGATTGAATTTTCCTCTTGGCCCAATTAGTCATTATTTTTTGTATCTACTTCTTTGCCTTTTCCCTTACCTCAACTTATAAACACAAAACTAACTTTTTATGTCGAGGTGGAGGCATATTATTTATTATTTTTTCTTAGATCTTCATGTTTCTTTGTCATCTCCTCATCATATTCTTCTTCTGAACCAATCTTGAATGACTTTAGTTTGATCTTTTGTCTTTCCAACCAAACATTAGTTCTTGCAAGAATGGGTTGAAATCTATCTCTAATAGAAGTGGATTCTTTAACTGACCATTGGATGGGAGGAAGAGGAGTTGAATCCACTTGATTTTTCTCATATGATGGATCTAATATATTCCCATCATCTATCAAATTGTCAGGAATATCTACCAATTTTAAATTGATAATATGATCAATAGTGAGGTAACTATAATCAAGTCTAATTATGTCTTTGTCAGTTCTACATTCTACCCAAATGTCTTCAATTATATGTATGTGAGTGATATTATGTTTGAGATTCTCATTCATTAGCTTGTAATCAAAATTTTCTCTAATCTTGAATTTCTTAAGTGTAATCCACAGCAATTTGGTTTCCATGGTTTTGGCCTTTGGAGTAGTGGCAATTGTGTACCAACCAATATTGATTTGAAATTTGAAGCCTTTTTGTGGGCATCTAATTTTTTTTTATGCACACTCATTACTTGTCTACACATATCCATTAATATTAACTTGTCACTTGGTTTCCTAGGTAGCATGTAAGGTTTCTCATTGAACCCTCATACCCTGATATAGGTAAAGGTTTAGAACTGTAAGAAAATACAACCAACCCTATTAACCTATGCCCATGCCTAATTTGAAACTCTCTTTTTTTATATATATTTCTCAAAAGTACAAATGAATTTTTAGAAGAAAGCATCATTAAATCTCTTGTAATGTTTGATGCTTTCTTTCAAAGTCAGTTATGGATAGTGCTCATATACAGGAACATTTCTTCTCTCACCAACAATAGTTAAACCCAAGAAAGACTTCATATTGGGTGTAGCATATATGAGATATGAAGCCATATAAAACTTGATTGAAGAAGCCACCTCAGAGAGTTGATGACAGATGGCATCACTAATTTGTTTACCCCAAAAGATATTTTCCTTGTTCCTTTTGATAACCTAAATGTATTGATACATCCATTCTGGGAAAATGTTTTAAGTTGGTATTCCTTTCACTCTAATTAGGAGGATGATCAAATCCCCTACCTCCTCTAGTAATGGTGGGCTGAGGAGTCTTGAGCCATTTGGAGTTGATTTTCTTCTTACACTTCTCAAGACCTTTATTATAGTATTCCTGAGTTGATTCTACAATTAAGTCTAAATACTCTTCAATCTTAAAGAGGTGGAAGATTTTTCCTCATCGAGGTGAATGGCCACTTTACCCTTTAAATTCTTGACTGATCTATTTTCCTTATCAAAATGTGTATCCATGGTCAAGATGAATTCATAATCCTCTACTGACATGAGAAATGTGACATCTAAGTGGATCTCATTATTAAGTACCAATTGCATATGAGATGTAATGGGATCTCTTCCCAGTCTCTATAAAAACTTAGCCATGTCCATATGTCCAATCTTTGTGTCCCCAATATAATCTACATTTGAATCAACTACAAATAATGGAAGCACACCCTAAAACTTGTACTTTATTTTCTTCTTATTTGGAGAATTGTTTGACATTGATCAAATAACTCCAAGTAGGATAATTTGGTTATCCAAAGTTAGCATTTTTCATTCTTTTTGTAAAAATGTAAGAGTAGTAAAAAATAGTGCTCTTACACAAGATATGGTGAAGGTTGTGTAGTTCAGAGAATTTTCTCTGAACTGCACGAGACTTGGAAAGTTTTGAGAAGTAAGTCAGAGAAAATTCTCTAACTTTCATAACTTGGAAAAAACTTCTTTCATACAAGTTAGATAATTTCTCTGACTTGCATAACTTGGTTTTAACTTCCTGAGTATAAGTCTGAGAAAATTCTCTGACTTGCACGAGGATAGAGTAAGATTGGATGTATGTCTGAGAACATTCTTTAACTTGTATCTAATTTGATTGTTTTGTGCATGTCGATGAATTTTCTCTGACTTGCACAAAATGAGGTAGGGTTAGTTAAATTTATGTACATTAGAGAATTTTCTCCAAAGTGCATCAAAAGAGAATGTGTACTTTAGAGAAAAGTCTCTAATGTACATGAGGTGAATAAAATGACAAGTGTAACTTAGAAAAAATTCTTTGAGATGCACGGGGATTAGAAAAAATCAAGATAAAACCCCTGACTAAAAAAAGGGGGTGAAAGTTTTGGGATAGGATAATAATTAAAACCCTAGGTGGTGCGACCAACCAATAATGAGAAAAAATTAAAAAAAGGAAAATGGAAATGAAAACCCTACCTGAAATGCATGTTCAAAATTCCATGTGTAATCGAGGGTAACTGCAAAAAATGGTGATAGGGGACGTGTTGACAAGCTCATAAATGGTGATGGTAGACTACAAACAAGCTTAAAAATGGTGATGAAGAAGATAAAAAGATGGTAAAAATAAAAAATTACAAGTCATAATATATATAAAATGTGGTAATTAATGCCCATTAATTACCAAGGGTGGTGGGTCCCATGTGTAAGATCAAAAAAAATCTTAACCTTGCATGTGCAAAGTCAGAAAAAATATCTAACTTTTTACAAATCATATGCAAAATCAAAAAAATTATCTGAATCAACACAAAAAGAAACAAAGTGTAGTTCAGATAAAATTCTCTAAACTTTAGGATGCAAAATTCCCTCAAAAGGTCAACTTTCTTGGGAAAAACAAATGCAAGGAGGCAGTGATCAACCTCATTTTGCATGCTTAGAGATAATGGGATACAAAAAGGACAAGTTTCATAGGGGTTATCCCTTGAATTGATCCTACTAAATTCAATGATAATATTTTAAAAACCTATTTGGTTGTGCTCGCATTGAATCAGATGATTGTAGAAAATTGATATTTGGCTTAGGAGGAATTACATACAAATAAGACAACACTAAGGCAAATGTTTGGTTAGATAGATAGTTAGGTGGATTTCCTAGTTCTATATAGATCCAATAAGCATGAGATTCCTCAGAGGCTATCAATCCATGCTTCTTAAATAATTAATTTAAAATTTTGAAAGATAAAATACTTACATAAATCATGAAAGATACTAAAATTGAATACAAGAAATACTTGATAAAGAAATTGACTAAATTGACTAATTATAGAAATAAGTGGGTCAATACTAATGCTAAATAGGTCGATTGTGGTTTATAAAATAGGTTGGGGGTTTGTGAATAGGTAGACAAAAATAAATTTGGATTTGGTTGAGGGCAGGTGGGTGAAAATATCTTGTTATTTTTTGACACAGTGAGTGTCACTGGTTGGTGTGACCATTGGTGGTTATAGTAACCATTAGTGGTTAGATATACCATTGGTGGTCAAGATGACCATCTATGATTACTATATGTTGGGGTTGGGTGATAAAAAGGTCAGATTGATGGGGTTATAGAAGGCAATTCTAGGAGATTAGTTTATGTTGGGCTGATTATGAAATGGAAACAAAGTAATTAATAGATTGAAAAAAAATACTTATCTTGCTAGAGGTTGATATGGTAAATGGTTGAGGTGGTTGGATTTTTGATGGAGTTTGGTTTGATTCTACTAGAGCAATGGTACTTGGTAGTTGGTTGAGGGGTGGTGGCAAGTTAGCTCTTTGTCATGATGGCTAGATTTATAGAAGAATACCTATAAAGAAACTCTGGATATAAAATCTCTTGATAGTTTTGGGATCCTTTTTCACCTCCTAATCCTCTCTTATTATAGGAAGGAAGGAGAGGAGAAATAATATGTAAACAAAATGTTCAACTTCTTGTCTAATTTTAACTTTGATATGCACGGGTTCACACACAAATAAAATAAGCTAATTATAAAAAATTAAGGTAGATTGAAGGGTCAATTAAGTTGGTTTAGATTATGAAACCTGACCATCGATGGTTACAATGACCATCAACGGTTAGGGTTTCCATTGGTAATTGAGGGTCAAGGTCAAGTTGAGTTAAAGAGGTGGGTTTAGTTAGTAGGTCAATCTAACTTGGGTTAAGTCTAGTTTGTAGTCGAGAGGCCAAAGGTTGGGCCCAAGGGGGTCTTGAGGTGGTCCAAGGGAATTACAACATTTGAAACTATCATGTGCATATTTTTAGTGTCTATATTTCACCCCTTTTTGTTATGTAATTTGTATCAAAAAGCTACAAAACAAAAATGGATTGTTGGTAGAAGGTTCGGTTGCCTCGAGTATGGGAGGAGGTGTTCCCCCTCAAATTGGGAAGTGATGAGGTAAAATAGAAACAAGTGCAGGTTTGATGAGTTGGTAAGGTGGTTATGAAAGGTGAACATCATAGGTTAGGCACTATAAGGAAAACATGCACACAAAGTGTGATGAGAGTGTGATAGCCAAGATCATGCATTGACTAGGTTGTCATAATTGGTAAAAATTAAGGTCAGTATTAGAAGGATAAGTGATAAGTGGATCACATGACCATATTTATATATGATGGTTGGGAACACTCGTAAATGTAAGTCTCCTAAGTAAGGTTTATGTTTTCATGGGTATCCAAGGTAGGAATTACTCTCAAGGAAAACACAAATTGGTCAGGTGAAGTCATGGGTATCTAAGGTAGGAAGTGCTCCTAAGAAGACACAAGTTGGTTAGGTGTGTGTAAGATAGTGTAAGTTCAAAAATAGGTCAACATGGTAATTATTGTCATTGCAGTCAAAAAGACCAGGCAAGATTGTTAAAAAACATGCATGAGTTAGGCCAAAATGGACCAATGGTAAGGTGATGAGGTGATTCATATGATATGTAGAAAAGGTAACTCCATGAGTGGACACTTAGTGAGGTATGTGCCAAAAAATTTGAAAATTTGTTGGTCCAGTGGGTGAAAACAAATACCAATTATCTGATCATTGACGATCAAGGATCCTTAGGTCAACCATTGGTGGTCAGGTTAAGACCCTAAAAGTACACTAACAAAAGCATTGAGTGAGTCAATTGAATTCATTTGCTTATTTTTACTGTTGATAGTGAGAGTTTGGCATTTTTTGGCGTTTTGTGCAAGAGTGCTAATGATGACTGCTATTAGGTGGGTTAGTAATTTGGATTGACAAAGTGGATCAAGTAGATCAAAGTGTTATAGAGTGACAAAGCCAAGATGGAGGGTGGATGAGGATAGGGTCAGGTAGAGGGTCCCTGGATTCCTCCTTGACAATGATCAAGGAATGAGGTAGGGGTTATTATTCAAATTAGTAGATTAGTTTGATTTGGAATTTTTAATTAAATTTGATTGATTTGTTATTGGTTTTTTGGGTGGGTTTAGGTTTGACCTAGGTATATGGTTTTCTTGGTGTTTTAATAAAATTTGTGGTTGAATTTAAAATTAGATAGGGTGGGGTAGCTAGGGTAAGGTGGGGGTAGGATTAGGTAGCAATTGGTAGGTCATTTGTGTTGCTTGGGTGGTTCTTTAGGTAGTTAGGTTTGAGGTGAGTTCTACTAGAAGTCACACATAGTGATTGTTGATAATCATCTTGACCATTAATGGTCGATGACCATAGGCCTGACCATTGGTGGTCATAGTGACTATCAATGGTTAACCAAGTGGTAAAATGTTTTGATAAAAATTCAAGTTAATTTGTTTAATATTTTTTAATGCTTGAATGTTATAAAGTTTTTTTAGTGGTGTGTGAAGGTTAAAACCTTATTCAATATTTTTAAGTTTATTGTAATGGATGAGGTCAAGGGTAGAGTTTTAAGATAAGGGGTAATGGTCAAATAGGTGATGATGAGGGTGTATGGTAATAGGTCATGGTTTTAAGGGTTAAGGGTAGATAAGATATGATAAGAGGCTAAGTTCCTAGGAAAAAAGTATAGAGAACTAAGTTATTTACTATTAAAAATTTATAGGCATGAGAGCAGATTCAGATGTGAAATTGGGTACCTCACATTTTTTGGAGATCCATCGAGGGATGACCATAATAGACTGGGCTCACATGGAAAAGGTGGGCCTTAGAGTGATGTTATACTATCAACACATGCCATGGGATGTGGCAATGATCGTGTCCCTCATCAAGAGATAGGATCTAGCCACTAACACCTTTCTACTACCAACTGGTGAGATGATGATCTTACTAGAGGATGTGCACAAGATCACTTGGTTACCCATATAGGGTGATCCAATATATCACATTGAGAAAGAGGAGAGATATGAGTTCTTATAGCTATTAAATGGAGATGATCATGAATTTTTTTGATGGAACACTTGAGGATTCATCTATACTTTAATCTATTAGAGGGTAAGGGGTGAGAAGAGACTACTTACAATGATGATGATCATAGTATCATGCTTTAATATTCCAAATTTGAGTAGTGAGAGGTTTCCCTATCTATTTTTGGGGGTATTGGTTGAGATTTTATTGGGCCACACACTATTTGGTTGGGTGCTTGTGATTCTAGTGTAGATATATAGGGAGATATGGGGTTTTAGAGCTCATAAGAGATATGACATTAGCATGAACTTCTTACTATACTGCTAGGCATATGAGCACATCTAATTTCTATGATCGGTGGGGTTACCATAGGAGGGTTATGCCCAGATGGAATTCATAATCAGCTTCATGCAGTGGAGAGATGATTTTTCCTTATCTAGACTAGGAGGAGGGATACATGGCATTGATTGGTTTAGGGGTGCTTTAGATGGCTTGGTCATAGGTGATGTTATCTAGAAGCCACATGTCAAGTTTATAGAGTGGGCTAGATACAAGAGACACATATTTTCCTTATAGAGTTATGTTGTTCCTAAAATTTGTCACTTGATTTTTAGGATAACAAACTGACCATTTTGGTCCTGTAGGCCAAAATTCTCTCTTTCTTTCTTTGAAAATGTTTAGAGCAGCTAAATTTTATCAAATATTCAAGCCTTTTTAGCTAAGGAAGTCACAGGTTCAATAGGTAAGATTTATTCAAAGGAAGTTCAAAATACTTAAGGCTTTTCCTTAGTGTTTTGAGGATGGTTCAACACAAAGGTTCAATCAAAAGAATTAACGGTGGGATTCAAACAATTGGAATGAACCAACGAACCATTAAACCATTGAACCCTACCTCTGCAAGGTTCAAAGGTTCAATGAGTTCAATAAGTTTGATAGACTTAGAGAATGAAAGGCTTCAAAGAAAGAGAATGAACCATTGAACCTTGAACCAAGAGAGTTCAAAGGTTCAAAGAGTTTAAAGTTTGAAAGGAAGCTTCGAGTGAATGAAATAAGTGGAAGATTCTAGAAAGAAGTTCAAACAAGAAGTTCAAAGAAATGGTTCGACTGAAGAAGAAAAGAAAATGAATGTGGCCCTTCATAAAACATTGAACCTTTGAACCATTGAACCTTTGAACCAAAAGAGTTCAAGGTTTAAGGTTTAAAGAGGTTCAAAATGACCAGTGACATCCCCACAGATGTCAATTTCAGGGTGATGGAATAACCATTGGTTTTTAAAACCCCTGAGAACAAACTCAGTGACCAACCAACGAAGGAGCCAAAGATCCAGTTGAAAGCGAGAAGGTAGCCTTGAGAGCTCAGATCACCAAGGAAAGACAAAACATGGCAAGGAAAGAGAGAACAAGTATATGAAATATAGAAATATTTATAGGAGAGTTATTTCTAATAGGTGAAATAGTCCACTAGGTGGACATCAGGGAACATAAACATTCAAAGGCACGGCCTATTTTTCTTTGTTGAGTAAAGGTGAATGGACAGTCGTGTAAGTATCCAAAAGAAGAATAGGTGGCCCATACTTTGAAGGTGATATTTGATATAATTTAAAATGCTAAAGATAAGGCTGATGACCTATTCTAGCATGTTCCCTTCACAAAATTTAAAATGCATTAAAGGCATTCAATTTAGCATGGGTCATTTTCATGAAAACAAGTGCCCAAGTCTTTCAGGGGATGCTATATAGTGTAGTATCTCATTTTGTATAAAGAGATCTCTCTATTATTAGAAGTGGAGCTCTACCAAAATTAAAAGGCAATCCTAAGACTTTGAGCTCACACTGTTAATAATATTTTGTTGAATGAATTAGAAAGCAAGCAACCTTTTAGACTTTGTGTTGGAATAAGCTTGTGTCATCTAGAAAATTGTTCTTATGTCTGTTTCTTAAATACATTCTTGTCCATTCAATCAAACAAGCAAAATAAGTGGAAGTAAGCTGGAAGATGTCCTAAAGTTGACTGTGGGAGACTTTATACTACCATAATTGTCTTCAGTCTATGTTTTGTGTAAAGGATACTAGAGAGACTTTGAGCTCTCTTTATCCTTCGTTATCTTTTACTCTGTTGTAGTTTTAGGTGCAGACTATGAGCTGCACTTAATCCTACTGTGTTACTTTGTCCTAATCAATAAGAGAGACAATGAAAGACTTTGTGCTTTCATTAGTTTCTTGTGGTTTCTATTACTATCCAGGAAGAATCTTGCTATTTACTGAATATCACTTCTGAAAGAAGAGAAGTGCCTTTTTAGTAATTACATAGAAATTCTCCTCTATTCTATGAACATCATCTCTGAAAAAAGAGAGATGGATGGTACGATTTCACCCCTGTGTGTATTTTCAGCATATATATAGTATACTATAGTTTATAGGGAACCTCCACTTGTTGAGAGGAGAGATTTGTCTCAATTTGGTTGTGGCCACCACATCCATTTTGATAGATAAATCTCCTTATGTTGTGGTTGATGCACCTATTTTCCATCAGTCAGCTAGTGACAAAATATTTACCCAATAGTTTTTGGCAACTCCACTGGGGAAGAACATGGACTTTGAAGCCTCAAGCTTCAAATTTAAGAAGTTCCAATTCTTTTCCATATCCATTTTAAACCTCTCACAGACCCACCATACAAATAAAGCTAGAGAGCTCAAGGTATTGTTGACCCTGTATTTGAGCTTGTGCAGCAAAATAATTTTGATCTTTCCCCTCCACAAACTCACTTTCAGTGAACTAGGATTTTTCCTCCTACAAACATCATGTCCCCAATACCAAGCAAAGCTACTCTTTCCTCTGCTAGTAGAGCTTTGTCCATACGTATCCCACAGAGATTTATTATCCCTCCTTTCAATAGCCATATTATGGTAGTCCAAGGCCCCTGGGGTAATACCTTTGGTCCCCTGAATCTGGCCCCACCTCTACATGAGCTACCCCGTAGCTCAAGGAAAATTTCCCCAAGTTCTATGGTGATGGGAAGGTTCATCCTGATGAACATATAACAACCTTTTGCATAGCCTATGGTGTAATAGGCATTGAATATGAAGACATTGCAATCAGACTATTTTTGGAGACATTGTAAGGTGTTGTTGCAGACTAGTTTGATCACCTATAAGCACAAATAGTAACTAACTGGAACACTCTCAAAGCCAAATTTGAGGCCAAGTTCAAACTTGCAGAAGATACACATGCCCTGTTAGCCTAGCTTACACAAATGAAGAAGGAGCCTCATGAACCCATGAGAGACTTTATTTCCAAATTCGACAAGTTGAGGAACATGATTCCTATAATTGCTCAGCCAATGCCTGAGAATCTCAAATGCTTCTTCATCAGTTCTCATCTTCTTGAAGTAAGTTTCCTATTGAGACGAGTTGGCCAAATAGATCTTGCTGTAGCTCAAATTTTGGTGACTGAGGTTGAAGATGACCTTATCTTGATAGTAAAGATAAGAAGAGATCCTAACAGAGGTGAATATTCTTCATCTTCTGAATATTCTTCTATAGGCACCACTGATCCTATGGTGCAAAAGTTAACTAATGAATTGCTAGCTCTTAAAAATCAAATGGCACAAGGGATGTCTGTTCCTCCTTATCAAGATATACTAAGAAGGATGTTTCCCAACCATTCATATTAGGGTAATGCTTCTATAAATCAAGGGTAACCAAATTGCCTTCCTCCCCCACCAGGGAAGCTTGCCATTGAAGCAGCACCAGCTAACTCAGAAGTTGGTTATCTTGAAACTGAATCTAATTTTTCTTTCCAACTTAAGTTAAACCAAGAAGATGGCACTGATCACTTTTTAAAAGGCCAAGAAGAATTAGCTGGTGACTCCAACATTGGTTTTTTGAATTAAGTAGATGAACCCAAAAGTAAAGGAGAAGTGTTTGATGGATCATACATAGTATTTACTAGGTCCCAGAACCAGTCAGCTCAACCAATGGATAAAGAAAAAATAGGGAAAGAATCTCAACCAGCAATTTCAATTGCTAAATGAGGAACTTCACTACCTTTCCAACCAAAGGACACAGTGATCACTAAAAAAGTAAGTACCTCAAATGTTCCTTCACCTTCTGCTTCAAATTCACAGACCAGTCCCACACCCAGTAAAATCCAAATTGATGGACTGCCTTCCTCTATTTTGAATTTATTTTAGTCATTTGATATAATTGACCATGTTAAGAAGACCAAAATTCAAATGTCTGAGTTTGAATTCTTGCAATCCAACCCTGAGTAGTTGGATAATTTAGTTCAATGCGTCAATAATAAAATCGTCCCTATAGGACAAGAAATTTTGAAAGCAACTTATGATCCCCTAAAGAACACACCTACCTAAAATAATATTTTGATTACTCCTCCAGCTACCCCTGGAAAGATAGAACCATTTTATGTCTCCCTGCTGATAAATGGTCATCAGTTGAATAATTGCATTATTGATTCTGGTGCATCTGACAATGTCATGCCTGTCAAGGTGGCAGAATATCTTGGTCTCACACTGACTAAGACCTTCAAGAGATGTTTCTCTATGGAAAACAAATAGGTGTCTCTACTGGGACAAATTAAAGATGCTCAATTTGCATTTGCAGCCTTCCCAGATAAGAGAATTAAAATGACAATCCTGGTGGCTGATGTCCCAGCCTCCTATGGCATTCTTCTTGGGCAAAATTTTTGCAAGGACATTGGTGGAAAATTGAGCATGGACCTATCTGAGGCAAGGATTCCTATCAAGGGTATCATGCAAAGGCTACTTCTTGAGAAGAAATTGAAGTACATTGTTACCCAAACTTCAGTGCCTAAAGCTCAAATTCTATTTGAATCTTCATGCATGGGTAATTACTTTTTGACTACTGAAGATGTTTCTATTTTAGCAGATGAAAATTATATAAGTGACAATCCAAAAAATTTATACGAGACATCAAAATAATTGGTAGGGCATAGTACACATGAAAAATGATCTTCTCTTCCTAATGAAGAAAAATCTGAAAGAAGATCAAATTATGATGATATCTGGATTTTGGAATTCAATGGCAACAACTCTTCTACCAGTTCTAGAGCTGGAGTTGTTTTGATATCTCCTCAAGGAGATATTTTTCCATATGCATATAAGTTACAGTTCAACAACACCAACAACACTGCTGAGTATGAATCGTTGTTGTTTGGATTAAATGCTGCTCAAGATAAAGGTGTCAAAATCCTTCATGCCAAAGGAAACATTGAACTGGTGGTTTTTCAGGTGAGGAACCTATACCAAACCAAGAATGAGAGATTGTGACATTATCATAATCTAGTGTGGGACTGTATTGAAATATTTGATGCTTTCAGTATTTCTATCATGCCTAGAGAATTCAATATCCGTGTAGATGCATTGGCCATCTCTGCAACTCTCTTGGTCCCTCACCAAGATTTTAAAGAAGATAGGTATAATATCAAGTTGGTCTTTTGACCAAGTGTACCTGATAATGTTGACCATTGGTAGGTATTCAATGGTGATAACCAAATCAATGCTTTTTTGGAACAAAGAGACAGCTTTGAAAAGCTTCAATTTGAAGGCAGTGAATCTCCACCACAGGAATCAGCTCCCAAAACAAATTCAAATACTAATGAAGAGTTACTTCAGCTCAAAGGGAATAAAATTCCCAAAGGATTAGTTTCTCTTGAGAAACTATTTGACAAACATGATAGGTTTGTCAAAGAATAGAAAATGGATTCAAAATCCTCCAAAGATTTTGATCAAATCAATTTGAGTACAGAAGATAATCTAAAAATGGTCAACATCAGGAATTGTTACACCCCTGATGAAAAACTCAAATTTATCACTCTAATTTGCCATTACATTGATATTTTGGCCTATTCATATGATGATCTGAAACCTCTTAGACCTAAAGAAATCTAACACAAAATTCCCCTTAAGATTGGGTCATTGCCTCACAAGTAGAAGCAAAGGCAGTACAATCCCAGGGTATCAGGCACAATTTTGTCTGAGATACAAAAAATTTTGAATGCAAGAATTATTTTCCCAATCCATCATTCCACCTAGGTTACGAATATAGTCCCTATAAGAAAGAATAATGGAGAAATTCATCTATGTGTCTATTTCAAAAATCTGAATCAGTCATCTTTAAAGGACAACCATCCCCTACCCATCATGGATCAACTGCTATAGATAGTGACTAGTGATGAGATGTTATCAATGTTAGATGGATTTTTAGGATATAATCAAGTGGAAGTTAGTGAATTAGACTAGCATAAGACCAATTTCACAACACCTTGGGGCACCTTTGTATATTGCAGAATGTCTTTTGGCTTAATCAATGCTGGTGCCACTTTATAAAGAGCAATGGATCTTGCTTTTAGAAATGAAATAGGTAAATTTATTGTGGTATACCTTGATGATTTGATAGTCTTTTCTAAGAATCATCCTAATCATGTGCATCATCTACAACAAGTGCTGGAGCGATGTAGGTAGAATGGTATTTCTCTTAATCCCAAGAAGTCAATTTTTGGGGTTACAGAAGGTAAACTTCTCGGTCACACTATGTCCCGAGAAGGCAAAGATTGACCCAAAAAGGGTCAAATCCATTCAAGAGCTTGTTCTTCCTACCAGTAAGACTACAGTTCACTCTTTATTTGGAAAGATGAATTTTTTACGAAGGCTCATTCCTAAATTTATAGAGAATACTCGTTACATTGTTAATATGATGTAGGGCAAAGCCACTTTCAGCTGGACTGAAGAAGGAAAGTCAACATTTCAAGACATCAAAGAAGCTATCACCCATGCCCCAATCTTGGTTTATCCTGATTACACTAAAGAATTTGTGATGTACAACTATGCTTTTGAATACATGCTTTCAACCATCTTGGTTCAGCAGAACAAAGAAGGTGTGAAATCTCCCATATCCTTTATGAGTTGTCCTCTCAAATCTCATGAGCTAAAGTATTCAAATATGGAGAAGCATGCTTATGATATGGTAAAGGTGGTAAAACACTTCCATTTTTACATCTTGAACTCACACACTATTGTTTTAATTTTTGATACAACAGTCAAGTCCATACTAACTCAGCAAGATTTTAGAACTAAAAGGGGTAATTGGATTGCCAAAATCTAAGAGTTTGATCTTGTTATCAAACCAAAAAAGCTTGTGCGGGGAAGGGGTCTTTGCTAATTAATTGTTGATAACATATTAGAAGAAGTAGAGTATGAAAAAATAGAAGTTGAAGACACACCAATAGTTCTTTTTGTCACCACTACGAATGAGTGATATTCGAATATTGCTCATTTCCTTACCTATGGTGAGTGTCCTGCTCACCTGTCTCATAAATAAAAGAGGACTGTTAAGTTGAAAGCTTCCATTTTTTTCCTATGGGATAATGGTCTGTATAAAAGGAACCTTGATGGGTTATTCCTTCGCTACATGGATAAATTGTAACAAAACAAACTTTTGGAGTCCTTCCATAATTTGGCTTGTGGAGGACATTTTTCCACACCTATAACTGTCGATAAGATTCTATGAGACAGGTACTATTGGCCTACTCTATTTTAAGATTCATACACTCGGGTGCATAGATATGAGTTGTGTCAATAATTCATTGGCAAACCCAACTTGGTTGCATTACCTCTCAAGCCTATGGTTATAGAAGAACCATTTCAGGAATGGAGAATTGATTTTATTGGCACTGGTAATTCTTCCTCAAGTGTTAGACATGATTATGTCCTCACAGCCATAAACTACTTTAACAAATGGGTGGAATCCATTCTAGTCAAGCATGCTACTTCAGAAGTAGTGTGTAATTTTTTCAAGGAAAATATCATTTCTAGGTTTGGAGTCCCAACCAAAATTGTAACAGACAATGCAGCCTATTTCTCTTCTCATGAGATTACTCAGTTATATTATTATTATGGGATTATTCTCTCCCACTCTTTTGACTATTATCCACAAGGAAATGGTCAAGTAGAATAAAGCAACAAGAACTTGGTGACCATTATCATGAAGATGGTAGATGATAATCAAAGAACCTGGCATAAAGCATTATTTGATGCTTTATGGGCAAACAAAATTACACCTAAGAGGGAAATTGGTATGTCCCCATTCCAACTTATATATGGTCTCAATGTAGAGATACCAATCACCCTAGAATTACTAGCATTAAATTTAGCAAAGGTAGTGGAAGATTTAACTTTTGAAAGTCCCATCGACAAGAGGATCATGTGCTTGACTAAACTTAATAAGCAAAGAACTATGGTGGTAGACCGAATTGATGTGCATCAAAGTTTGGTAAAGAGACTCTTCGACCAGAAAGCAAAGATCTATTATTTTTAGATTGGAGATCAAGTCTTGTTGTGGGATAAGAGGAGAGAACCAAAAGGAATGCATGGAAATTTTGATTCCTTATAAAGAGGCCCATTTGCCATTCACCATTTAAATGGTGAAAATAGTTTCTTGTTGAAATATCAAGATGGAACGCCATTTGCTTTGCCTCATAGTGGGTAGAATATGAAGCTCTTCAATCCTTGAAGTATTAGATAAGTCCATTTGTACATATATACATTTGTATAGTCTTTCTTTATCTTATATTTTTCATTTATTTTTAGTGTCATTCATTTTTGGTGCCTTTCTTTTTGGGTAAGCATGACTCCATAGCCCAATGGCATAGATGAAGGCACTGAGATTCTAGATTTTACTCCCTTAGATTGATTCAATTTTCAATCGATGGAAGTTCCCCAACTGGAGCCAACTGTTGTTCTCAAAATCTATCACTTGCTTTTGAGGACAATAGACTGACCATTTTGGTCCTGCAGGCCAAAATGCTCTCTTTCTTTATTTCAAAATGTTTTGAGCAGTTAAGTTTTTCAAATATTCAAGCCTTTTTAGCTAAGGAAGTCGCACGTTCAATAGGCAGGCTTTCTTCAAAGGAAGTTCAAAACACTTAGGCTTTTCCTTAGTGTTTTGAGGATGGTTCAACGCAAAGGTTCAATCAAAAGACTTAATGATGGGCTTTAAATAATTAGAATGAACCATTGAACCCCGCTTTTGCAAGGTTCAAAGATTCAATGAGTTCAATAAGTTCGATAGACTTAGAGAATGAAAGGCTTCAAAGAAAGAGAATGAACCGTTGAACCATTGAACCTTAAACCAAAAGAGTTCAAAGGTTCAAGGGGTTCAAAGAGTTCAAAGTTTAAAAGGAAGCTTAAAGTGAATGAAGGAAGTGGAAGATTCTAGAAAGAAGTTCAAACAAGAAGTTCAAAGAAATGGTTCGATCAAAGAAGAAAAGAAAGCAAACGCGGCCCTTCACAAAACATTGAACCATTGAACCTTTTGAAAAATTAAGTTAGCCAAAGTATAACGAGAAACATAAATGCATATTCAAGGTTCAAGGTTCAAAGAGGTTCAAAATGACCAATGATGTCCCCACAGATGTCAATTTTAGGGTGATGGAATAAGTATTGATTTTTAAAATCCCTGAGAACAAACTCAGCGACCAACCAAGGAAGGAGCCAAAGACCAGCTGAAAGCGAGAAGGTAGCCCTGAGAGCTCAGATCACCAAGAAAAGACAAAACGTGGAAAGAAAAGAGAGAACAACTATAGAAAATCTATAAATATCTATAGGAGAGTTATTTCTAGTAGGTGAAATAGTCCACCAGGTAGACATCAGGGAACATAAACATTCAAAGGCACGGCCTATTTTTCTTCATTGAGTAAAGGTGAATGGACAGCCATGTAAGTATCTAAAAGAAGACCAGGTGGCCCATACTTTGGAGGTGATATTTGATATAATTTAAAATTCTAAAGATAAGGCTGATGACCTATTCCAGCATGTCCCCTTCATAGAATTTAAAATGCATTCAAGGCATTCAATTCAGCATGGGCCATTTTCATGAAAATAAGTGCCCAAGTCTTTCAGGGGATGCTATATAGTGTAATATCTCATTTTGTATAAAGATATCTCTCTATTATTAGAAGTGAAGCTCTGCCAAAATTGAAAGGCAATCTTGAGACTTTGAGCTTAGACTGTTAATCATATTTTGTTGAATGAATGAGAAATCAAGCGACCTTTCAGACTTTATGTTGGAATAAGCTTATGTCATCTAAGAAATTATTCTTATGTCTATTTCCTAAATACATTCTTGTCTATTCAATCAAACAAGCAGAATAAGTGGAAGTAAGTTGGAAGATGTCCTGAAGCTAATTGTGGGAGACTTTGTGCTACCATAATTGTCTTCAATCTGTGTTTTATGTAAAGGATACTAGAGAGACTTTGAGCTCTCTTTATCCTTTGTTATCCTTTACTCTATTGTAGTTTTAGGTGAAAACTTTGAGCTATGCTTATTTCTATTCTGTTACTTTGTCCTAATCAATAGGAGAGACAATGAAAGACTTTGTGATTTCATTGGTTTCTTTTGGTTTCTGTTACTACCTAGGAATAATCCTATTGTTTGCTAAATATCACTTTTGAAAGAAGAGAAGTGCCTTTTCAGTAATTACATCAGAATTATCCTCTGTTATGTGAACATCATCTCTAAAAAGAGAGAGATGGATGGTATGATTTCACCCTTGTGTGTATTTTCAGCATATATATAGTAATCTATAGTTTATAGGGAACCTCCCTTTGCTGAGAGGAGAGATTTGTCTCAATCTATCTATGGCCGCCACATCCATTTTGATAGATAAATCTTCTTATGCTGTGGTTGATGCACCTATTTTGTCGTCAGTCAACTGGTGACAAAATATTCACCTAATAAATTATATGTGGATTCTTGATAGGAGGGATAAAGAGGCAGAACTCATCCCATTTGATAGGGTGTGGATGTAGTTTGGCTTGGCATAGGGTATCCCAAACCCATTTCCAAGATATAAGTAGGAGGATGCAAAAATCTTACTACCTAAGCCATAACCAATCTAGACATTACTTGATCAAGAGGATTTTCTAGTGGAACCAAAGATAGATGATGCAAGTTTTGTGAATGGTTACCCTACATGATACTAGGCTCTTTATGTGGCAACATATTTTGGTGGTGATGATGGTGGTAGACAGCTGATGGATGTTGACCCAACTAGTAGAGGTAGCTAGAGGGCATAAGTACAAGGGGTTTCCCCAAGTGCATAGGTAGGAGTGATACTAGCAACATAGGCTTAGGTGGTAGCTTTATAGGGTCAGCTAGCTATAGCATAGGGTCAGATAGCTATGGTTATAGGTGAGAAGGACTAGGATATATCTTAACTAGTCTTGGTTACCTAAGAGAGGGACTCCTTGAGACAAGCTATAGGAGGATCTATAGCACTTGTAGGACCACCAAGCACTATCCCCATGGCACATTATTTATCCAAAGTGGAGTAACTATGATACTATGAGGCCATAGTCCTAAGATGATATCCTAATGAGCCTCAATGGGGTGAGTACAGAGCTAGTTTGGTAAGTGGTGATAGCATGGAGACACCGGGTTAGTGGGTTGCTTCTATTGGTGGATAGGTAGGTACCTCAAGAGGATAGGCATCATGAGGCAATGGTGCCCAAGGAGACATTGGTGCCCTAGGGGCATAGTCATGATATAGTTATGGGATACTATATTTTGTTAAATATCATTTTGATACTAACCTATGAGCCAATGTGATGAGATGTACATTTTGAGAGAGAGACATGTATATTGTTGTATATATTATGATGTTATTGATGACAAACTCATGATCTATATATATGATCCTTCATTCATGGTTGACTTTGATGTTTATGATATGATGTTCATTTGATAATTGATGATGTTATATTGATTATGGTTGTGATATGGATATGGTTAGGCTCATGATGACATTGATATGAATTCATCTTAGCTAGGTATGTGATGAGATGTCTTTTGTTTATATTCATGATGATGCTTATGATATTTATGTTTATGATAATGCTTATTCATGGTAAAACTTGATGAGTATATGCTTCTTTATTTAAATTTAGACATGTGGTGAAGAATGGTTCATTGCATTATTGTTCATGTATGTTATGATGTTGATTATGATGATGAGACTGATGATTATGGTTTATGCTAATAATGTATGTTTTTGCTCATGATATATGCTAGTATGATGTGATACAGTTATGGTCATGGTCATTATGCCAAGGTAAAACACATAAATTAAGTTGACTAACAATATTAGATGTAATAAAGGGAAGATAACCAAGAGACAAATGTCTAAATGAATATATGACTAGTAATGAGAGGATAAGAAGAGAGAATGATGCTTATTCCTTGGCAAGGATTAAAATAAGACTAAAGGTGGATTAGCTTAAGGAATATAAGCCCTTTGAATTGTTTGCATTAGCATTCATTAGTTGGTTAAAAAGGTGTCTTGATCACATTATGTCAAGTGAGCTCAAAATCCATTACTTATAGTGTATAAAGGGGAGATGGATGAAAATGGAACCTTCTTGTGAGACTAACATGCCTCTTCTAGAGGTTACCAAAGAGTAAATATAAATAAGTTTATGTCTTCTAAGGTGTAGAATGATTGATGTGGGAAGTCTACTCATGAGAGTTGATTATGGATTTAAAAAATTATTGCTTATGAGGACCGATTGTGGCCTTCAAAATTACTTTGATTTTGCTTGATAATAGGTATTTTTCTTATTTTACTATGTGCGAGGGTTAGGGAAGTTGATTGATGTGGGAAGATTTTAATAAATTATTATATTTTGACAAATGATTTACTCAACCATCCTTCTAGGGAGTGGTCTAAGTTTGTGTGCTTTGTTTAATGCCTTTTGATAGATGTCTTCAAGGGAGAAGTCCACCTTACCTATAGAAATTTTGATATGTTTTTGGCATCTATCCTTCAAGGGAGTAGTATGCAAATGCTAAGGATGGCCCATGTTTATTTTTTGTTATGACTTTGATTTTGATTTTTGATTTTTCTTGACATAGACTATCTTATATAGGCTTAACCTTTCACCTTTATGAAGGCAAAAATCAAAGCACAAGAAGGTTATTTGGGTGTAAAGATGTTTTAGGTGACAATGATCATGGGAATCCATCTTGTAAAAGAGGTGGAAAGTACCATGAGAATCATGCCATGGGTAGATTTATGGTACCCATTGGTCAATATTAAGCTATGATTGTGATGGATAATCACATGATTTAGTTTTAATTGGTTGCCCCTAAAATAGGAAGATGAATGTGGTTTGAATGCAAGAGATACGATTAAGTTAAAAAAAAGGTGATTTTGATCATTTTTAACAAAAGAAAGGGTTCAGATGTGAAGCATTGAGGGGTTCAGGTTTTAGGTTTCCTTGTAGAGAGGATAACTAGTAAGATCTTGATCCATACTTGTGGGTTATGATATAAGGTCTAAGCCAATTGAAAGCAAACTTACCATGCTTGCTTTTCTCCATATTGGTGACATGTTGGTTTTCCTTTAGGATGAGGTCTCCGATATTGAATTCTTACATCTAAATGTGTTTGTCATAGGTGTGTTTGATATGCCCTTAATAGATATGTAAATGGGTAAAGGTGGTTAATTGACGTTTGTCAAGTAGCTCAAGCTAGGCTAAATGGTGATGATGATAGTCATATTTAGAAATGAGATCTTGCAAAGATAAGTGAAGAGATGGAGTTTGGAATTTGAGAGGCAAGACAACCTCCGTACCAAACACAAAAAAGAATGGGGTAGTACCTATAAGGGTTTATAGGCTAGTATGATATGCCCATAAGGTGAAGGGGATGTATTAATGCCAATCCCAACTAGATGCATTGACCATTTTAGTGAGTATGTTATTAAGAGTTTTATTATAGACTTTTACCTATCCATTAGCTTATGGATGATAGGGTGATGAGAAACTGAGCTTGATGCCAAATGCATCGCAAAGACCTTGAACTTGCTTGTTTTTAAAATATTTACCATTATTGGTGATATTGTGAGGAACATTGAAAAAAAAGATGATGTGATGATTGATGAAGTCAATAATATTTTATACTTTGGTTGAGACTATTGGAATACCCTCTACCCATTTGGTAAAATACTTAGTCATAGTGATGATAAAATGGTGTTGTTATGAAGAGTAGGGGTTAATTTCACCAATAAGGTCTAGACCCCATTGTGCCAAAGGCTAGAAATCCATGGATACGTGAAGACTATGGCTAGGTGCATGATGTAAATTGGCATGTTATTGACATTTAACACACTTTTTCACATAATCACAATAGTTTTGGTTAAGGGTAGGCCATTAATAGCTAAGGCAAAGGATGTGTTTAATATGGAGAGGCCACTAAAGTGTCCCCCACATATCCCATCATGTGTTTCATTGATAACATGAGACACTTCATGATTATGAAGGTAATGGAAGAGGATACCATCAAAGGCATGTCTATAAAGAATTCTCCATAGTATGGTATGATGTGAGGTACTCTAGAGAAATGCTCTTTGAGAATTCCTAGAAAGAATAGAAGGAATGATGGCAAGGTTAAGATAGTCAAAGGTCTACTGATACCAAAGGTCAGGTTGGGTCTCCCCCACATTAAAGATGGTGTGAGAATATAGTTTGACATAAGAGGGTTAGGTAAGTCTATGGATAATGATAGATAGGTTAGAGTCATAGGGTGCAGATAGGATCTTAGAGGTGAGGGAAGCCATGGTGATGGTAAACTTGTTGGTAAATCATGGGGTGAATTGAATATGGTAGTGTTTAAATGATGTTAATATTTCATCAACTAATTGTTTGTACTATTATAAAACATCATTATTATACTGGTAAGAGCCATCAATTTGATTGACCACTAGTTGAGAGTCACCAAAGATGTTGATCATTTTGACTCCCAAGGATAACATAGTTTAAAGGCCTATGACTAGGGATCCGTATTCAGCCATATTGTTGGTACATTCAAAATCTAGCTTAAAGGATAAAGGAAGAGGTTATCCATGGATGGGAATAAAAATGATATTGGCTCCCCCACCATGCCGACACTTTTATTTGTCAAAGAACATGGTCACTTGAGAGGTGAAGTCCGCTCTAGAGAGAGTCATGATGGACTCATCTATAAACTTAAGAGGAGGATGTTGGTTGTTTTCTAAAGGTGATTTAGCTAATTGGTCAGTAATGACTTACCCTTTAATTTAATCTACTAAAGAAACTCAAGTTCAAACTTAGCTAAAAGCATGATCCACTTAGCCATACATTGGTTTTGGTATGGCTTAGAGTGCATATACTTGAGTGGGTCAGTATTGGTTATGACATATGTTTTTTGGTTAAGAAGGTAGTGCTAAAGTTTGGTGGCCATGAAGGCTAGGGCTAGGCAAAGTTTCTTGGTATGGGTGTACCAAGTCTCGTACTCTACAAAAGTATGGTTAATGTAGTAGATGGCTTGTTCTTTTTGTTGTTCATCCTGATGAGCAAGCATTTCCCCTAGGGAGTGGTTAGTGGTGGAGATGTAAAGGTAGAAAGTTTGGTTATCCTTAGGAGGGGTGAGGATAGGTGGAGAAAAAAGGTACTCTTTGAGTGAATCAAAGGCCTTTTGATAGTCATCTTTCGACTTGAAAGAGACATCCTTCTTCAGGAGGTGATGGAAGGGTTGGCATTGGTCTGAGAGATGAGAGATAAAATGATGAATGTATTAGAGCTTTCCCTAAAAACTATGAAGTTTATTGAGTTTGATTAGAGGAAGCATGTTGAGGATGGATTTTATTTTGGTAGAATCAACTTTGATTCCCTGAAGTGAGATAATAAGTTTAAGGAGTTTTCTTGACAAGACCCCAAAAATGCACTTCTTAGGGTTGAAGCAAACATGGTAATGGATGAGTCACTCAAAGATAATTTTGAGAATATCCAAATGATCTTTACAAAATTTAGATTTCCAAATAAGGTCATCCACATAGTCCTCGACAATTTTATGGATAAGGTCATGGAAAATGTAAGTCATGGCACATTGGTAGGTTGCACTAGCTTTTTTTAGTCTGAAAGGCATGACCCTGTAGTAGAAGGTCCCCCATGGGGTGATAAAATTATTTTTGTGTTGATCTTTGAGGGAAATTAGAATATGATTGTAACCTAAGAATCCATCCATAAGAGATAACATCTCATGGATGGATATAAAATAAACTAGTTGGTTAATGCTTGGTAGAAGAAAGTCATCTTTTGGGCAAGCAAAGTTGAGGTCATGAAAGTCCACACATATGCATAGCCCTCCTATGGCTTTGGTGATAGGTATGACATTTGAGACGCATTGGGGGTAATCAATGGGTCAAATGAAAATGAAAGATATGAGATGTTGAATCTTTTCTTTGACAAGAAGGAATATATAATGGTGCATTTGTAGAAGTTTTTGTTTGATGGGCTTGGAATCATGGTTGGTGACTATGTTATGGGTAGCAATAAAGGGTTAAATTCTTAGCATGTCACTGTAAGACCAAGTAAATTCTATGTTATGGTCTTAAAGGAAGGAGGGAAAGTCCCAAAGCTCTTCAAGACTGAGAGATTGGCCAATTTTGATAATATGGGGTTTATCTGGAGTGCCTAAGTTGATATCTATGGTAGATTCATTCAACATGGTCGAAGAATCAAGAGGAAGAAATTTTTAGATGGAAGAATTTGGTGCACCAAGATAGGAGAGAATAGAATCATCATCCTAACACTGAACAATATTAATGGTAGGAGAGTCCTCTCCTATCATCTCAGGATGGGTCATAAGGATGGTTACATTTTCCACATCTTTTTGATAGGTCAAGGGTCTAAGGTTGATCATGTTGATGAAAAAAAAGTTAGGTGGGATGATGTAAAAATCCTTTGGTTTTAAGGGCTAAGGGATCAGTGAGGATGGGTTCTCCTCATCAATGTTGGAGATGGGAGGTGAGTTGGTTTGCTTCATGGGTAGGATGATGTCAAGGCCATATTTCTCATGAGGTTTTCTAGTCTCAATTGAAATAAACTCATGTAGGTCATTCTCATATCATCTAAGACCAAAACCCTTCTAAGCACACTGATGGAGATATGTCTTGGTGAAACTCAATTTGTCTTGATAGAAGTTCGAGGTGAATGGTCAAGGTGAAAGAGAGGTGACAAAGGTGCCAAGGGGTTTGTCAAGTACTCCATAGATGAAATGGGTTTGATATTTTGGAGATTTTAAAGGGACAATGGTTTTGATATTGGGGTCATAACCAGGTTGGTGGTCATGTTTCCCATACTCTTAGGGAATAGGGAAAGCATTAAGGGTCAAAAGGAAATATTCCCCAAGTGAAAGACATTAGAATGTGGATTTCAAGTGGTCTATGATAGGGATTTGATCTGAGGGGATTAATGAGCTAGTAGATGCCTTGTTGGTTAAAGGAGATATAGATTCATCCTTCACAATTGAGGGCTTGTATTTGGCTGATGAGGGTGTACTAGATGGAGATAAGAGTGTTGAGGTGTGGAGCTAAAAGCTTCACCCGGATGATTAAATGCAAGGTTGTTGTATTTACACAGTCACCGACATCGGTCATAGATAGACTGGAAGCTGTCGACGTTGGTTATGGATCGGCCAACGTCGGTCATATGCAGGTAGACAGGGACTGATGTCGGTCACCTATGCGTTTTAGAGGTCTATTTTCGTGGGATGAACAGATTGTTTGCATGATAAGTTTAGCTGTTAGTTGTAAGTCCATGTTTCTATTTTTGGCAGGACTAATTTGAACCTTTGATTAAGAGGTGTATCTAATGGTGGAGAATGCATAGCTCATGATCCCTAATTCTATATAATAGGGATAGATCTTCATAGCTTGTGTAGGTATGAGAAAAAGGGTGAATCAATTCAAGTAGCTGAATTGTGTTTGTAATTATGAGAGAGAACTCTTGAGGGAAAGAGATTTGTACATCTGAGAGGTGTAGAAGAAAGAGAGATTTCTTCAATTGTATTTCCTTTTAGAAGAGTTTAATACAAGTTTTCATTGTTTCTTATATCTCATGTTCTTTGCTGATTCTGATTTCTAGTTACTTATTATTATGGTTTAATTCCATGTTTAGTTGCTTACACAAAAGTAATCAATTATTCTTGTTAAGATCCTGACAAGTGGTATCAGAGCTTGGGTTCACTAACAGGTGGTTTTAGATCTATTTAATGTGTGTTGATTACAGGTCACTCACAGGGGTTTCTATTTGAGTGGAAGTAAAGCAATGGCAGAAGAAAGTAAACTAAGAATGGAGAAGTTTAACAGCAAGAATTATCAATTATGGAGGATGCAGATAGAAGATTATCTATATCAGAAAGATCTGTACTTACCATTGGGTGGGGTTTCAAGCAAGCCCACAAATATGCAAGATGAAGAATGTAATGTTCTTGATAGAAAAGCTTTGGGATCCATAAGGTTGAGCCTAGCATCTTCTATGATTTTCAACTTGTCACAGGCAAAGACAACGGTAGAGTTAATGGATACTTTGGAAAATTTATATGAAAGGCCCTCATCTTCGAATAAGGTATATCTTATGAAGCAATTATTTAATTTGCACATGCAGAAAGGTGGATCTATATCTAGTCATCTAAATGATTTCCATGCAATAGTAAATCAATTAAATTCAGTCAAAATAGTTTTTGATGATGAAATTAATGCTCTCTTAAATTTATGCTCTTTACCTGAAAGTTGGCATAGCTTGGTAATGGCAGTTAGTAATATTGCATCTGCTACAAATATCTTGAAAGTAGATGATGTTGTTAGTGTAATCTTGAATGAAAAAATTCATAGGAAAAGCACAGAGGAAACATCAGGTAATGCTTTAAATGTTGAAAGCAGGGGAAGGCAAAAAGAGAAGCACAAGCATGGGAGATCAAGGTCTAAGTCAAAGATGAGAGGTAGATCCAAATCCAGAAATGGAAGAAAAATAACCTGCTAGAATTGTGGAAAGATAGGGCATGCAAAGAAAGATTGCTAGTTGCCAGTCAAAGAAGAAAATCAGCATGAAGGTAAAGAGGAAGCAAAAGTTGCAAGTATTGTTGCACAAGATGCTCTCATATTTTCTTTGGATAATAGAATAGAATCTTGGGTTGTAGATTATGGTGCCTCTTTTCATGCAACCCCAAATAGAGATTATTTCAATGATTATGTCCAAGGAGATTTTGGAATAGTTTATTTAGGGGATGATGAGCCTTGTAAAATTGTTGGAAAAGGAAAAGTGCAGTTGAAATTGTAGAATGGCAACACATGGGTGTTGAAGGATGTCATGCATGTTCCCATCTTGAAGAGGAATCTAATTTTTATAGGAAAGTTGGGGGATGAGGGTTGCACAGTAACTCTCACAGCTAAATCTTGGAAGGTTTCCAAGGGTGCACTTGTATTAGCCAGAGGTAAGAGAGTAGGTACTCTCTATTTATGTAATTGTATTACTGATTATTCTCTTTCTGTATTATCTACTTTAGATGTAGATGCAAACTTGTGGCACTGTAGGCTCAGCCACATGAGTGAGAAGGGAATGAAAGTTCTTAAGTCAAAAGGTAAGCTTTTAGATTTGAAAAGCATAGATTTAGATTTCTATGAGCATTGTGTTTTTGGAAAATAGAAGAGAGTGAGGTTTCTCAAAACTAGGTCAACATAGAGGAAGCACAAGTTGGAGCTTGTTCACACAGACGTGTGGGGACCAGCTCAAGTAGCTTCTATTGGAGGATCATAGTATTATGTTACTTTAATTAATGATGCTACAAGAAAGGTATGGGTTTATTGCATAAGGAAGAAATATGATATTTTTGACACATTTAAGAAATGGAAAGCTTTAGTTGAGAATGAGACAGGTATTGGAGGATGGTGAGTTGAAGCTAGAAAAGATCCATACAGATAAGAACCCTGCTGATATGTTAACAAAGCTGGTAACAAAAGAGAAGTTGAATCTTCATTCAAATTTTGTTGGTATTCAAGATTGAGCTTGAATATGGAGACAAGCTAGAGGATGTTGCTGTACAGGTACAGGTGCAGTTGTTTATCTCCAAGTGGGAGATTGTTGAGGTGTGGAGCTAAAAGCTTCACCCAGATGAGCAAATGCAAGGTTGTTATATTTACACAGTCGTTGATGTTGGTCATAGATCGACTGGAAGCTATCGGTGTCAGTTATGGATCAACTAACGTCGGTCATATGTAGGCAGACAGGGACCGACGTCGGTCACTTGTGCATTCCAGAAGTCTATTTTTGTGGGATGAATAGATTGTTTGCATGATAAGTTTAGTTGTTAGTTGTAAGTCCACGTTTCTATTTTTGGTAGGACTGATTTAAACCTTTGATTAAGAGGTGTATTTAATGGTGGAGAATGCATAGCTCATGATCCCTAATTCTATATAATAGGGATAGATCTTCATAGCTTGTGTAGGTATGAGAAAAAGGGTGAATCAATTCAAGTAGCTAAATTGTGTTTGTAATTGTGAGAGAGAACTCTTGAGGGAAAGAGATCTGTACATCTGAGAGGTGTGGAAGAAAGAGAGATTTCTTCAATTGTATTTCCTTCTAGAAGAGTTTAATACAAGTTTTCATTATTTCTTGTATCTCATGTTCTTTGCTGATTCTGATTTCTAGTTACTTATTATTCTAGTTTAATTTCATGTTTAGTTGCTTACACAAAAGTAATCAATTGTTCTTGTTAAGATCCTGACAAAGAGGATGTCATTAGGTTGATAAGTCATGTTACATGATGAAAAAGGACTTGGGCCAACTTGTATAGTGACAACCTGACCTTTGTGCTCAAATTTCATGTAACAGTATAGGGTAGAGGTACATAACCCATGGAGTGGATCCAAGGTCATCCCAACAAAACATTATACTATAATTCACCTTCCACTACATAGAAGAGCTTTAGGAGTATGTGAAGTCTTAAATAGATATGAAGGACAACAATTCCCAAAGTAGTGGCCATGGTGTCATTGAAGGAATAGAGGATGACCAAGGTTTTAAACATGACATTATTTGATATTTTGAGTTGATCATAGGCATGGGAGAAAATGATATTAATATTGCCTCTTCCATCAATTATAACCCATTTTATATGAGTTTGGTTGATGTAAGTAGTAATGAAAAGAGTGGGATATGGGTCATCAAGATGGATAGAAGGTATTTTTGAATCCTTGAAGGTGACAAGGTTAGAAATTTAGAGAGCATCAACAAAGGCTACCAGATGTTGAGGGTCTTTAGGTTGGACCTATATTGATTGCAATGCCTCTATCATTGCTTGGTGATGATAAGGTGAGGTAGAAATCAATTTTTATAGACTCATCTTTTCTTGGGTTTGGTGAAGTTGTTTAAGAACCACTCTTCTGATTAATTTTGAGGGGTTGGATTGAGAGGTACTAAAGATGGAAACCTTGGTTTTGGTTGAAGGTGATGATGAGTGAGTTTGACTTAGTTAGGAGGTGGAAGATGGGTATATCTATGGGATGGACACTTTGGCCTTCCCCTTATCCTTTTACTGAGTGTGTGATCATGTGACCACATAGATAATATGGATGGAGGGAAAAGTTGTGGTAAGAGATTAGTTTGGTTCCTTATCACTTTGAGATGAGAGTGGTGGAGTTGGTAGGCATTGGATATTTGTTATTATTTGTTGGACTGGTAGTGGGCTCATGGGAGGTTCATCTATTAATAGATCATCCTTATCATAGAGTTGATGGATTATGGTTTGGAGAGATTTTTAGTTCTTCATGTCATGCCTAGGCGTCTTATTAGGTGCATACTTGGTAGTCATTATACCAAATGAGTTTTGGACCAAGAGGGTCAAATGATTTGACAAGAGGTAAGGCCAATCAAGAATATTGTAATAAGCTTTGGAAAATAGTTGAGTAAGACTCAGCTAAAGGTGGTGAGGGTCTAGAGGTTTTGGCCTTGGTTGGTGGGATGGAAGTCTTTTTAGAAACATGCTTGGTGGTGGAGGTATTGGGTAAAGTTTAATTCTGAATGGGTGATTTAGGTTTAGGTAACGAAGTTGTTAAGTTGGAGGCATGAGATGCAAAGGTAGCTAGGTTTGTTATCGACGGCTCAAGAAATATGGGCATGTTAGAAAAAAAAGTGATGGGATAACCAAAAATCATGGTTGGGTTTTGGTTGAAACAGTTGGCTTTTTAATAAAAGTAGAAGGATGAGCCCCAATATAGAGGGCAAGGTTGATGGGGGGAAACTCTGGTCTTCTAACCTTTTGATGGTTTTACCTCTCTGGTTGATTTGGTTTAGTGCTTAGTTGGTGGGTCTAGTAAGGTTAGCTCTAGTTTCAAGGATAGATGATTAAGGCTCTATGTAGGGATGATGCCAAGGTTTTTAGTTGGTTTGGTTGAAGTGATAGAGGATGATTTGGTTATTTAGGATTTGGTTGATTTAGATGGTTGAGAAATGGTTCAGTTGGTAGAGGTTTTTATTGGTTTGGTTGATATGATAGTGGGTTGGATGATATAAGTAGTAGGTTGGTCCATCAAAGAGTTTGTTGGAGGTTCTTATTTGGTGATGTAAGGAAGCCCCAATTGTTATGAAAAGGTAGCTGGATTATTTTTAGGTTTGGAGATAAACTCTAATCTCTGAACTAGTCTAGACAATAGTTTATAGACTAGTCTTGTTCCTTGGGTAGTAGACTCAAAAGATAGACCCATAAATTGGGAAAGGGGAATGGTCAGCTTGTCCTTTCCCTCAATAAAAGGATGCAAGGTTTGGATGGGTGGTTCCTATGTGGGAGGTATAGATATGGTGGCTTCTTCCCTGGGAGTGATCTCCAAAGGGGAGGTGTATATTTAAGGGAGGAGGTAAAGTGGTGATGGTTGCTTGATTGGGTGGATCAGTTAAAGGAAGGGTTGATGACTCCATTACCTCAATAAATGGAGTAGGTGAAAAAGTTACTTCCATGGTTTGGGTCTCCAAAGGAAGAAAAGGTAATTATTATATCTCAATAAGTAAAGAGGGTGAAGAATAGGTAGATTAGGTGGTAGGTTCTTCAGCAATGGGCATGCCAAAAACCTTATTGATGGTATGGGTGTCATGAGAAGACTCAACTCTATTGCTCTTATTTTTGGTAGGTGCATGGTTAGGAAAAGGTTATCTAAAAATGTCAAGGGCTTAGTTTGAAGCTGTGTTTGGTTTGTCTAACACAAGTTCCCCCTTGTCAATGAGGGTTTGGACAACATTTTTGAAGGTATTACACCTAATAACGTCATGTCCAACTACTTAATGGAAAGCTCATAGGTCATTTTCATTGTACCAGGTAGGTGTAACATGAGAATAATCAAATTGTTGAGTGGTTTTGATGGGAGGAAGATGTATGATATTATCTTTTAGTAACTTCTCTAGGACTGAAGCATAAGATTCCCCTAGTGGATTAAATTTCTTTTGATTGTTTTGGTTTTGGTTTCTCATGTTTTATTTAAAGGAGTTAGAAGATTTTGGTTGATTGATAAATGGTGGAAGATTAATCTAAAGTAGAACTAAATTTATAGTTCCCTTGATTTTGGCATTAGTATTGGTTTGGTTACTTGGTTTAGAGGAAGAGGCCTCATTGGTTTTGTAGGTAGAGTTTTTATTTCTCAACTTTAACCTTCCTTCACTGATGGCTCTATTTTATAGCTTATGTGCCATGGTAAAATATTCATCAAAAGTTATAAAGATCTAAACATGCAATGTAGAAGAGATGTGCTTGGCACATGCTTGAGCAAAAAGTTTTAACAGTTCGGGTTGGGGTAAAGAGAAGGAAAGTTGATTGATTAGGCTCCTCCAATGGGATACAAAATCAACAATAGATTAATCATCAAATTTATGGATAGAGTAAAGGTCAGTGATGGAAACTTTCTTGGAGATGTTTATTGAAAAGTGATCCAAAAAATTTTGGGCTAGCTAGGTGAAAGAGAAGATAGGGTGTTTTGTGATGGCACTATACCAATCTAGTGCTAGACTAGATAGGGATATGGGGAAGGTACAAAGGAGGGAATCATTGTAGGAAATTAAATAACATGAAAGCCTAAATGACTTGAGGTGTTTTTGGGAGTCCTCTTTACTTTGGAACTTAGAAATCTTGGGAATTTCCCACTGAGGGGGATATGGTCTGATAGGGGCAAATGGGTGAATGGGTTCATTGTAGATCTAGTCATATGATAAGATGTTATGAGAAATAGAGATAGATGACTCTAAATTAGTCATTTTATCCATGAGTATTTTAATTAGATCTATTTGGGATTGTGTGCCTAAAAATTTATGAGGTGTTTCGTTAATATATTTATAGTTGGTGGGAGGTTGAAAAGATGCCACATATTGATATGTGGACATAGGTGGTTGGGTGGATGTTGTGTAAGGGTAGGTAGATGTAGGTGGTTGGGTAGTGGTTAGAGGTAGATGCACTGATGGGTTAGGGATTTAACCCAAGTTGGGTACGATGGGCACCTATTGAGAGGTTAAGGTAGGTTGGGTAAGAACTGTGGTTGGGTTTGTAACTAAACGAAAGGTGGTGACCCTTATACTGATTGGTGTTAAGGTAGAAGGTACAAACACCACAAGAATTTGAACTACAGTAGTGACTAATGGATTGGGGGTAGCTGAAGGAAGGTTGGTAATGACAACAATAGGTACCCCCATGGTGAGGGGAGTATAGATGGTTATTGTTTAGGTTATTCCTAGGGTAGAGGAGTTATTGGTGGGGATAGAAGGCGTAAGGGTGTTGGTAGGTTGGGTAGGTTTGTTTTACATAGTAGTATCAAAGGGATTATTGGTAGATGAAGATGCTTGGGTAGTAAATGGTTAGGTGGTTATTGTGGTAATATAAGTGTTCCCCATAAGGTGGGAAGGCATGCCATAAGGTAGGTCCACAGGTGGAATCAAAGTAGGGGTATGGTAAGGTATGGTGCTAAGATAATGTTGAAAAGCCACAGGTTTATTATCTAAGAAATTAGCAAAGTTTGTATTTCCTTGGAGAATGACCCAATGGAAAAAAGGAATTCCTAAAGGGTGAGGAGAGTCTTTTGGTTTAGAGATGTACTCCATGGATGAAGAGGTAGAATATGTTGATTGGATTAGTGATGGGTTCTATTTTTCTAGATTCTTTCACTACTAGCGAGTTAGGACCATGCAAGATAAGGGTGAGAGAATACAAAAACAATCTCACCACTCAAATAGAGAGAAGACAAGAACTGAATAAGAAAATCAAATACACACTAAAATGTACATTAAGTCCTAAATTTTTGTTTAGTCTCTCTCTTAGCTTATGCCTTAAGCTGTGTAATAAATTATGTGACTGAAATTAGCTTGTAGAGTGGGTAATAAAAAATAAGTATATGGTTGGTTTATGGTGTTGTTTAAGATCTCAAAAGGATTTGTATTGTAAATCAATACGTGGCTTGGTATTGGGGCCTACCCCCTCACTTCACATACCATAGTGATAAGGGTGTCAGGTGCTTGGGTAGTATATACCAATTTCCAAAGTTTATACTCAACCAGAGAGTTGAGTTGGTTCTCCTCTTGGTAATGACCTCCATGTACGATCATCGAGAAACGGTAAGGTGACTGCTAGGTGACAAAATCCTAGTCAGGCCTTATGTCAAGTTATTTAGACATTTGATTTATGTAGGTGGTTTGGTTTGTGTGTGTGATACAATTGATGATATAATCAAATTACTTTGCTTCAATTTAACTAAGTGAGCTAAACTTTGAAGAAACCAATGTATGCATTTGATTTTAAACCCAAAAGAAATTTTAGTTTTGTTTAAGAGCACAAAATAGGGAGAAGAGCACCTAGATGTAAATGAAAAAAAACCCAAGTAGAGACTCAAGGGTCCTACTGGGAATGCCAAAAAGTTTTAGAGAATTTCAGCTTATATTCCAAGGAAGGAAGAAGAAAGAAACTAGATATGGGTATGGTGGAAAAACCTATTTGGTTGTGCACATGTTGAATTAGATGATTGTAGAGAACTCCTCTTTCCTTGGGAGGAATGCCCTACAAATAAGATATCACTAAGCTAAATGGTCAATTAGATAGATAGTTGGGTGGATTGCCTAGTGCTATCTAGATCCAAGAAGCATGATCTTCCTTAGAGGTTGTCAATCCATGCTTCTTAAATAATTAACTTTAAAAATCAAAGGATAAATTAGTTACATAAATCACAAAAGATACTAAAATTGAATACAAGAAATGCTTGATAAAGAAATTGACTAGATTTATTAATTATAGTAATAAGAGGGTCAATACTAATGCTAAATAAGTTGGGTTTGGTTCAAAAATTAGGTTGGGGTACGTGAACAGGTAGATAAAAAAAGTTAGATTTGATTAAGGGCAAGTGGGTGAAAATATCTTGTTGTTGTTTTCTACCATAGTGACCATCAATGATTAGTGTGACCATCAGTGGTTAAGGTGATTATCAATAGTTGAGGTAACCATTGGAGGTTGGATAGACTACTTATAGTCATGATGACTATCAATGGTTACTGTGTGTTGGGTTTAGGTGATAAAAAGGTCAAATTGATGGGGTCATAGAAGGCAATTCTAGGATATTGGTTTATGTTGGGCTGCTTATGAAATGGAAATAAATAAATTGACAAATTAAAAATAAATACTTAACTTATTGAAGGTTGATCTAGTAAATGGTTGAGGTGGTTGGCTCATTGATGGAGTCTACCATGATTCCAGTAGAGTTTCGGTACTTGGATGTTAGCTAAGGGGTGGTGCCAAGTCAGTGCTCTATGTTGATGTCTAGATTGTTGAAAGAATACCTATAAATAAACTCTAGATATGAAAGATCTTGATAGTTTTGGGATCCATTTTCACCTCCTACTCCTCTCTTCTTATAGGAAGGAAGGAGAGAAATAATAATATGTAAACAAAAGGTTCAACTTGTTGTCTAATTTTAAATTTGACATGCATGGGGTCACACATGAATTAGACAAGATAATTATTAAAAATAAAGGTAGAGTGAAGGTTAGTTAAGTTGGTTTAGATGGTAGAACCTAATCGTTAGTGAACAGGATGACCATCGATGGTTAGGGTGACCATCGGTGTTCAAGAGTCAAGGTCAAGTTGAGTTAAAAAGGTGGTTTTAGTCTGTGTATGCAATCATAAATGCATCATGTCCATAAATCAATCCTAGATTAGATGGGATAAAGCACACTTATACTTCTGATGGGGGGCATACAATTTTTAAGTGGGAGCATGACCAATGTGAGGATCCATTAGACTTGATTAAGGGATCACTGTCATAACACACCATGTGAGATAGGGTTATAAAGCCTACAGTATAACACAATCACATAAAAACCCTAAAAGAGTCTTATGATTTAATATTTCACTAATCTAATAACAATAAAAGTAAATCTAATCTAATGCATACCAAAGCTTATGGCATAAAGTGGGGGTTAAAAACAAAACAAATAAACAACTAAAATAAACATGTATAGAAGACATATACTCATGTCAATGTATACATAATCCTAATACATAGAAGAGAAGAATACAAAAGCACTATCTATCTACTTTTACAAAGGAGGAATAAAGTTAGGAATACTTACCTTTGAAGATCAACCTGTTGAGCCTCAATCTAACGCTTGGCCAAGGTGATTCACAAGAGATTATCATGGTATGTAAGGACAACTAAGATAAATCAGATTTAGGCTACACAACCTATCCAAGCATCCAAAACACTTATCCACAAGATGAGATTGGAGCTCTAAATAAATTATTGAACCCTAAAGCTTTATTTCCCTAGTAGAATGGTCAATAGGCAGTTGTTCATTTGTGCTTCTACACTTGATTCTTTTCTCTTCTTAAAATGGTAAGGAATGACCTTATATATATATAGAGTATCTTACCCTAAAAACATTTGGAAATGTTGGTTATGCTAGGTTAACCCAGTCGACCTAGCATGTTTTATGTTCTAACTCTCTAAGACTATGCTAAGTTGACCAAGAGGCCAACAAAAAAAAAGAGAGAAAAAGTCCTTAAACTGTACTAGGTCAACCTAGCACAATCAACAAGTCAAAAGGGTGATAAGGCAAGAAATGAAAGATAAAACATAGAAAATGATAGAAATGGGTAGAACTAGGAAGAATAAGATTAGGTTTAATGGTTTCAAGAGGCTAGAGTGTGGATGAAAAGTGGAGAAAAGAATGACAATATTACGAAGCATCGATGGTCTATCCACCCTTTTCCTAGTGCACCCCTTAAGGCATGCACTCAAAGAGATTGAGACTTGACAGGTTATTGTAAGCTAAGAAGTGTCAGTTTTCAATAAAAGTTAAAAAAATATTATGTGTATGCATATACCCCAGCTAAAGCTCATCACATATCAAGTAAGTGTAACATGGGATGGTGCTTCAGAAGAAAACATGATAACACACAATGTTGATGCTAAGTATGGTGTAGTAAGTAGCAAAATAAGATAAATGAAAGGACTAAATTTAGAAACAAATACTTTTAACTTACTTTAGTGTCATAAATAAAGAAGTAGACTGTAAGAAATGAAGGTGTCCAATATAGAGTACACTAGGTGAACCTGTAGAACTTAGTGCAAAAAATAGCTAAAAATCAATTTTTTTTGGAAGATAGACATATGATAGTGGAAAATAATCTCTATGACATCATGATTCTAATGCATTTTAATATTTGAAAAATGGATGAGCAGAAACAAAGATAGAGGCAAAACAAGAAATCTGCTTGAAAACAAATGAAAGAATTGAGTTGCTAAAAAGTGTTTTTAAATATAGAAAAAGAGAATTCATTTAGCATTTTGAATTTGTGAAAGAGAAAAAATAGAAATCTGAAACCAAACAAGGCTAGGATGGTGAAGGAACAACATGCTATATGAGGAGGACACCTAGAGGTGACAATAGGTGCATTATAAGTATGCAACTATTGATCTCAAACCAATTTTTAAAATTTGTATTAAATTAATTGAATTTTTGATAAAAAATCTTTTTAAGCATTTATATATGTCAAAATTGAACAAACTTAGATTTGAAGGGTAGCAAATAGGAAGATGGGAGATGGGTTGGAAGGGTTTAGAAGAAAGTGAGTAAAATACACATTTTAGGAAAAATGTATTGGGTTAGCACATTGAATGCATTATGTCAACCAGGTTGACCTAGTAGGATGAAGTAGGGTAGAATCCACATGGTCGAACTAGTAGGTATGGGTCGACCTAGTGTAATCTACAGGCTGAAAAGCTAGAATGGAGTGAGAAACTAGTATGTATTGGTCAAAATGAAAACTTCGTACCAAAGAGAGTAAAATAAGAGGGTTAATTTGAAATTTAAATTCAACTATGACATAAATAGGGAATTTTTGGTCAAACTAGGTTGACCAAAGATCCAGAATAAGCATGAAAAAGCATACAAAAAGCTGAAAGAGGGCTTAGAATTCCCTAAAATGACCAAAAGAGGGTAAGAGGGAGCAAGTAAGTTAAAAATAGGAAAAAAATGAATAAAATGAATAATATAAAAGCAATTAGGCATGTTTTTTTAAATTGTAAAAATGATGTATAAAGAATAGATTATGATTATACATGACATAGAGGAACTAATACACCCTTTATTATTTCTTGGTTATAGAGATGATCAAGATTCTAGAGGTTATTAGACATGTCTTGGTTGCCCAATTTTTTATTTAGATTGATAGATGGAGATCGATATAGATTGGTAGCCATGGGTCTAGGAGGTATATCTAAGATGTGCAAGATCTCCCTCAGTGCTAACTTGTTAGTCATGTTCCTAAGATGTTTTGAATGGTTGATTAACACCTTCAGATGGGAGGTGGATGGGGATGTGATAGAGGTGGGCATCACACTAGAGGATGTCCATAACATCCTCAAGCTACTTATAGCAGGAACACCAATGACTACAGGGATACTAGATAGCTTAGAGGAGAGGAGAGCCTTAGCCATATGGGATACAAGCTTAGAGATGATATTGAGAGGATGAAGAGTCAATATGGATGATGTATATATATCATATATTTTGGACCTCTAGATGTTAATGATAGGCATTGTGACATAGTGGGTACTCTATCATAAGTTAGATGGCAAGGTACCACTATTCATGGTAACCTTCAACAGGATTATGCTGGAGGAAGGATTACTATGTGATATAGGTTATATCATCTGGGTTCAACTCATACATGATTTGTTCGAGATGTTGGTGAAAGGGAAGAAAAATATAGGACTAATCATGCTACTAAAAACATGGATATGTGAGAGATTCTTCATAAATAGAATAACTAGGTTGCCCCATGCTATTGATGATGGGTTACCTTGAGTACAGAGATGGAAAGAGGACCAGGTAACATTAGTCATGCCCCACATTCTAGTGCTATAATCAGTGAGATGTGTAGACATCATGTGGTAGTTTTATGGGCACATAACAGCTACATGGGTGAGCTAGCACATAGTTACACCAGCACTAAAGAGGAAAGAGGTGATTAGAGAATATATGTGGTGGAAAGAGCCACATATGGTGGCATAGATGTTAGGATACATGGGCATACCTCATTTGGTGACATTGATACTAATGCCTAACTAATGGGATTAGTATGTGAGGGAGCCATGAGGGAAAAGGGAACTTGGACCACTAATAGTGAGGTTGACATTGAGGCCATGTTAGGAGTAACCATGGATTGGTCAGGCTCAATAAATGGTAGAGGAGGAGGTGAAGGAGGTAGAGATACTAGATGTACCACTACCATCCCCATAACAAGATGAAAAGTGGCCACTAAGGACATTATGGTGATAGAGATAGGAGAGAGTGGAGACTATAAACATCTTAGATGATCCCATAGATGAGCCAGAGGAGATGATAGAGAGACCACTCAAACAGAGGCTAAGATAGGCATGAGCCATGTTAGTTAGGTTTGAGCTAAGGAGGTGACCTATTGAGGAGGTACTAAGAGGTTATACAGATGGGGTGACTGTGTTAGGTGATCATGAAGATGATGATATCATATGAGTCAAGACATAGATAGGTCTGAAGATGGTTGAATTATTTCTTAAGTTCTTATTTTGATAGTAGAGAGATATAGATAGATATTATGAGATATGATAGTGATCTAATATTCATCTGGTGTGACAAGATTCTACAGCCATATGACCCCATGACACTAGAGGATCTGAGTGTACCATCTACCCCAACTTAGGTGAGCTATTTTAGATTAGCTAGTGAGATAGCAAGGTAGATACAGGTATAGAGAGAGAGGGTGTAGCCACCTATAGAGATAGGTGTAGGTGGGATATAGGCCTGCTAGGCCATGGAAAATGAGAGAGCTACACATATAAAGATAGTGACATAGATGATGTAGGCATATATAATAATGTAGACTCAGCTGATGTAGGCACATATTGCAACGCAAGCTAAGTTGGTGTAGGCAAAGGTGTAAATAGCATCCCTATAGGGATAGGTATAGGGATTGAGATATTGGACTGCCTCATTATAGCATACAATTTGGAGGAGTTAGACTAAGGCCTCAATAGTCAATGTGGCTAGGCCACAAGGTATATAGCATGAACCTCATCCCTAGTGTTGGGGCTTTGGATATGGTTGTATATGTTGTATCAAACTCATGGGGTGTGTGTGTGTGTGTGTGTGTGTGTGTGTGTGTGTGTGTGTGTGTGTGTGTGTGTGTGTGTGTGTGTGTGTGTGTGTGTGTGTGTGTTTGTATGATGTATCATTTTTGGCTTATTGGTGTTAGTTGTGTATGTTGTCTTTATGATGGTTGTGTTTTTTCACTATGGTTGAGGTTGTGGATGCTTTGGATATATTTCTTTCTAGCACATGCATTTAGATTTTTTATATTGTATAGGAAATATATGTGGTGTGGTTTCTTTTATAGAATTATGGAGTACACATGCATGGTTAAAAAGAAATAGACAAAAAAGACTTGGAAAAATATAATCAATCAAATAAATGCACTAAACACTAGTTCTAGTTGGGAAATGTGTAATAACAAAAAATGACTAAGTATAAAGATCCAAGAAAAAGGCAAACAAGATGATAAAAGGGGATTTGTTTTTAAAATAATGTAAAAGATTTTTGCACCAAATTAAAACAAGTAAATTTATACTAAATATCACATTGGGAAGTATGAAAAATAATGTAATAAAATGGAAGGTATGTGAAAGGGCACAAATGGTATTAAAAAAAAATCAAAATTAAATCAATCAATTATAATATTTCATGAAGGGAAGTACAAAATAAAAATAAAATTTGCAAAAAATCGGTCTTAAATTTATCATACTAATTCAAGTTGGGAAGTATGAGAAATTCATGAAATGGTTGTAATCTTACAAGCACTCTAAAAATAAGAAAATAAAATGTGAAATAAAAATGAAGTAATCATAAAACATACTAAATATCAAGATGGGAAGTATGTCAATGATGTGTAACCCCATAATCAATCTAATCTTATCTCATATTTGACACATGTAATTTTGGATGGTGACTTGTTTATTGGAATTTTTTTTGAGGGTCAAGTCCTATTCATGGTTTTACACTGCAACTCACAAAATAAAAACCCAAAGGATGCCAAAACAACATTGGTAAGTAGAAAGATAAGGTAATGGTAAATCAAGGATGTGGGTAATAGGATGGAAAAAGTGATAATCTATGAGGATGGTCGGGTCCTATCCACAGTCTGACAAATCAACTCATAAATTAGGTCCCATGGGGAGTGATCAATAAGCAAAAAACTATTTCCCAAGAGGAAATATGAAGGAAAAGGAATGAAAAAGGGAGTGTTAAAATGAATACTTAGGCATCTTATGAGAAGACCTTACGAGGCAAGAGGCATACTAAGGACATGAAAAGACACTAAGTGACTAGTGGTCAACTATGTACAAAGGAGACTTGCTTGCTATAGACACAAATATTTGTAGGCAAATAGGTGTGCTACGAAGATCAACTCATGATGGTAGATTGGTATAAGTAAAAATAAAATGGACTTACCTTCCCACGATGTGTTCCCTGCTCCTCAAAACCCCTTACAAAATCATCAATCTACTTCAAATATTGGGTACTTGCATGAGAAAGTAGGTAGCACTAAAAGATTTTTTTTATTCTCTTCTTCTAATCTAATGGCCTACCACACCCCAATGTACCTTTGCTCTACTGTGAGGCCAACTATGGAGTTTGAGCTTTGACTAGGAGAAGTAGATGTTCTTTGAATCATGTATTTTAGTGTGATTATACTTTTAAGAATATTTAATATTTTTGCCTTTTGATATCTTGCCTTTTATTTAAATGATTTTTATTTTAACTTTATTTTAAATTCTTTTTAATATTCCTCCTCCATATGGATTTGGAATGACCAATCATGAGAGAGATAGTGATACACACTAATGAGTTGTAGGCTAAGGCTAAATAAATTTAAGTATCCCAAAACAAAAGACTGACTAGAACACTTAGGCTTAACAATGAACTGAGCATGTGATCTCAAGTCTCAACTATGTATATGCTTAATTTGTGAAAAAAGGGAGAAGGGAAAAAGGAGATCCAAAGGAAGACTAGTGAAAGGAAATAGTAATGAGAAAGATTTTTTGTTAACTAATTACATGGTAATAGAATATAGTAACCAAAGGGAAGAGGGTAAATATAACCAAGTCACCATGATAACTATCTATGAAAAATAAAGATAAGAAACCAAAAAATCATGAAGATACAAGGGAAGAGTTTGGAAAAAAATTTCTAAAGGAAAAGAAAGTAATGATAATAAAAATATAGAAATGATAATTAAAAGACAAGTATATGTGAAATGTAAAATGATAACATAAGCTAATTATAGTACAACAAGAAGGAGAAACATAATATAAGATAAGAAAGAATTTGACATGCTGTCAAATGATATAATCAAAATAGAGATAAGATTAGAGCACACATCCAATCCAAATATAAATGAGAAAGCACCATGCATGTGGTCATAAATAATGGTGAATCTATCCACACACATTATCCAATACATCAAATAAGTCTCTATGAAGATGAATACGCACTGCTGCTAAGGTCTCATCAATCTTTAGTGAATACTAGGAAAATACCTCTTTTCTGATCTCCTCAACTGAAAAAGTAAGAATGCTCAAAGGATCATGGTGTGGAGGAAATTTAGGCAAAGGTTAGTCAAGAGAATGCATGGAAACAAGATCTACGGAAGGAGGAATCATAGGTGGAGAAGGATCCACATGTGAGGGAAGGTTCACAGGTGAAGGAATCACAGGTGGATGCATAGAAGGTGGTGAAGGGACCATAGGTGGTGAAGCCATGGGAGAAGGAGGAGCCTTCTTGCAGGAATAATCTATTGTAGGAATGGTAGAAGGTCCAAGGATGGATATAAGATGATTTTAAAGATGTTGTTGGAGAATATGGCAATGAATGGTGTGATGCATGCCACATAGGTGTCATAGACAATATATCTCACCATACTTAGGTAAATATTTAGGAATTACCTTTAGGGGAGGTATGGTTTTGTTTGATGATGAAGAATAAGGATGAAAGGTATTAACGTTTTGTCACAACTTATAATAATGGATAGAATAATGATTATCTATCCCATGGAAGTAACAGATATGCTTGTGAGTGGTTTTAAGAACACTCATAGAAGGAGGTAAAATAAGAGTGGAAGTAGCTGAAGAGGACTCATCAGCCCATTTGGTGGGCAAAGGATCCATATTAGGTATTGGAATCAAATCATCATCAAGGGAGGGTGATGATGGGGAGGGAGTGGAACTAGGCTCAAAAAGAGGAGAACTAGAATGACAAGCAGGAAGAGGCTCAGCACTAGTAAGAGAGGAAATAGGCTCAACTAAGGTGGAAAAAGGAATAGACTTAACTATTTCTGGCCCTACTGAAGGAGGGGCAAGATTTATAAAAGGTCTAAGGAGGACTATCCTAGGTATGGCAAAGTGATAAGGTCCAGTCATAGCATGATCCAAGATCATGGTCCTAAGTGGCTCCTCAAAAATTGGAGGTATAAACACCATCTTTACCCTATGATAAAGAGGAAAAATACAATAATAAAGAACTATAAATGAAAGAGAAATATGAGATTCATGAAAATACTCAAGTAAATAAGAGTGGTAACTAACAATCTCAACATCATAGGCTAGAACAAGGCCACCTAAAAGAGGATCATCTAAAGAATATCCATCATCATAATCTAGAGTATGAATATCAATGACACATGTCAAGATGACCTTATCATCAGAGGAAGTTTGGTGAATAGAGCGCCTAGTCTTAGTTAAGTCTATGGGAATGTCATCATAAGGAGGCTTGTAAGAATGAGGCTGCAAGGAAGCAGGAAGCTACAAGATGAGATGAGGTGAGAGATTAGAATTTTTGATATTTAAGTTAATCTCATAGGGCTCATCATCATTAGAGATTAAAAGGTTGGGAGGAATGTTATCAATAAGTTCAGGATGCCTAATATAACCTATGGTTGAGTTATTGAGAATGTTGAGATGTTATGACTCATAGAATGGAACTCTAGGCAAAGGCTCAAGAGTAGGAATCTTGAAGACACCTTGATCTTAGAATTTTTAAAAATTCCAAAGGTTAATATCTCCTTTAATCTTGTTAATGGATCCATTGTGAGGAAATTTAATGCATTCACAAGCATAATATATGACAACTCACATACAATGAGTCCACAATCTACCAAGCAATATGTTATATGAAAGGGGAAATTTCAATATCACACCTTTACATGAATGGTGACAAGTGGGATGGTAATGGGAAGCCACACACACCCTAAGGGAGGCATTTTCCTTCTATCACATCCTTGGCATGTGCTACATGTAGAATTGAGAATACATTCAGAATACCCAAGAGTCTTAATGAAATCAAGGGAAGTGACACAAGTTCTAGAACCCTCATCAATAAAGGCTCACTTAACTTAGATATCACCTATTTGGATTCTAATAAATAATGGGGGATCATATGCATGACGTAGAATCTCATCCAGAATCATAGATGTGATAGGAAATCATAAATAAAGATAAGTGTATATAGTTTCATTAACATTAATGGACATCTCTTCACATTAATGTAAGATAATATCCTTAGATCTAGATAAAGTATCCTCCCATATTACTAGAGGAGGGTGAGGGATATTTATATCGAATAATAATTGCATGAGGTGGTTTCTATGATGTGGAGATGTCTTCATGAGTTCAATAAAACGTATTTAGGATGGAAGATTAGTAAGTTCCACAATGGGATCCCACTCATCATAACCCAAAAGGATATTGTTAGATATAAGTGTGTAATGATTAAGAAGGTCTTCGAAAGGTGGATCTAAAGAGCATTTAAATTTATGTTGATAAGAATGAGAAGGTTAAGAATAAGGTTGTAAATCATTTAGTGATGAAGAAGTAATTGATTTAGATTAATCTTGAAGGTTGGGAGAAGAAGTGTTAGTATAAATTTGATTATCATTAGTGTTGGAAGATGATGGGAGAGAAGTAGAAATAGTATGAGATGTGTCATCCAAGGGAGAATCATAAATCAAATCATCAAAATAAATAAGATCTTCTTGCCCTAACTCATTTAAATGAGTTGGAGAAGAATCCTAAATAACATGATATGTCTTATGGAAAGGAGTGTAGATAGGTTTCAAATCAATGAAAGCCACTACTCTTCGCATATTGGTCATGCTAACCACATTATTTTTGGAATTTGGCTCAATAAGACTCTCTACATTATTGGTGGAAGAAGTGGGCTTGTATTAACCTTATTGTATTGGTTGATGATTAGGAAAGGGGTCTTTATAGATAGCTAAATGAGTGTTTGCTTTATTTTTTTCATGTGACTTATAGGCTTTGAAAGAAATCTCATAGGATTATTGATGCTTATGAATAATGGAATCATGATCAAAATTTGGGCCAAAAAGAAAGTCCATGGATAAATTGTGGAGCTATCCACAAGTCTCGTGACAATGACCCCATCTATTATTAAACCAATAAAACTTATTAGGATCATACCATGATTTCATAGGTCGAGTAGGGTCAAGCTCTCAAGGGAGAGGCCTAGGTAGATGTTTAAGTAATTCATCAAAATTTAAATTCTTATGGGAATTAATGTTATTTTTTGATAAATGAGGATTAGTGTATTGCTGAGAAGGAGTTGGTTCTGAAGAAGGGGTAGGAATAACTAGTTGCACATTATGGCTGGTGTCCAATGAATCAGAAACACCATCATTGGTAATATTGTGGTTTTTGTTATTTAATAATAGGTGAGTTCCCATGGAAGGTTGGGGTGGCTCAAATTGATGCATGAGGAAATCATATCTTTTGGCTTGATCAATAGCTTCCTCCAAGGGACATGGAGAAAGGGTACAAACTCGATATTATAATTTAGGAAATAAGGCATTTTTAAAGATATGAAAGAAAATATCATCCACAATGTTATGTTCACATTTATTTGAAAAAGTCTTCCATCACTTAACAAAGGCTTGGGTAGTTTCATTTTCATTTTATTTTTAATTGATGAAATGGGCCAAAGTGTTCTCAAGAATATCACTAGTTTGAAATTCTTGAACTAAAGAATTTACTAAGTCCTCCAAACTAGCGATAGAGTGTGTTATAAGTTGATTATACCAATCCAAGGCATCACTCTTGAGGGTTTTGGATAAGATATTTGTAGTGGAAAATGTATTTAACTTGACCCAATTCTTATAAATATTTCTAAATGTCTTTAGGTGAAGAGTAAGATCAGTTGATCCATTGTAATAAATTATAGGTGTTATACCTTCAATATCAATGTTAGCAATTTGAGTGGTAAGAGGTTCATTTTGTAAATGATTGATGAATTTGTTGACTAATGGAGGTTAAGGAATGAAATTACCTTGATAATATTTAAGAGAAGGAGGACGAACACTTCGGTTATGTGTGCCCCAAGTCATTGGTTGAGGATTGGATTGAAGATTAAGAAGGTGGTTTTACATTCACATCATTTAATTTTTATTATGAGATTGAAATGTGTTCATTTTATTGAGAGTTTGCAACAATTTTTGATGATTTTTATTAGTGTTATTATAAGAAGTAGTATTAGTGTTTGTGTTGGTGTTAGTGGCTTGGGTACCACTATTAGTTTTGATATGAGCTTGAGGAGAGCTATGAGAATTTGAGGCACTAGTGGTAAAATTTTCTTGTGAAGAAAAAGATGGACTAGTAAATGGTTGAGAAGAAGAAGCACTAGAAGCACGAGTGCCTTGGGTAGCAAATGATGAACTAGTGTAAGGATTAAGGATTGTGGATCTTATGAGAGGCCAACTAGATGTATAACTTACCATGTTAGTTGAGATACTAGGCATGGAACTAGAAGAAGTTAAAGAAGAAGATGTCATGGCATAAGGAGTTAAGATTGAAGAAAGAGGTTGAGAAGAAAAGAAATCAGTACCCCCAAATCCCATTAAGAAAGTGAGTGTAAGAGAATGAGGTTATAGATGGTGGAAGGATCCTTCCCTCTATGTTGAGGGAATTCTATTATAAAGAAATGCATTTTAGGAGTATACTGTAACTCAAGTTGATCCTCTAAGAGAAGAGGAGAGTTTTGTTGGAAAGGGGTATGAGGAGGGGTCCTATAGTCCATCGTGTGGGTTGTAATATGAACATTACTAACATTTATGAAAGGTGACCTACTTTATCTATGAGAGACCCTATTAGGATTGGTGAATTTGATCACATTTATTGACTGAATTTTAGTGTTATCACTAAACAAAAAATCCATGATGAAAGGAAAAGAAGTAAGATGAGAAAGAAAAGAATCAAAAGTGACTAACAATAATATTAGGTGAACTTGGTCGACCTAGTGCAAAACAAGGACTATAAAACTGTAAAGGGTCCATAGTATCGACCCAGTCTAGTGAACAGTGATTGGCAGAAAGAGGTGAAGATGTTGTAATAGTACTAGGTCGACCTAATCAACCTAGCATAGTGTACAGGGGCTAAAAAGGATACTAGGTTGATAGGGTTGACCTAGCACAACAAACATGGAAGAAAAGAAAGCTGATAACAAGTTATGAATTAAAGCAAAATAATTGAGATTAATGTAAGAAGGTAGTAAGTACTAAAAGGGAAACAAATAGTCAATTTAATTGATATTGTCTAATCTAATTGATGCACACAAAGCAAAATCTTACACTAACACTGGCTACTACAAGATTTTGCTCACATAATTGATCAAAGAACAAGCAAACAAATTGAAAATAAAAATAGCTACTTGGTCAACCTAGAATGTTGATTAGATTATTAAGAATGATTTTAAGCGTAAATGGAGATTGGATATAAGCAAGGTACTAGATAGTAATCTATGAATAGTTTTAGGTAAGTTTAGGATAAAAGGGACTATAGTGGCAATGATACAGGATTGGTATTAGGGCCTACCCACTCACTTCACATATCTTAATAATAAGTGTAACAGGTGCTTGGCCAAAATATACCATTAACCATGCTTTATACTTGACTAGAGCATGAAGTTGGCTTCCCCCCTTGGTGATGAAATCCAAGTAGGTTGGCTTGGGTAGTCAAATGGTTAAATACTTATTGATGTTTATGTTATTTGGCCATGTGTGAAAAATAATATAAATAGTGCAACTAAGCAATTAATTGAAAATCCCTTAATTATATTATGTGAGCTATTCTAATCATGCAAACAACTTAAAAGAAAGATGTGATTAACATATATGATTAATTATAAATTTGAAACAAAGTATAGTTAAGAAACTATATGGATAGTCATATAATATAGGGTTGACAGGGTTTAATCTTTACTACTAAAGATAAGGTCTAAAAAACCTACTAGGTCGATCAGGTCAACCTAGTTGTTTCAAAATGCACACAAAACACAAAACTAGGTCCACAAGGTTGACCTAGTTGACTGTAGAGGGGTAGTTTTAAAGACTACAAACTATGAAATAAAAGTAAAAAAATAGAAAGATACAAAGGAATATAAACTCACCTAAATGGTTTAGAGATGAAAAGGAGAAGATTATTGATCAAGAACCTTGGAGAAAATTGTCCAAAATTTGTAAACTATGTTGAGCTGATCAACCAAGCGATATAGGAAACTACTAAAAAAGTGCTAAAAATGCACTACATTGACCTGGTCAACCTAGTAGGCTAAACATGAAGTTTAAAAATATAAAAACTTTCACTAGGTTGAGTTGGTCGATCCAGTTTCCTAAATAAAATTTTGTAAGTTCTAAAACCTATACTGGGTCAAGCTGGTCGAGTGAGTTACCTATTCCTCTAAACCTATGCATAGAGACAAATAACTGGGTCGATAGGTTTGATCTAGAATAATAAGGATATGATAAAAAATAATGACAAACAGAAATGAAACAAGTGTAAGAAATCCTACAAGGGTTTGATTCACATCAAGTTCACCAGAATGTATGCAATCAGAAATACATCATGTTCATAAATCAATCCTAGATAAAATGGGATAGAGCACACCTACACTTTTGATTAGGGGGCATATAGTTGTTAAGTTAGAGCATGACCAATATGAGGATTTTTTAGAATTGATTATGGGATCACTTGTCACAACACACCATGTGAGATAGGGTTCTAAAGCCTACAGTCTAACAAAATCACATAACAACCCTTAAAGAGTCATATGATTTAATATTTCACTAATCTAATAATAAGAAAAGTAAATCTAATCTAGTGCGTACCAAAGCTTGTAAAATAAAGTGGGGGTTAGAGACAAAACAAATAAACAACTAAAATAAACATGTATAGAATATATATACTCACATCACTATATAAAAAATCTTAATACATGAAAGAGAAGAATATAAATGCACTATCTATCTACTCTTACAAAAGAGGAATAAATTTAGGAATACTTACCTTTGAAGATGAACCCACCAACCCTCAATATCCACCTTAGCCAAGGTGTTTTGTAAGATACTATCATGGTATGTAAGGACAACTAAAATAAATCAGCTCTAGGCTACACAACCTATCCAAGCATCTAAAAGACTTATCCATAAGATGAGATCGAAGCTCCATGGAAAGTATTGAACCTTAAAGCTTTATTCCCCAAGTAGAATGGTCAATAGGTAGATATTCATTCATGCTTCTTCACTTTATTCTTTTATCTTCTTAAAATGGTAAGGAATGACCTCATATATATAGTAGTATCTTACCCTAAAAACATTTGGGAATGTTGGTTATGCTAGGTTGACCCGGTCAACCTAGCATGTTTTAGGGGATAACTCTCTAGGAATATGCTAGATCAGCCAAGAGGCCAACAAACCAAAAGAGAGAAAAGGTCCCTAAATTATGCTAGGTCAACTTAGTTGACCTAACACAACCAAGAAGTCAAAAGGGTGCTAAGGAAAGAAATGAAGGATAAAATATATCAAATGATAAAAATAGGTAAAACTAAGAAGAATAAGCTTGGGTTCAATGGTTTCAAGAGGTTAGAGTGTGGATGGTAGTGGAAAAAGGAATGAAAATCTTATGAATCATTAATGGTCTACCCACCCCTTTCCTAGTACACCTCTTACGGCATGCACTCAGAGAGATTGAGACTCAACAGGTTCCTATAAGATATGAAGTGTCAATAATCAGTAAAAGTTAAAAAAATATTATGTGTATATAATCAGTAGGTCAACCTAACTTAAGTTAGGTCTGGTTTGTGGTTTAGAGGCCAAAGGTTGGGCCCAAGGGGTTCTTGAGGTGGTCCAGGGGAATTATGACATTTGAAACCATCCTATGTGGATTTTTGGTGTCTACACTTACCACCTAAGTGCTAGTGAAAGTGCAAGTGAATCTATTATGAATTTTAATTTGAGTGATTTTGAGTGGATCTTGAGACATTAAATCTTAGTATTATGAGCTTGGGATGGTTGTAGATGACTATATGCATAAGTAGGGGAAAATAAGGATGGATAACCTTGATTGTGCATAACTTATCTTGATTTAATTTTTTTTTTTTTGCATCTAATTCCATATAATGAATAATGGGATAAAATTCATGTATATATATATATATATATATATATATATATATATATATATATATATATATATATATATATATATATATATATATATATATATAATTATAGTGTTTATACAGGTCTTAAAAGAGGTTTAGGCTAAACCTAGTTGATTTTTGTTTTAAAAATATATCTATTGGTGGCCAAAGGTAGGAAAAGGATAATAATGCCCAAACTGGGACATTAGTGCCATTAGTGCTACTATCTAAATTATGATGCTAATGTCTAGGTGGAAGTTTCTGAGTCACTAGAGGCCAAGATGCTAAAATGAGGGTCTGAGACTACTTTAAGAATGTTTAGGGATGTAAGTGGCCAAAAAAAAAGGTTGGATAAGTGTTTAAATAGGCCTGATGATAGGTCTAGATCTAAGCTAGGGATGGGTGGTCTCAAGTAACACTCTTAGCACTCAAGTGTCATTTTTAGATTATTATAATACTATAATTTAGTATAATCTAAATTACATTTTTTTCATAGTATATTTCAACTTTATATAGGTTTATACGAAAAAACATTTCATTCATTAAAATGTATGTTGGTCATATAATAAATGTTATGATAATCTATTTTATGTACTTGGTTTAAATCCTCTTCATATAGGTCCCAAATGGTATTGGAAGCTTTTTAAGAATCATGTAGTTATTGTTATATGTCCATTGTACATAAGTTAGTCATAGAGGTTACAAGGCAGAGCAATTGCTAAGTTCAAAGGTCTAAGATTTTTCTATAATTAATTGTCATATTTTATCCTTATTTTGAGCGTGTGTGATTTTGAGAGCATTTAAGTTTTTATACGTCTTATCATCTACAGTTTGACATGTTACCTAGAGCATGATCCTAGAAAGTTGTAATTGTATATGGTGTTGTTTAAGCTTTTGAATTTTTTATATCCAACATACTTTTAATCTACTATTAAGAAACTATGTATCAATTCTTTTAATTCTTTAAATGATCATTTGTAAAAAATATTGGATATATGAGAACTATGCCCTAATTAGTTATTTTGGGTGTTTTAAAACCCTAAAGCTCTTTTGTTATAAACATATGTAGGTAAAATATAGTTCTTTTTACCATGGAATTAAATGTTGGTGAATTAAAAATGATTACATATTGAACTAATGTTGGTACAAGTATAACCTACATTCTCTTAAGCCATGTGGGGATCGATTAGATATCCTACAATTATAGTTAGACTTGGTTTAAGCTTGCACTCATAAATGTATTATTGTAACTGGTTACTGAGGAAAATGAATAGTTTTAGGCCCTACTTTTCAACTATTTTTCATCCATCAATTTTAACTTAGAAGTTCTATTCAAGTCAAAGAGTATTACATTATAATTATATAATATATATTCATATTATAGCTATATTTTAGTCATGTATGTTTTTTCAACAAAAATCTCCCTAATGGCCTATGTTGATTAGTATGTAAAAGTTAATATTCATTATTTCATTGCCCTGGTGTTTAACATCATAAATCAACTCTCTTTCTTTATTAATAGCAAACCAAGATTGGTTATGATACATCTATAATTTTTTTCTTCTACTAGTAAAGCAAACAAATTGTGATGTGTTTAACTTAAACAACTAAATTGCATGTATGTTAGATGATACATGTTCATCATTACAAAGATTTTTTTAGAAAAAATTTTGTTCAGGCCTTGATTTGAGGAAGAATAAAAAATATTATATTTAGTGTATGCAATGCAAAATTTTGTTTTATTTTTGTGCAACAGGTAAGCTTATAAAGCATATGAGAGAGATAAATTTGGTTACAAAAACCAACTAATAGGTAAAACAACCTGAGAAACTAAAATTAAATAAAGAAAACTAATTAATAAATAAATATGGATCATAAATTATCCCAATAAAATCCCCCTTGATCTAAATGGGTGATGAAATAATTAGAGCAATGACTCTGAAGTCATTTAATAAAATTTAGATGCAACTACAAGTGGTGCACTATACCACCCGGTACTGATCAAAACCAATGCCACTCCATACATTATCCCACCCTACAAGTTGTGGTATAAAGGATGTTGAACATGATCAAAGTTTTCTCATATCCTATGATCATAATATCGTATTGTAATGGAACACAATTAAGAATGTCTAACTACATCGATCCACATAAGGTCCCACATGGGAACCCATCCAAGTGACAAACTTGTACTATGTATGGCACATCTCCCTGATGTCCAAAAAATGTTGATGACCTTTGCTTAACATTGAATGTGCTAGCAACCCTTATCAACTCATACTATCACTAACAACTGATCAAAAACCAACAAATGCAAAATCTTATCCCCCTATTAGGTGAGAGGTGAGAAGTTGTGCACCAGGAAGATCAAAATCAACTAACGCTACCTTTTCCATGTCATGAAGAGTAAATGAGAGAAATCCAAAACTAAAAAAATAGCTAACTAGAGAAGGGAATAGTCCTCTAGCCTCTAATTGATCCTCTAACCTCCAGTCACTGATCACTCAAAACATGTTGTCAGGTCCATTGGGACCATAGACCTCAACTATGAGGGACATCTCCTGATCAGATGAAGTGTCAAAATATCTTGAATTAATGGAGTAATTATAAGATCTACCAATAAAATGACCCACACAATTTGATTCAGCTTTCTTTTTGCATGGAGAATGAGGTCGTCAAGAAGGACATACATATGCAAGATGTCCAATAGCACCACACTTAAAATATTTGGGTTCTTTCTTGTGTATTTGAGATCCAAAAGAACCTGAATCACTATAAGAACTATGAGAAGAGTGATTTTGGTGATGCCTACATTTAGAAGACCCTGGAGAGTGTCAATGTGAATATTATGGAAATCGTCTAGAATGGTGTGGAGAGTGCCTCAGAGAATGACTCAAAGAGTGTTTTAGAGAGTGTTTATAAAACTATCATTATACATGATGATGATCTATGTGATGGGACCTATTATTTGTATAGTGAGCCTCTTCAGTAGTTATATTCTTCTTATTTACAATCTATCTCTCATGTTGAGTTAATAACTCATAAATAGAGTTAAATGTGGCACTGTTAAGCTTATCACTAAGTTGTAGAATTTTAAAATAATTGGTGTATGCATAAATAAATCCATTTAGTTTAATGTAAATCAACATGTCATCATTAATTTTACCACCAGTTATGTAGACTTATTCTTGTTTCAATGTTTTCATGCGGGAGAGATATTCAGATACATCTTCATCAAAACTAAGCTTTTTATTAAGAAATTGCATTTAAGAGATCAATATTTTTATAATCAAGTTGTTTGTCATACATATCCTTTAATGTTTTCCATGCTTTTCATACACCAATTTTAACTGCTTTTATATGAATGATAACCTATTCAATGTAAGATGCTTTTAACAGTGTGAGTGCATGTTTATCTCATTTTTGGTACTTAGCCAATTTTTTGACTTCAGTTCATGGTGTGGTCTCCTTATCTATGGTGTCTTATAAGTCATTAAAAATGAGTGTATTCTCCATGTTCCTATTCCATTCCTTATAGTTTTTAGGTTATAATTTTCCATTTTTTGAGATCAAACTTACAATTTTTGCCATGGTACGAAGTCAAAAACTAAGTAATGATATCCAGGTTTTGACATTAGGTTAGAAATAGCTTTCAATTACAAGAGATTTTGGACTTATGAAAAATAATGTAACACTTTATACACCCTTATATCTCCAAAATTTAAATTTGTCCTTTCATTTTCTTGTTTTATACTTATAACCCCTTTATAAAAATAATGGCAAAAAATAATTTTGACCAAAATAAATACAAATGGGATTTGATCCCTATACCTCCTTGGTAGCATGTGACTAAAAAAATAATCTATCCAAGTGGCTTTCAAATAATTTTAACATATGAAGGCAAAAAATTGTAGTTAACCTAGATTGTTTGGATGAAAAACAAAATTTAAAAAATTACATAGATGTAAAAAACTTTTCACCCAATTATTTTACTATTCTTTATCATTTGCTAGTCCCATCAATTTTAGAGTTTGAAAAGCAATGAAAATAGCTTGTTTCATCTTAGTTCTCCATGCAAATAAAATACGGGCCGTACTAATCTACCTTACCTTGTGTGTGTAAATTTTTGATAAATACTCAAAAAAAATTCACCCAGAATGATGGCAACTTAGACTTGTGAAATGGAAGAGTAAATAATGGAAGCACCTTACAGGTCTACTGTTAAAAATAATAACATTATTGTTTTTGGTTTCACAACTCTGCAAGATTAATTCCATGCACCACATATATAGGTGGAGCATATGTAATTTGCTTTATTTATGCATTATGCAGTATTTGCACCCCAAGAATGTAGTTATGTAATAATATATATTCATTCAAAAAAAATCATGGTATTACTGATTTTCTTTCTGTTGTTTTGTTGTCATACTTTTGTATGAAGCTTTTAATCTTCTAGTCTTCCTTATTACACTGACTTATTCTTCTTCAAACAGAATTCTCCTTCAAATTAATTCAACCTCCATTCCTCTGTGAGAAACCATGCTCTTATACCACTATTCATGCCTCAATCTTGGAGGAAGAATAACATAAATTATATTCAATGTATGCAATGTAAAAGCTCATTTTATTTTGTACAATAGGTAATCTTATAAAGGATACAAGAGAGAGAGTTGGTTACAAAAGCTAACTAATATGTAAAACAACCTAAACAACTAAAAGTAAATAAATCAAACTAATTAATAAACAACTTTAGATCTTAAATGATCCCAATAATTTTGAATTTATAAATTATCTCATATTGACCAATGTGAAGCTTCCCTATTATTTTATTTATTTATTTATTTTAAGTTCAATTTTTATTAAAAAATGTTAGTTCAATTTTTTTATTCATTTAATTTCTTCTTTTTTAAACTTGTTTATCTATTTTTTTATTTGGTTAGCATTTTTTAATTTCTTAAACAAGTTTATTCAAGAAAGTGAAATAAAAATTTGCCTTTGTTTTTAGGTGGGTCCTCATGGAGTAAAAGCCTCTAAGGTATTGTATGTAGTCTTACAACATGCAAAAAATCCATCTTGCTAACATCATTAAACATATTCATATTTAAAAATAATGTATCAACCACAATTGTCTAAACGTAAATCTACAAACACTAAGTGTTAATTTTTTTATAACAATTATTTCATGAAGTAGGTTTGAAATATCTGTAACACGAGAACATGAAGTAAAAATACATGGGGTATGAACCAATGTTAGTGTTGGATAATAATATTTCCAAAATAGGTGACTCACAGGTTGAACATGTCAACCTCTAAAAATTCCACTCTAGATTATATGTAGAGAATACAAGTGCATTGATAATTTGATTGCTCCAGATTGGCCTTCCCTAGGTAGCTACCTTCCTAACATCTATGAAATGTTCAAACCTAGTGTTCGCTTATGCATTGCATTACCACCCCTAAAATGAATAAATAAAATCAAATTGTGGCGAACAGATAGATACTATTGATGGAGAATCCATGCAAATGACTATGATAATCCTAGACTTATGTCAGCATGAGTACCTACCATGGGCAAAAAATATTATGATTTAAATCACAATAAATTTATGGTAGTGATAAATAAATAAATCATGGTTAAAGGACAAGAGGCCCCATATCTCACAATTACTAGTTAACTTGTTCAGGTTAGACTTTAAAGTGGAGGTTTTTGATATCATCACTCTGCTAAACCATGTAGTAGGCAATGAAAATACCTAAAGATTTTCCTCATGGATGTTCATGCCTATGCATATTATTTGTGATGGAAAGAAATTCATAGATTGGGGAGAAGTGATCAGTGATTCCCTACACTACCAATTAGTGAATGTAAATTGCATGAACTATTTTTTCATGACTTTGTATTTGGTATATGCATTGGCATCTTAGAGGATGTATCTTGAGCTCTCACAGTAAGGTGACATTACTCTTGATACCTAGGTGTATGAATGTTATCCCCTAAAGAATTTTGTAGAGAGAAATAAACACTTTAAGAGAGTAAATGATGCATTCACAATGTGATCAGTACAAGATCTAAATGAGGATTGGGAAAGAAGAATAAGCAAAGAAGTAGCTAATTTGATTAACTAATACAATAACTACTACATTTATTTTTAGAAATTCACATACATTAGGGTCAAAAAATTTGAAATATATCCTTTGTAGCTACCACAATTAGTAAATAATAAGATCATATTGATAGATCTATGTAGGCAACTAGTTGAAGTCCAAAATGGCAAAAAGATAAGGATGTAATACATGTTTTATTCCTGATTTCATTAGGTCACTTTTCATGTGAAACATTGTATAACACTACAAACATTGAATCAACAATATCTCAGTTCACCCTCCATTCTTATCCCAATATATTTTATTTTAACACTAAAAATTTTGTGAAAATAAATGTAAACATGAGACCCATATAAAAACACACATCTCACCTTGAAGACCATTGGTAAAACTATATTGATGAATATGAAGTAGTCAAAAGAAGTTGGAGTTGAATGGCTATTAATCAAATTAAAACCTACACAACTGAATGGGTTCCCGATGGCATGGTCAATGACATGATAGATATGATTAACCATTGGTATGCTAAGAAATGTGTGAAATAACATACACAAAAGGTTGAACCATAATAGTGTTGGCAAGAACCCATAAATGGTTACATTGGAAACTTCAAGAAATTGCTTTGATGAATAGGCCCAGCATAGCAAATCCTACAGTGCCTCTAAATCAAGGATCATCATGAACTCAAAAACATAAATACATTGAAGACTATTGGACCACCATATGCAAATTATATGGATTTTTTTATGAATAAATTAAAAGAAATCAATAGTACCAGACATGAAAAGTAAGCCAAAAAAATATAGTCATTCCTAATTCCTCTACACTAATTTTCTTTCTATACATTGCTTCTTCATGGACCCTTTGACTCTTTTCATACATTGTGTAAAAAAAAGTATTTACTATTTCTATAAAACCTTGCTCCCCTTCTGTATGTGTAAAAAAATGTATATCGAATGTAAAAGACCACCTCACTTGTGGTTGTTTGTGCTCTATTATGTAATTTACATTCAACATTTCCTGAAATAAAAAGCCATGGGGGACTACTAACATGAACCCTTATAGTTTTCCATAGTGCTTCATGTAATTTTCTTTCCATGATTCTAAGATTTTTATCAAATTACCAATATTAAATTATCTAGGCAAGAAGAAAACTAGTGTAAACTTTGATGGGTATTTTCATCACCTCACCCTATACAAAATTTGTTTGACCACTGTAATTTATAATTTTGTAGTTTATTCTCTTAATTTTAATAAACCATTTTCAACAAATTATTCAAACCATTCATCGTGTTATGAGGCTTATTACACTCCATGAATTTTTCTCTTGAACTGATAATGAAGACCTCTGTTAGAGAGTCACTAACCTCTATTACAAACATTCCCCTAAGCCTATGGTTGGTACTAAAGCTACAACATGGCCCTTGTTTTCAATGAAATCAATTAATTCATATGGAATTTTTTTTAGAAAATTTATTTAAAGATTATTAGTTTAAATAAAAAATATGATATTTGAATATTGTATCGATGGGTCAAAGTTGATGTGATTAAAGTCCCGATTGTTATAGGTATTTTGAATTAAAAATATAGAATTTAAAAAATAAATAAACAATTTATATATTTTGTGTTGTATAAATTTTATCATAAAATTTGAAATATATGTCCCCCTGATAAAATTTACAAATATTTTCCACCTAAGACAAAAATCAAGGTAGTTGTCATGATAAAATTTTCAAATTTTTTCCACCTAAGGTAGAAGTAATGAAATTTTTCTACTAGTGCTATCATCAACTACTACACTTGACTAATAAATGACATAGAGTGCAAATTCAAATATGGATACAATGTGTTTTCTTAAGCAATCTCAGTATCTAATTACCTACACAATTATTAATGCTCTAGCCTACATATCAATTATCATTAAAAATTGTTTGTTTTATAAATAATGATATTAGTTCATTATGTAACACATGATTACAAAGATTAGTTTTATAGCTAGTACAAAATCCAAAATAAATTGAATCATACCACTAACCTAGGTATGTTCCTATAATTGAGTAATATGAAGAAGATAAAAAATAAACAAGAAATAAAACACTAATGGCTATACCTCTCCTTGTAATATCCTTGTTGATAAGAGTGATGGTCCTCAGATGTGGTTTAAAATGGCTTGTATAGTGTGCATGTGCAATCCAATAGTGTAAGGCATTATTAAATTGATGATTTGATAAGGCTTGATGGAGGTGATTGAATATTTTGTGAGGTTATTTGAACAACACTTCATTGTATATTGAAAAATTTTGGAATGAGGAGAAGTCTCCTCAATTTATATATTTTTCAAATCAATGTGGACCATCGATCCAAGATGAAGATCAATGGTGGATGATCATTCATACAATGAGAGGCAAACATTAAAATATATGACCAGGAGTGTGTAAGTTCTTATAATGAGATTCATTAATGAGGGATTCAAGTGTGTATGTGCATGTCATAGACATTACTTGTATTCACTTCTCCTAGCATTAAACTTGCCTTATAAATTGCAGCCTTGACATTTGGAAAATGATTTTAAATTTCCAAGTGGGTAGAGTGATTTAGGAATTAAGGATGTATTTGATTTTTGGTAAATATGACATATGTGTACCATGTTTTTTTATTAATGATTGATTAATTATCTAATCTGTTGGTCCCCAAAAATGTCACTCATTTTTGGAACAACATATGAGCTATCTTGGTCCTATAGGACCAAAATTTCTCTCTTCCCTTCTCAAAATTTGTTCTGAGCTTTCAAATTCCTCTTTTTTCAAGCTTTTTTAGTAAAGGGATTAGTGGGTTCAACAGGTTTAGAGGCTTCTACAGGTGAGTTCAATCAAAAGAACCAGTTTCCAATACTTGGCCATCTTCAGGATTGGGTTGGCACCTTGGTTAAATCAAAGATGTCCATTGACAAGCATCTAAGCAAGGATTGAACCATTGAACCATTGAACCATTTTGGTTAAACGGGTTTAGTGGGTTCAGAGGTTCAAATTTCAACCGTTTCAAAGGTTCCACAGCTCTGAGCACTTAACTAGTTTCAAAGGCTTGAACCATTGAACCGTTGAACCTTGAACCATTTTGGTTCATCGATTCAACGGGTTCAACAACCAATTGGTTTAATGCGCTTGGTTCAAAGGCATCAAAGAGACTCAGCCAAATCAAAAGGATGAACCAATGAACCGATTGAACCTTGAACTAAAAGAGTTAAAAGTTTAATGGTTCATGGGTTCAAAGGTTCAAAGGCAGCCTCTGTCAAAGAGAGAATCAGCACACAAGTGGTTCAACCAAGGAGCAAGAAAGTGATTGAACCAATAAAGAGATTAAACCAAGGAGCTAAGAAGGCCACCTGAACCATTGAAAAAGTCAACCAATGACATCCCCATAGATGTCAAATTTAAGGTAAGGGAATATCTGTTGAAATTCAAATAAAGCACAAAACTTGAAGGAAGAACCAAGCGACTGGCTAAAAAGATAGCCCAATAGCTCAAATCACAATAGGAAGAGACAAAGATGGAAAATACAAAAGTAGAAAGAGGGAAAATCTTGAAATGTCTGCGTAGAAGTAATTTCAGTAGGTGGAATAGTCCACTAAGCAGGTATTTTGGCTTGCAATTTAAGGATGCGGCCTATTTTTTCCTTCCATTAAGTAAAGACAAATGGACAGTTACGCAAATGTCAAAGGGGATAAACCAGATGATCCAGACTCGAGAGAAGACATATGGGATGAAATGACATGCCATAGTTAAGATAGCTACCCTATTTTCAATGCAGTCCTTTGACAAACCTGGAAATGCATTCAAGGCATTGAATGCACAGCATGGGCCATTCTATGGAAAACAATTGCCCAGGTCTTTCTTGGAGTGCTATATATTGTAATCTCTCATTTGTTATAAGGGAACTTTTCATTTTACAAGAGTGAAACTCTACCCATTTTTAAAGAGAAAGACTGAGACTTTATGCTCAGGTTGTAATTTGATTTCCATTGTTATCTGAATGAGAAAGCAGGTTTTTCATAGACTTTGTGTTGTTCTGACTTGTGTCATCTAAAGGTGTCCTTATTCATTTAATTTGGTATGTGGAATTAGTGAAGGTAATAGGGAAGTGTCCTGAAACCAACTGTGGGAAGACTTTGTGCTTTCACAATTGATTTCAATCTGTGTTTTCCTTTTCTTTTTGTGTTGAGGATTCTGGGGTGACTTTGTGCCCGCATTATCCTTTGTGATATACTCTTTGATTAGTTGAGGTGGAGACTTTTCACTCTATTTCATCCTATTATTACTACGCCCTTTTGATCACTGGTTATTTCACTATCTAAAAGAAACTCCTATTGTTTCCTGTAAGGACACTTCTGAAAGAAGAGAAGTGCCTTCAGCGTTTATAGCCAAGATTTTCTCCTTTGTCTATGTGTATCATCTCTGAAAGAAGAGAGATGGATGGTTTGTCCCACCCCTATGTCTTACTTTCTGCTTATTTATATTGTATATAGCTCCACATATTTAATAGGGAACCTCCCCTTGATGAGAGGAGAGATTTGTCTCCGATTGTGTAGTAAAGCTGCACACCTAGCCGACCAATCTTCCTGTTGTGGTTGATCAAACCTATTTTGTTGATCAGTACACTAATTGAAAAAATATTCACCCAACATAATCAAACTCAATTAGCTAATAACATCATGATTAGTGAAGTGGCCACTTTTTGTAATGTTCCCTTTTGATTAATCTTTTGATTTAATGAAGCTAGGGTGGCATTAATGAAATAACCAGATGATCCTATATGTTGTTGATGAATTGGGTAATTTGATGAAGTGTATTTCCCCAATCAAGGATGCACCAACATGTTTTAGGATATGCATGATAGTTGTGCAAAGGAATTTGGGACAATCAAACAATTTTGATGTTGATGATAATTTTGTGGTAAGAATAAAACAAGTAAAAGAGATTTACAAGCAAAACCATTAATGACAAAAAATACAAATATGGTGAATGACAAAATGAAAATCGATGAGATCTTAATAATATATTTCATTCACAAAAATGGTCTGAATTACTCTTTTTCGTACACTTTTCTATAAAGTCCTTCAAATGACTCATCACTTCCTTTATGACTCTTCACTCCTTATAACCTTTTGAATCCTCTTTGACATCCAACATCTCTATTTTATCCTTTTTATTATAGTTAATAATAGTCCCTTTACCCTTGATAATGCTCACCTGGACCAAATAGGTGTCTCACCTCGATACACACAAAGACCTAAAAAATCAATTTTTTACAATTCTGATCCATTACAAATGAATTTGAGAACCTAAATTACTCCTACTCCTACTCTCCATGACCTCTTATGTTGGAGCTCCTGCTATTCTACAACTAACTACTCTAACAACCCAAAATATAGTTGTAGTATTATAAATTATAAATATTTCCTTCATTTAGACCTATTCCACTATGAAACTAATATTTCCAACTCAGTTCTAAGAGGAATAATATTTTCACTTTCCTCCAATTCATGAAGGTAGGAATAATACATTCCTCCATTTATGTTATAAAAAATGGTACATTCATTCTGGACACTTCACCCCCTCTTAGATGCATCATACCTCTTAATGTTTTCTCACAAGTCTTGGGAAAAACACTGCTTATAATCCATACTTTTCTTTAAATATGTAAAATCATCTTCTGACACTTATTGATACTATACCAGACACATTTTTCATAATATAAAAAGTGTGACCAAAAATAAAAATAAAATAAAAACTTGAACCTTCTTACAGTTAGGATGACTCCATCATGGCCATCAAAAACAATACTTACTCAACACAAAATCTAAGTAAAGATCTAGGTGATAGTCCTGTAAATTCCTTAACACCTTATTTTTCTTGAATGTTCTGGTGATATTGGAAACCTACAATTTATATGTTTATTTCTAAGTCCAAGACACCTTGGAGAGCCTCGACGCTTTGATGAAGCACATTAGGTAACCCTATGTCAAACTATCTAATCAAATGAGGCCTTATTACCTTCTTCCATACCCTTGCATCACTACGGTTCCTCTAAAATACCATTGAATGCATGTTCAGTTGAATTATTAATGTAAAAAACACATTTAACAAGTTTCCTAGTTGTGTGATGCATCTCCCTCAAATTAGAATATTATTATAACTTTTGAAGTCATGAACAATCCATCTTTGAATGTATCCAAAATTTTGGTTTCTTTCTTGAGCACTACCTCCAAAATGGCATATATTCTTGTAGAGATGTCTCACCTTTATGATCTCTAATATGGAGATTAATCCATCTTGTTAGATGCATCATTACAAGTGGATTGGTTTACTCAAAAAGAAATGTTATGTCAAGTTTAATATTCATAGTATTTTAAAAGGACTAAGGATAATAGGATAGATGATGATGTAGATATATACCTAAACCAACCATAAGGACCACTCCAACCAAATTGTCAAGATGATGAAGTACTAAATAATGGTAGTTTCAACATAACCCCCCACACACCAATGATCAACAATGATCAATAAGGTCCAAACTAGGGAATAAAAACCCTTCAAATCCAACTAATTCCTGGGCTTGAATCACACAATAAACCACACCATTGTTGATGATAATTTAGTGGAAAAAATAAAATAAGTAACAGATATTTACAAGAAAAACCATTAATGAGGAAAAATACAAATATGGAGAAGAACAAACATGAAAATCAATGAGACCCTAATGATATATTTCACTCACAAAAATGGTCTTAATTGCTCTTTCTCATACACTTGCCTATAAAATATTTATAATGACTCATCACATTCCTCTATGACTCTTCACTCCTTATGACCTTTTGACTCCTCTTTGACACCTTGCATCTCTATTTTTTCATTTTTATTATAATTAATAATAATCCCTTTACCATTGATAACATTTGATTGAATTTGTGCATTGTTGATGAAATTCATTCAAATATTAATTTTGACACAGAAGTGATAAAAGTGAAGTGTCTATATTTTCCCCCTCTTTGAAAGGGCATTTTAAGTAATTTGATGAAGTAATAATTTTTTGAATAAAAACTGACATAAAGTACGATCATGGCCCAAGTGATACATCTATAATTGATAGTCTTCTCTTGAAAACATTCTTACCAAGATTCCCCAGGTAAATCAATATACCCTAGGCTATCCCTCAAGGAAGTGGACAAAAAATAAATTTAACAAATGGGCCCTTAAAAAGAAGGAAATGGGACACACAGAGGTGAAAGAGGTCTTGAAAAAAAGACACTAGGTGAAAACAAGATAAAAAAAATGGTTAGAGGATCCATAAATAGGCCTCTTGGGAGTAAAAGGGGATGAAACAAGTGGAGGGTAAAATTTTTAAATTTTATCTATAAATAACCCCTTGGGGGTGAAAAAAATTCATTTTCACCCTCCCCCTTGATAATGTAGAACTCTGGTTTTTACGCACGAGTGTTGCAAGAAGTATGGACTATATCCTACACTATAAACACCTTGGAGATCATGTGATAGTACCGATAACCACCTAGAAATGGCACATAAATACATGTAATTTTTTACTTAAATTTTTCACATTAAGTGTAATAAATGTTAGGTTCAAGTAAGCAATCTAGCGATTTCACCACTATCAAAAAAAATCAAAGTAGTAGAATCACTATCGTAAATGATAGAATCACCATTAAAAATGTCCAAATCATGATTAAAATGATGCTATCAATGGGAAAAGTTGAGATCATGACTAGAATAATGATATAGTGGTTGAAGGGGTTATAACACCAAAATAGGGTCAAAATCTCCTAAACAACAAAAAAGTGAAATAAGGTTCAAAATTACCTAATTGGAGAAATAATCCTTCTAAATAGTAAAAATGATTAACCAAATGATGATAATGTACTTATAGTGATAAAATCACCATACAAAAGTAGAAACAACAAATGCACTTGGCACAATGGTGAAAAATCTTTGCATAGTAGCAGAAACACTCTTCAAAAAGGAAAAAAAATGGTTGAAAAAGGAATAATGAATAGTTGGTCAAGTCATCAAAAGATCCCTTTGTAATAGTGAAATTGCACTGCTTAGTGGCAAAACCACCAAGACTATGAAATGGATTACTTTTAACTAAAGTGTGTCCGATTGGAGGTTTTGAGTTTGATGTTTAGATATGATTAGCTAGATGTTTATGATGAAATGTGATTTTAGGATAAATAGATGATATGTCTGATTGATTAATAAATGACTAAGTGTGTTAACATGTCTTTATTGTAGGATCATATTCAAGTGATTATAGCCTATGAGTGATAATCGTAGGTGCTAAATGGACCCACATTTAGATCGATGAGATTGTAGGCCTATTATAGGCTATTATATTATTGCATATAACACATATTCATGTCATTCATGTAAATAGAGAATTTATTACTACATTACCTGATCGATGGCACTTAGATACCAACACCTTTTGGCTACTGATAGGGGAGGTGATTATGACCATGGAGGATGTCACGATGATTCTGCACATTCTAATTCTAGGATGTGTACTATACTAGATGACTCAGGGATGGATGGGGATGCTAGAAATAATGATTGTTATAAAAAATGTCATGTTATGATATGGATTGGTTGACATTGATGCACTCGTGATAGAGTTAAATATTGATAAAGAGCCTTTGATTTTGACGGCCATTATCAGCTACATTCTTCTACCTGACAAGAGCAACCAATTTTTTCACATGGGCCTTGGTATCATAGTGATGGATATGTATGATGATATTGTTGTTTTTAACTAGGGTCCTATGGTTTTTGTACAACTAAACTGAGACTTGCATATGGTTACATACAAAGGTGGTTAAATCACAAGACCATCAACTTTGACTACATCTTCTAAGGTCCACAGACTATGTAGGAAACACTTGGCTATATGGGGTAGCTAGGCTCAACTCTAAAACCATCATATCATCCTTCATTTTACCCATTTTTATTATTTTCTAAGACAAATTTTTGACATTACCTAATTTTACCATTGTCATAACTTTAGGGTATATACACATAATATTTTAAAACTTTATCATTTAATGATGCTTTCTCTCTTATAAGAATCTATCGAGTTTTGATCTATTTGAGTCCACATCATAAAGGGTACACTAGGAAATGGGTGGGTAAACCATTGGTGCTTCACAAGATTTTTGGTCAACTCTATCATTACCTAAACCCATTAGAAATCATATTTATCCAACTCCCCAAGAAATACAAACCCAATTTACACATTTTCCTAACCATTTATCATTTCAAATAACTCCTAATTAAGAAAAAACTCTCTTTTCATACTAATTCATCCATGTCGATCTTTTTATAAAATAGTAAGTGCACATTAAGGAACTAAGTCGCCCTAACTGATTTAGTTTGAGTCTTAATTATAAATTTTTATAATTAATTAGATCAAGTTGGATAATTTTGAAAGGGTTAAGGCTTATCCATTCCTATAAATACAAGGTTCATTTCAATCTAATAAAGAGGAACATTCATTTTTGCATCATTACATAGTTTGTAATTCTATTAAATTTGTGTTGAAGGAGCCATTGCTTAGGGTTTGCCTTAGAGAGAATATTACTCATCTTATGGGAATTATTGGATGCAAAGTAGGAGGATTTTAGTCTATATCTGATTTGTTTAGTGTGATTATTAAAAATCCATAATAACCTCTTGTAAATCACCTTTGAGCAAGGGAGATATTGAGAATCGATAGGTTCACCCAAGGTAAGTATTCATAGCTCTTGTTATTTCATTTGGTAGATAGATATTGTATAAGTAATATGTGTTTGAATGTATAAATCATTGATTAGATTACCTCTATGCTTAAAATTAGTATAATTATAGGTTTTTCTTAGCTTCCCATCTTCCATTTTATGGTATTTAGGCCCACATTTGCCTACCATGCTCATTTGATTGTTAATTTATGTTTAACCACCCCGCTTTGTGCCACAAGTTTTGGTGAGTACTAGATTAGTTTTATTTTATGTACTTAGATCTAACTAGGTTTATTGCATAATATCATTTACCTAGAAGTTTTGGAACCCTCTCCTTTGGTATTGTGTGGTAAGAGATCCCTTGGTTAGGTTTAATAGATCTAATCTGGTCATGCTCTTGATATAAATAGTATTGTAATGGATGTTAGTTGATTACCTTATGTGATCTTAGATTTTACTAAGTTAGATAAGCTATAGATCTATATTAATTTGTTACATACATTTTAGTTAACCCAACATAAATATAACCCTTGTATCTTTTTAATTTTTCATTTACAATCAACTAGATTGGGTTGGTTAATCTAGTCTTAACCTTTGTCTATAGATTTATGATCCACAGTCAACTAGGTCGCATTGGTCGACCTTGTTTTGTATTTTTTTTGTAGGGTTTATTTCCATAGTCAACTAGATCGAACTAGTTTATCTAGTTTTTTTCTCTATTTTTAAGTTTTCTTTCTACAGTCAACTAGATCAAGTTGGTCGATCTAGTCTTTTTCTCTATTTATAGGTCCTAGTTTTACAGTTAACTAGATTATAATAGTTGATCTAGTTTTGTCTTCATATTGAAAGGTTTTATTTTTAAACTAGTTCATATTAGTTTAATTAGTTATTTTTCCTACTTTATTGATTTTTTACTTACAATCAACTAGATCAAACTAGTCGAATAGTTCAGTTTAATAGTTTTTACTTTTTAGCTTTCAAAAAACTAGACCAGGCTGGTCAATTTAGTTTCATTTTTACCACTTTCAATTTTTAGCTATCTATAAACTAAGTTAACTTGGTCAATCCTTTATAACATCTCTATTTTTTATATTTTTGCCTCTACAAGACTCAATCAGGGCTGGAAACTATAGTTAGTAATTAGATTTCCATCATTTATAGTCAACCAACTAAGTAGACCTAGTCGATCTAGTTATATTTTTTAAGTTAAATTTAAATAAAATTTGTATTTCCATTTTTTTCAATTACTTAACTTTGTCATTTTTATATTTCAACAATATTATTCAATATTTCAATTTCTAAATTGTATTTACCATTTTTTTAGTTTTGTAAAACTATATCACATAGTCAACTAAGTCAACATGGATAACTTAATTTTTATGTTTGCCTGTTCTGCCAAATAAATTAATTCCACCTAACCGAATGTGTTTTTTTTCATCCTATTTTCCTAATATACTAGATTAATCTACCCAATTTTGTCATGTTTTGTTTGTCAACTAGATCATCCTAGCTGAGCTTGTTATGTGTCTTTTACTTTCAACATAATCAAGGCAATTTAATTTCATTTCTTAGTAATTAATCTAATTTTTAATTAAAAAAGATTTAGATGATTATTTATTTACTTTCTAAAATTTTTAATTGGTTTTTAACAAATGATTTTTGCCTTTATTTTCACTTTGTCTTTATTTTCTTAGAAATTGTGTACTATAAGTTTTTAAACTACTTAGCTACTATAGTGAAGGGTTACATGATACTCTATTTATGGTTATTATATATCATTTATAGATATCATGGCATGAAGGACTTTCCCCAATATTCATAGCCATAGTATAAAGCTAAACATAGTCTTTAGTTTTCACGTACCTAAATTTGATAGTTGTCTTACCTGTCAAATCTATCAAAGCAAGAGATGGATCGACATGCTTAAATTGATTTGTAGAATTAATTTTTAGGTCATTTCCCAATTAATATATGATAAAATTATGTGGAATTAAATGAAAAATAATATGGTAACACTAATCATGGTATCACATGCACATTGGGTGTTTCAATGAATTTCAGCTTATATTTCAAAAAAGGAAGAAGAAACTAAATATGGCTATGGTTGAAAAACCTATTTGATTATGCACACATTGAATCATATGATTATGAATAAATCCTTTTTGGCTTTGGAAGATGACTTGTAAATAAGACAACACTAAAGTAAATGGTTGGTTAGATAGATAGCTGGGTGGATTGCCTAGCACTATCTAGATCTCAAAAGCAAGAGCTTCCTTAGGGGTTGTCAATCCACACATTTTAAATGATTAAGTTTATAAAATAGAATATAGAGTAATTTTATAAATAATGAAAATCTAAATAAATTTAATACAAGAAATTATTTATAAATAAAATGACTAATATAGCAATGAACAAGTCAAGACTAATGTAACATAGGTCAAGTGTGCTTCAAAAAATAGGTTGGGGGTATATAAACAGGAAGATGAAAAGAAAATTAGTTTTGGTTGAGGGTAAGTGGGTGAAAATAGCTTGTTATTTTCTAACACAATGATTTTTTATGTTTGGCGTGATCGTTAGTGGTTGAGATGACCATCGGTGATTAAGGCAATCATTGATGGTTGGATAGATCGTCGATGGTCAAGCTAATCATTAGCAATTACTTAGTGTTAGGTTTGGGTTGATAACAATTAGATTGACAGGATCAAAAAAGGTGATTCTAGGAGAGGGTTTTGTAATGGGTTGACTGTGAAATAAAAACAAAGTAATTAAATAATGGAAATCAAATACTTAGCTCACTAGAGGTTGGTCAAATGAATGGTCGAGGTGATTGGCTCATTGATAGAGTCTGATATGATTCTAGCAAAGTAACGGTACTTAGTTATCAATCGAAGGATGATGAGAAGTCAACTCTTTAACATGATGGTTGGATTACTACAAAAGAAGCTCTAAATTCAAAATCTCTTGATATTTGTGGATGGATTTTAACCTCCTACTCCTCTCTTCTTATAAGAAAGTAAGGAGAGGTGCAACAAGACATTAACTAGGATTTCTAATTATAACTCATACATGGGTTTAGATGAGTTAATTATAAAAAATCAAGGCAGAGTTAAGGGTGAGTTAAGTTTGTTTATACGATGGAACTTGACCATTAGTGGTCAAGGTGATTATCAATGGTCATCTTGACCGTCGATGGTCAAAGGTCAAAGGTAGGGTTGGTTAAAAGGTGGGTTTTAACTAGTAGGTCAACTAACTTAGGTTAGGTGGGTTAGGTTCAGTTAGTTTTCAAAAAGGTCAAGGTTGGTCCCAAGGGGGTCCTAAGGTGCTCTAGGGGAATTGTAACATTTAGAACTGTCATGTGCAAATTTCTAGTATCTACATTTTATTATACATTTTTTATCAACAAGCTACAAAACAAAAATAGATTATGGGTCAAAGGTCAGGTTGCCTTGGTGTCTCTTGATTATATTCTTTGTTCTCACATCTAGTGTTTTTAATTAACTTACTTTATGTGTTCTACCTCAATCAAAGTAATAATAACCATAATCATAAACACCACACATAAACATATATCATAAGAAAAAACATAAATCATTAGCATATCTAGCAAGGATGTAGGGTATGCATGGATGCAGATGAGGATAATCATTAGGTCTTTGGATTCCTCCTCGATGGTGGTTGAGGAATGAGGTAGGGTTTGTCTTTAATTGGTAGTTAGATTGTGGATGTGCCCTTGGGGTAGGTTTTTTGTTTCTATGATTTAATGGGTGGTTGATGTCAAAATTTGGTAGGGTATTCTAGTTAGGGCTATGTTGGGGTAATAATGATAGGGGATTATTTGGTAGATGGTATTTTTGATGATGGATTTGGGTATGTTTAGGTTTTCAAAACACTCACAGTGATCATTGATGGTCAAGACCGACTGTCGATGATTGACATCTACAAGGAGATGGATGCTTGACCATCAATGGTCATCATGATCGATAACAGTCACCTAGTTTAAAATTTGGTTTTTGATATTATTTAAAGCATATAAGGCATATTAAAGGTTATGTGTTTGGTGTAGGTTGACCCTATGAGTTAAATGGTAGGTTTGGCAAGTAATAGCATAAATTTTAAAGTTGATGGATAAGGTAAGGGGTATTACAAGTATTGGTTAAATGGGTAATATGGGTAGAGAAATAGGTCATTATATAAGGTTTAATGGTAAATAAGATATTTGAAAAGGCAAAGTGAGTAGGCAAAATAGTATAGGTGACTAAGTTATGTTTTGCCATCAAACATTGTAGGCCTAGAAGCAAATATAGATGTAGGATCAAGTGCCCTACATCTTTATAGAGATTCACTAGGGGATGACCCTAGTGAATTGGTCACACATAGAGGAGGTCAGGCTCAAGGTGATGCATCATTACCAGTATATGTCATGAGATGTGGCAATGATCATATCCCTTGTCGAGAGATAGGATCTGGTCATGAACACCTTCTTACTACCCACTGGGGAGATGACTATATTGCTAGAGGACATGCATATGATCACTCAGTTTCCCTTTTGAGGTGATCTAATATATCAAATTGAGTGAGAGGAGTGGGAGGCGCTCTTAGAGCTGATGTATGGAGATAACCATGATCATGTTAGGTGGCATGTTGGGGGTTTTAGTTACTCTATGCTCTATCATAGGGTGCGGGGTGAGAGGAGACTGATGATTATGTTATGTAAATTTCATGCTTTACTCTTCCAAATTTGAGTAGTAGGAGGTTTCCCTATCTACTATGAGGACTTTTAGTCAAGATGCTACTAGGATGCACAATGTTTGGATGGGTACCTATGTTACTTATTCAGATATATAGGGATATATGGGGCTTAAGATATCATAATAAGTACAAAATTAGTGTGGGCCTTATCCTATACTATTGGGCTTCTAAGCACATCCAAGTGTTAAGGTTGATGGGGCTACCATGGGTTAGGTTTTCTCAGATAGATTTCCCAATTGGTTTCATGCAGTGGAGAGATGACTTTGTTGCTTTAGGTGTAGGAGAAGGAGATCATAATGTATATTGGTTCATAGGTACATTGGTTTCCTTAGTTGTTGGTGAAATTACCTAAAATCCATATGTCAAGTTTCCAAAGTAGGCTAGATACAAGAGGTAGACTTTATCCCTATAGATTTATTGGTGGATCTTCTATAGGAGGGATGGGGAGGTAGAGTACATCCCATTTGACAGGGTACAGAGATAGTTTAGCTTAGTATAGGGTATCTCAAGCTCATTCCCCAAGTATAGGTAGGAGGATGCATAGATCCTTCTTCTTGAGCCACATCCAATACAAACCTTAATAGATCATGAGGATTTTCTAGCACATCCAATAATATATGATGTAGGTTTTCTAGATGGTTACCCTGCATGGTACTAGGATCTATATGTGTTAGTGGATTTTGGTGGAGATGATGGTGGCAGGAGGTAGATGGATGTTGACCCAGCTGGGAGAGGAGGCTAGAGGGCATAAGTACAGGGGGTACTCTAGATGCATAGGTATGAGTGGTACTAACCACTACATAGGCATAGGTTGTAGCATTACAAGGGTAGGTGGCTAATTTATAGGGTCAAGTGGTGACACTTATAGGTGATAGGGACAAGGCTAGAGCTTCACTAGCCTTAGTTACATAGGAGAGAGACTCCTTTAGATAGAGGGGAAGAGGAGTCACAACATCTATAGGACTATTGAGTACCATCCCCATAGCACAATACCTAGCTATAGTGGATGAGTTATGCTATTATGAGGCTATAGTCCTGAGGTAGTGTCTTGATGAGCCTTGATGGGGTGAGTATAGGTCTAGTTTGGTAGATGGTGCCAACATGGTGATACCAGGGTAGTGGGTCACTTTTATAGGTAGATCGATAGGTACTTTAGGGGATAGGCACCAAGAGCCAATAGTGTGTCAGGAGACAGTGGTGCCCCCCAGGGGCATATCCAAGACATGGTTTAAGTATACTATATATTGTTGTATATCATTTTGATTATGGCCTATGAGTTGATACTATGAGATGTACATTTTGAGAGAGAGACAAGTATATTTTGTATACATTATGATGTGATAATCATGATTTATATATGTGATCCTTGTTTATTTATCATGGTCTATGGCTTACTTTGATGTGATGTTTATGATTTGATGTTTATGATGTGATGTTTATATTGATCACTGATGATGTTATACTGATTATTAATGATGTTATAGATATTAGATACTGATGTATATTCACCTAGCTAGGCATGTGATGGCTTTTATTTATGCTGATGATGGTGCTTATGTTATTTATGGTTATGATGATGATGTGTATGCTAAAATTTAATAAGTATATGCTTCCTTATTTGGATTTAGACATGTGGTGAAAATGATTGATTGCTTTATTATTCATGGATGATTGATTTTGACATGCTAATGGATATGCTAATGATGTATGTGTTTTCTTCTAGTATATGTTGATGCATGGTGTTTAAGATTATGGTTATTATTACTTTTCTTGAGGTAGATCACATAAAGTAAGTTAATTAATAACACTAGATGTGAGAACAAAGAATATAATCAAGAGACAAATGTCTTAGTGAATATATCAACTAGTCATAACAGGGTAGCATGAGGACATGATGCTTCTTATTTGACAAGGACTAAAACAGAACTAAAGTTAGATTGGCTTAAGGAACATAATCCATTTTAATGATTCACATTAACATTTGTTAATTTTTTAAAAGGTGTTATGATCACATTATGTCAAGTGAGCACGAAATCTCTTTCTTTATAGTGTATAAAAGGGAGATGGATGAAAGATGGAACCTTCTTATGAGACTAGCATACCTCATCTATAGGTTTTCAAAGAGTTAGTATAAATAATTCTATGTCATACAAAGTGTAGATTGATTGATGCAGGAAATCTACTCATGAGAGCTGATTGTGAATTTCAAAATAATTTTGCCTATGAGAGTCGATTGTGGCTTTCAAAAAAATCTTTTGTTTTTGCTTTTGCTTGATAATGGGTCTTTTATTTATTGCTTAGGAGGGTTGGGAAAGCTGATCGATGTGGGAAGCTTCCAATTAATTACTTGTTTTGACAAATTCCTTAATCAACCATCCTTTGAGTGAGTGGTCTAAGTTTGTGTGCTTTGTTTAATGCCTTTGATAGTTATCCTTCAAGGGAGCAATCCACCTTACTTGGAGTAATTTTTAATATGTTTTAAATAGTTTCCCTTTAAGGGAGTATTTTGAAAATGCTAGGAATGACCCATGATTATTTTTGGTTTATATTTTACTTTATTTGATTTTTCTTGACATAGACTTGCTTATGTGAGCTTAAAGGTTCACCTTTATTAAGGAAAAACTAAAATCACAAGAAGTTTGATGAGGTGTAAAGAGGTTTTAGGTGAAAATGATCATGGGAATATACCCTATAGAAGGGGTAAAAAGTACCATGAGAATCATGCCATGGGTAGAGATGTGGTACCATTATTTAAGATGAGGCCAAAATTGTGGTGGATAATCACATGATTTAGCTTTAATTAGTTGCCCCTAAAATAAGTGGAAGAATGTGATTTGAAAGTAAGGGATGATATTAAGTTAGATAGAAGGTGATTTTGATCCTTTTTAATAAAATAAAGGACACAGATGTGAATCATTGAGGGGCTCAAGTTTTAGGTTGCCTTCAAGAGAGGACAATCGATAAACTCCTGATCCATACTTATGGGTGATGATGTAAGGTCCAAGCTAATTGAAAGCAAACTTTCCCCGCTTACTTTTCTCCATATTGGTGACATGTTGCTTTTCCTTTATGATGAGGTCTTTGATGTTGAATTCTTGCACTTTAAGGTGTTTATTATAGGCATGCTTGATGTGATCTTGATAGACATGAAGATGGGTAAGGGTGTCTAAATGATGCTCATCAAGGAGCTCAAGCTAAGCTAAATGGTGCTGACAATAATCATCTTCTGAAATGAGATCTTACAAATATATATATGAATAGATGGGATTTAGACTTTGAGAGGTAAGACAACCTTCATTCCAAAAACAAAAGAGAATAGGGTAGCACCTGTAGGGTTTAAAATTCTAGTATGATATGCCCATAAGGTGAAAGGGATGTGCACATGCCAATCCCTACCAGATGCATTGACCATTTTAGTGAGCATGTTATTAAGAGTTTTGTTAGAGTCTTTAGCTTATCCATTTACTTGAGGGTGATAGGGTGAGGAGAAACTTAATTTAATCTTGAATGCATCACAAAGATCTTGGACTTATTTGTTCTTAAATGATTTACCATTGTCAATGATAATTTTGTGAAGCACACAAAAATGGTAGATGATGTAATGGTTGATAAAATCAACAATATTTTTCACTTTGGTGGAGACTAGAGGAATAACCTCTACCCATTTGGTAAAATACTTAGTCATAGTAATGATAGAATGGTGTCACTATGAAGAATGAGGGTTAATTTCACCAATAAGATCTAGACCCCATTGTGAGAAGGGCCATAAATTAGTGGATATACGAAGGCTATGGCTAGGTGTGTGATGTAAATTGGCATGTTGTTAACACTTACCACACTTTTTCAAATAATCATAACAATATTGGTTGAGGGTAGGCCAGTAATAGCCAAGGAAAAAGATGCATTTAGCTACAGTGAGACCACTAAAGTGTCCCCCACATATCCCATCATGTGTTTATTTGATAGCATGAGTGTGTAGGAAATAAAAGAGGAGACCATCAAAGCCATGTTTATAAATAATTCCCCTCAAAATAGTATAATGCAAGGTACTCTGGATAAATTCTCTTTGAGCATTTTGAGAAAGACCAAAGGGAATGATGGCAAGGTTGAGATAGTCAAAGGTCTATTGATACTAAAGGTTAGGTTGGGTCTCTTCCACATTAAAAATGGTGGGAGAATCTAGTTTTATATAGGAAGGCTAGGTAAGTTTGTGGATAATGATATATAGCTTAGAGCTAGAGGGCATAGATAGGATCTAAGAGGTGAGGGAAACAATGGTGTCAGTGAACTTGTTGGTAGATCGTGGGGTAGATTAGATATGATAGTGTTTGAATGATGTTAAGAGTTCACCAATGAGTTATTTATACTATTGAAAAACATCATTTTTACACTAGTAAGGGCCATTGATTTGATTAACCACTAGTTGAGAGTTTCTAAAGATGTTGATTGTTTTTAATCCCAAGGCTAACATAGTTTGAAGGCCTATGACTAGGGCTTCATACTTAGCCATATTGTTGATACATTAAAAATATAGATTGAAGGAGAAAGGAAGAGGTTCTCTATCAAGGGGAATAAGGATGATACTAGCACCCCAACCACATTGACACTTTGATCTATTAAAGAACATGGTCACTTGGTAGGTGAAGTCCACCTAAGAGAGGGTTGTAATGGACTCATCGAGGAACCCAAGAGGGGGAGTTTGGTTTTCTACTAATGGTGCCTCAGCTAATTGGTTGGTAATGACTTTCCCTTTAATTAACTTTTTTTTAAGAAACTCAAGGTCAAAATCTACTAAAAGCATGAGTCACTTGGCCATACATTGGTTTTGGTATGGCTTCGAGTGCATATACTTGAGTGGGTCAGTCTTAGGTATGAGATAGGTTTTGTGGTTAAGAAGGTAGTGGAAAATTTTGGTAGCCACAAAGACTAAAGATAAGAAAAACTTCTCGGTATGGGTATACCGAGTCTCATATTCTACAAGTGTGTGACTAATGTAGTAGATGACTTATTCTTTTTGTTGTTCATCCGATGAGTAAGCATTGCCCATAGGGAGTGGTTAGTGGTGGAGATATGAAGGTAGAAATGTTAGCCATCCTTAGGAAGGGTGATAATATGTGGAGATAGGAGGTAATATTTGAGTGAATCAAAGGCCTTTTGATAGTCACTGCTCCACTTAAAAGATATGTCCTTCAAAAGGTGGTGGAAGGGTTGGCATTGGTCATAGAGATGGAAGATAAAGGAATGAATGGATTAGAGCTTCCCCTATAGGCTATGGAGTTGCTAAATGTGGGTGGGAGGAGGAATTTTGAGGATTGATTTGATTTTGGTAGGATGTACTTTGATTCCCTGAAGGGAAAAGATAAATCCAAGAAACTTTCATGACAAGACCCTAAAAATGCACTTTTTGGGGTTAAGCCAGACATGGTAATGGATGAGGCATTCAAAGATAATATTTATAATGGATAAATGATCCTTATGATATTTGGATTTTCCCAAAAGGTCATCCACATAGTCTTCAACAATCTTGTGGATAAGGTCATGGAAGATATAAGTCATGGCACACTGGTAGATTGCACTAACATTCATTAGTCCAAAAGGATTGAATCTATAATACAAGGTTCCTTATGGGGTGATAAATGTGGTTTTGTAATAATCTTCAAGGGAAATTAGGATCTGATTATAACCCAAGAATCCATCCATGAGAGATAACATCTCATGGTCGATTGTAAGATCAACTAGTTGGTCGATGCTTGGTAGAGAAAAGTTATCTTTTGGGCAAGCAAGGTCGAGGTTATGAAAGTCCACATAAATGTGTAGTCCCCCTGTGGCTTTGGTGATAGACATGAAATTTGAGACCCATTAGTGATAATCAATGGGTTGAATGAATTGATAGATAGGAGATGTTGAATCTCTTCTTTGACAAGAAAGGCTATATGAGGGTGCATTCATCTAAGTTTCTACCTGATGAGTTTGGCATTATGGTGGGTGACTATGGGTGGCAATGGCAAGGCCAATTCTTGGCATGTCACTATAAGACCAAGCAAATTTTATGTTGTGGTCTTGGAGGAAAGAGGGGAAGTCCTAAAGTTCTTTAGAATTTAATGATTGGCCAATTTTGACAATGTGAGGGTTTTCCAGAGTACCCAAGTTGATATCCATGGTGGATTCATTCAACATAGTTGATGTCTTAGAAAGAATATATTTTGGGATGAAATAATCTAGGGCACAAAGATAGGTGATAATAGAATCATCATCTTGACACTAAACAGTGTTAATGGTAGGAAATTCATCTCCTATCATCTCATGATGGGTCATAGGGATGGTTATAGTTACCCCTTCATTTTGATAAGTTAGGGGTCTGAGGCTAATCATATTGATGAAAAAAAGTTATGGGGATGATGTCATCCTCCTCAAACTCAGGTGGAGAAGAGGTTCGTGAGGAAGGGATGTCTTCCTCAATAATGGTTGTGGTAGGTGGTTTAGTTTTCCTCTTATTGGGTGGAATGAAACTAAGGCCATGTTTCTCATGAGGCTTTCTAGTTTCAATGGAAATTAACTCATGTGGGTCATGCTCATATCATCTAAGACTAAACCCCTTCCAAGCAAACCTATGGAGATATGTCTTGGCAAAGCCTGGGTTGTCCAAATAGGAGAAGCTAGAGGTGAAGAGTAAGTGGCATAAGTGTCAAGCAGTTTGTCAAGTCCCCCATAGATGAAATGGGTTTAACAGTGTGAAAGTCTAAAGGGAATAATGGTTTTGATATTGGGGTTATACCTAGGTTGGTGGTGAAGTTTCCCATACTCTTAGAGATTAAAGAAAGCATCAAGGGTGAGAGGTGATATTCCCCCAGTGAAAGGCATTAGAATGTGGATTCTAATTGATCTATGGTGGGGATTTGGTCTGAGGGGATGGATGAGCTAGTAGATGCCTCATTGGCAGAAAAAGATATGACATCAGCTTTTATGGTTAAAGGTTTGTCTTTGGATAATGAGGGTGTGTTAAATGGAGGTAAGAGGACATTGTTGGGTTGATAAGTCATTTTGCATGACAAGAAGGGACTTAGGTCAACTTGTATGGTGATAACCTAACCTTTATGCTAAAATTTGATGCAATAATGAAGGGTGGAAGGTACACAACCCATGGAGTGAATCCAAAGTCATCCTAATAAAATATTATACTAGAATTCACCTTCCACTACATAAAATAATTCAGGGAGTGTGTAGGGTCCTACATAGATATGAAGAACAACAATTCTTAGAGTAGTGGTAATGGTATCGTTAAAGGATCGAAGGATGATCAAAGTTTTAGACATGACATTATCTGGTAGTTTGAGTTGATCATAAGCATGGGAAGAGATGATGTTAATAATATCTCCCCCATCAATCATGAACCATTTGATGTGGGTTTGGTTGATGTGGATAATAATAAAGAGAGGCAGATTTGGGTTATTAGGATAGATGGAAGGTATTTTTGAATCCTTGAAGGTGACAAATTTGGAAATTTAGAGAGTGCCAATATAGGTTTCCAGAGGTTGAGGGTCTTCAGGTTGGACCTCTATTGATTACAATGCCTCTATCATTATTTGGTGGTAATGAGGTGAGGTAGAAATCGATTTGTAAATACTCATCTTCATCAGGGTCTAGTGAACTTATTTGAGAACCACTCTTATAATTGATTTGGAAGGGTTGGATTGGGAGGTACCCAATATAGATATCTTAGGTTTGGATGAAGGTGAAGGTGCTTGATTTTGACTTCATTAAGAGGTGGAAGATGGGTATGTCCATGGGATGGACACTTTAGCCTTCCCCTTTTCCTTATGTTGAGAATGTGATCATGTGACCACATGGATAGTATAGATAGAGGGAAGATTTGGAGTAGGAGTTAGGTTTGGTTCCTCATCACTCTAAGGTGAGAGTGGGGGAGTAGGTAGGCATTGGGTAGTGGTATTTGGTTGTTGGATTGGTAATAGGCCCATGGGAGCTTCATCTATTAATAGATCATCTTCATCATAGAGCTGATGGATAATGGTTTGTAGAGCTTTGTAGTTCTTCATGTTGTGCCTAAGTGTCCTATAATAGGAGCATACTTGGTGATCATTATACCAGATGGGTTTTGGGCCAAGAGGGTCAAATGGCCTGATAGGGGGTAAGGTCAAGAAAGAAGCTTGAAATATCCTTTGGAAAATAGTCGAGTAAGATTCAACTAAAGGTGGAGGGGGTTGGAGGTTTTGGCCTTGGTTGGTGAGATGAAAGTCTTTATGGAAATGGGCTTGGTGTTAGAAGGTTTAGGTAAGGTGGCATTCTTAGGTGATGTTTTTGTTTTTAGTAAGGTGGAAGTTGATAAAGTGGAGGTAGGAGGTTTCAGGGTAGGTAGTTTGGTTATTGATGGCTTGGTGAAGATGGGTGTGTCAGAAAGTAAGTGTGTTGGTCTAACCAATAGCAATGGTAGGGTTTTGGTTGAGGCAATCAACTTCCTGAATCAAAGTGGAGGGATGAAGCCCCAAAATAGAGGGTAAGGTTGAGGGAGGTAGGATTTTGGCCTTTTGGTAGCTTCACCTCCTTGGTTGATATAGCTTGGTGTTTAATTGATGGGTCTAATGAGGTGAGCTATAGTTTCAAGTATGGGTGATTAAGGCTCTGCATAGGCAAGATGCCAAGGTTTTTGGTTGGTTTGGTTGGTTTGGTTAGAGAGGATGATTTAGTTGTTTAGAATTTGGTTATATCAGATGGGTGAGAAATGGTTGGTTTGTTAGAGGTTTTTTATTGGTTCGGTTGATAAGATAGGGGGTTGGATAATAGGAGTGGTGAGCTGGTCTATTAGCAAGGTGGTTGAAGGTACCTGTTTGGTAATGTAAGGGAACCCCAATTGTTGCCAAAAGGTATCTCAATCCACATCAGGTTTAGAGACAAATTCCAACTTATGAACTAGTTAAGAGAATAGTTCATAAACTAGTTTTATTCCTTAGGTAGTGTATTTGAAAGATAAGCCCATAGTTTGAGAAAGGGGAATGGTAACCTCATCCTTTTCCTCAATAAAAGGATGAAATGTGTGGATGGGTGGTTCCTCTATAGGATGTACATGTATGGTGTTTTCCTCTTTAGGAATGATATCCAAAGGGGAAATGAATTATTTGGTAGTTAAGGGAGAAGGTAGAGTGGTGATGGTTGCTTATTCAGGCATGTCAGTTAAAGGAGGGGTAGGTGACTCCACTACCTCAATAAGTGGAGGAAAAAAGTTTACTTCTTTGGCTTGGGTCTCCAAAAGAGGAGAAGGTGACTCCACTACTTCAATAAGTAGAGAGGGTGAGTAACAGGTAGATTGGGCAGTAGGTTCTTCAGTAATGAGTGTGTCAAGAACCATATTGATGGTATGGGCATCATGAGAACACTTCGCTTTGTTTCTCTCATTTTTGGTAGGTACATGATTGGGAAAAGGTTGTCTGAAAATGTCAAGGGCTTGGTTTAGAGGTGTGTTGGGTTTGTCCAATGTGAGATCCCCCTTGTCAATGAGGGTTTGGATGACACTTTTGAAAGTGTTACACCTACTAATGTCATGCCCAACTACTCACTAGAAATCATATAGATCATTCTCATTGTACCATTTAGGTACAGGATGAAAAGAATCAAATTATTGAGGTGGCTTGATGGGAGGGAGTTGTATGATATTAGCTTTCAATAACTTCTCCAGGATTGAAGCATAAGATTACCCCAAGTAGATTAAATTACTTCTAATTGTTTCAATTTTAGTTTTTCATGTTTTGTTTTAAGAAGTTAGAGGAGTTTGGTTGATTGATAGATGGTGGAAGAGTGGTTTTAAGGACAATCACATTTGCAGTTCCCTTGCTTTTGGTCTTGTGTTGGTTTGGTTGCTTAGTTTAGAGGAAGAGGCCTCATTGGTTTTATAAGTAGAATTTGTGCTTCTCAATTTTAACTTTCCTTCATCGATGGCTCTATTCTCTAATTTACGCACCATGGTAAAATCTTCGTCAAAGGTTTTGAAGCTTTGAACACGTAATGTAGAAGAGATGTGTGTAGTGCATGCCCAATTAAAAAAATTTATCATTTCAAGTTGGGGTAAAGAAAAGGAAAGTTGATTGATCAAGCTTCTTCAATAGGCTGTAAAATCAATAACATATTCATCATCAAATTTCTAGATAGAGTAATGGTCAATGATGGAAACTTTCTATGAGATGTTTATCAAAAAGTAATCCAAGAAAGTTTGAACTAGCTAGGTGAAGGAGAATAAAGATTGTTTGCTTATGGCACTATAATAGTCTAATGTTGGACCATATAGGTACATAAGGAAGGTATGAATAAGGAGGGTATCATCATAGGAAATCAAAGAACATGCATGCCTAAATGCCCTAAGGTGTTATTGGGGATCCTCCTTACTCTAAAACTTAGAAAACTTAGGAAGCTCCCACTGAGGGGGATATGGTTTGATAGGGATGGATGGGTGAATGGGTTCATTGTAAACCTAGTCATATGATAGAATGTTGTGAGCCCTAGAAATGGATAACTCTAGATTGGTCATTTTATCCATGAGCATTTTCATCATATCAGTTTGGGATTGTGCACCTGAAAGGTTGTAAGGTGCATACTATTGTTATGGTTGGGTGACATATTGATAATTGGTAGGTTGTTGAGGAGTTGCCACATATTGATATGTGGACATAGGTGGTTGGGTAGATGCTATGTATGGGTAGGTGGATGTAGGTGGATGTAGGTGGTTGGGTAGTGGGTAGAGATACATGCCTTTGTGGGTTGGGGATGTAGCCTGGGTTTGGTGCAATGGGCACCTGTTGGGTAGAAATTGTGGTTGGGTTGGTAATAAAAGGAAGGGTAGTGACCTTTATACTGATTTTTGGTAGGGTATAAGGAATAGACACCATAAGATTTTGAAGTGGGGTAGTGGTTAGTGGACTAGGGGTAGCTAAAGGAAGGTTGGCAATGCTAGTAGTAGGTACTCCCATAGTGAAGGGAGTATAGGTTATCAGTGGTTGGGTTGTTCTTAAGGTAAAGGAGTTTTTGGTGGGGGTGGAAGGTATAAGGGTGTTTTTAGGTTGGGTAGGTTGGTTTTACATAGTAGTATCAAAATTATTGTTGGTAGATGAAGAATCTTGGGTAGCCAATGGTTGGGTGGTGATTGTGGCAATAGAACTATTTCCCATAAAGTAAGAAGGCATGCCATAAGGTGGGTCCACAGGTGGAATTGAGGTAGGCGTACGGTGAGGCATGGTGTTAAGATAATGCTAAAGGGCCACATGATTGTTATCTAAGAAGGTGGCAAATTTTGTGTCTCCTTAGGGAACTTCTCGATGGAAGGAAGGGCTTCCTAAAGGATGAGGAGAATTTTCTAGTTTGGATATGTACTCCATGAATGAGGAGGTATAATAGGTTGATTGGTTTGGTGATGGGTTTTGTTCTACTAGGTTCCTTCATTGCTAGTGAGTTAGAACCATATAAGATAAGGGAGAGAGAATACACAAATAATCTCACCATTCAAACAGAGAGAAGATAAGAAATAAGTAGGGAAAGCAAACACACTAAAAAGTACATTAAGTTCCAAAGTTCTTTTTAATCTCCATTTTGGATTATGCTTTAAGCTTTCAAAAAATTATGTGACTCCACTTGCATTGATAGAACAGGTACTAAAAATATATATATGAGTTGTTTCAGGTTGTGTTTAGGCTCTCAAAAGGATATGTATTGGAAATCAATATGTGGCTTGGTATTGGGGTCTATCCCCTCACTTCAAACATCGTAGTGATAAGGGTGTAGAGTGCTTAGCCAATATATACCGATTTCTAGAGTTTATACTCAACCAAAGAGCTAAGTTGGTTCTCTCCTTGGTAATGACCTCTAAGTAGGATAGTCAGTAAAGGGTAAAGTGACCACTAGCTGATGAAATCCTAATCGGGCCTTGTCTCTATTAGTGTAGGGTTTATTTTTATTTCATTTTATTATATTTTCCTACTTGGATATTCCATGTCATTTGTATTTCTTAAATTTGTGGATAGTCTTGCTTAGGTGTGCAGTCATAGGAGTTACTTTTACCTATCATATGTCATAGCGGTTATCTTACGCCTCATTCATTATGGGAGTTACTTTATTGATCACTATTCTAGGACTAGGGAGTTACACTTTATTTTGAAGCATCCTTGACCACCTTTCATGGAGGAGTTACATCCACTCCTATTTGTACTTGTATTTTCCTTTAGATTATCTAATTTGAATGTATTGAGTTAGATCTTAATTTTGTTGTGTACAAATTAGTCTTTATGTTTTTGTAATTTGCAGATGTTTGTGTTTGCTTAGATTTGGCCTTCATGCAAATCATGTCTCACATCAACTCCAGTGCACTTCCACAAACCATTAGACTTGTGGCATCCCTGATATGGTATTAGAGCCACACTGGTATTGCTAGTGTTTGGTTCATTTCTAAAATTAATTTTGAATTTGAGATTAATTCCTTTTACAATAAAATTTTCTAGTTATTCATGGTTGGCATCATCTATCTTAGATCTACATAAATATCCTCTATTTCTTCCTTTGGCATTGGTTTTCTATGATCTATGTTAGATCTGTAGAGTGAAACAACACTGGAGGGGAGTAGCATTGGATATGTAGAGAGATAGGCATTGAAAAGGGAGACATTTGAAGTATGGTGTTGAAAATTTGAGAAGGCATTGCCAAAAGGAGCTGGGCATTGTCTTTTCTATTTTTCTAACCTATGTTGAAGGAGAAAAGAACAAGTTTCTACTATTGGGCATTGGATTCTGAGAGGGCTCCAGATCTGCTAGCAACTTGCCATTATTTGCAACAACTTGGTACTTTCCTCAGTAGCCTAACATCCTCCCCAGTAACTTGGCACCATTATTCTATTATTTACCATTGGATCTGCTCATTTTGATCAGATTGGGGTATATTTTTCCACCTTGGTGTTCTCTCTTTCACTGGAAAAGTGTGGTTTCTGAACTGCTACGCTCAAAATTTAGCTTATTCCACCTTAGTGTCACACATTTTCACACCTTTCCTCCTTGTGGGCCCTCACCCAACCTCCTTCTCACATTGTTATCTGTTGATCTCATATTTTCTACTATTAATGACTTTGGTATTTTTTATCACATCATTTAGAATGTTTTAAAGCAAGTCATTTGAAAAAATGTAAAAAGAGAGCTTTTTTTTAGTCTTTTAAAACTTGTATCTCTGCTTGATGAAGATGAAGTTGAGGCCCAAATTGGTAGGAGGTTGAATCCCCCTTATAATACCAAACCTCTATATTTTGTACTCTGATCTAGTTCTAATGAGTGGTTGAAAGGCACATTTCACCTCACTCAAGGGTACTTTTTTAATCATTTAGTGCAATTTTTATTAAAAATGGGCTATTTACCAAAATTTGTTTCATTAATATCTTGTAAACGGTAGCTCAAAATTGAGCACTATATTTTTTCAAAGTGTTTATTTTTTAATTTCCTACATAGTTAGCCTATTTTCATTATAAAATGCATTGAATTATAAAGTGCCAAAATTTGGCAGGGTGCCTGACATAGTTTCATGGGGGTTGCACTGTGGTTGTGATTCTATTCTACAAATTCTTTTTTCTTCACATTTGATTTTTAAAATAACAAACACATTAATCTTTAAAAATTTCAATGGATTTTAGCACTTTTAGTGCACTCACACCCTTCAACTACCAGGAATGAAAAAGTAAGATTACAATGGTTCTTAGGAGTAAAGGGTTATTTCATATAACTATGGGGGTAGAAACTTAACCCTCAACTGAGGCAAAAAAGATAAAATATTTTAATAAATGTGATGAATCCTTTATAATGTTATGTCTTTTAGTGTCATCATAACTCCTGTTCCACATAGAGTCAGCCAAATCTCTTAAAGAAGTATGGGACACTCTAGAAAAATTGTTTGGGAAAGTTGACACCATGAGGGGTCATGAGCTTAAGATTGAGCTAATTAATCTGAGCCCTAAAAACTTTGACACATTGGAGGACTTATTCACTAAGCTTAAGTCACTTAGATTACAGTTAAAAGAGTGTGGAACTGAGAAGAAAGATAAGCAATTAGTTCTTTTTGTGCTTGCAAAACTAGGACCTGATTATTCTATATTTGTCTCTACCTTTTATGCTACCAAGAGAGCCATAGGATCCAACTATAAAATTCCATATTTAGATGACTTCATTATATATTTGACTAAATAATAAGATAAGTCAGTCTAATTGGGAACCCTCAAGTCTTCCAAACCTTTAGCTCTCATTATTGGGAATGGGAAACAAAAAGCCTCTAGTAGCAAGAATAAGAAACAGAAGAGTAAGGATCCAGAGAAGAAAGAACATAAAACCACTACAAAAACTATAAATGAAACCTCCTCTTCCAATTAGAAACCTAAGAAAGATAAGGTTAAGTGATCCTATTGCAAGAGAAATGGGAATGATGAGCACAAGTGCATGAAGAAATAGATAGACCACCTTACACATCTCTTGGAGAAGAACAATATAGGGGTCCCTAAGTCTGTCAAACAATATTCATTAGTCAAATAATCCTCTAGGGCAAAGGAAAAAGGGAAAGATAAACCTAAGGGCAAAGCCTTAGTTACAGTGGCTTCTACATCTACTTCATCATGTGTTATAGACTCTGGTACTTCACACCATATGTGTTTGTTAAAGGTTGAGTTTCTTGACTTAGAGCCCTGTATCATGTCCTCTATCACTTTGGGTGATGACACTCTAGTATCAGTTGTAGGGAGAGGGTCTGATGACACTCTACTTTATTAAACAAAAGTCTAAAGTGTTTCATAATTTTTGAGACTTCAAGGCTATTACTGAGAAGCAATCTAGAAAGTGTATCAAAATCCTTCAGATAGACAATGGGGGGAGTATGTCAACCATAGATTTGATAAATTTTGTACCATAGAGGGGATTGATCTTTAGTGGATAGTACCATACACTCTTCAGTAGAATGGTGTAGTAGAATGCAAGAATCAATCTTTGAAGGAGATGGAAAACTATATGATTCAATCTAGATCATTAGTTCCATAATCCTGGGAAGAGGCCATCAATTATGCATGCTACATTCAGAACCAGGTTCCTCACAAATATTTATAGGGCATCACTCCTTTTGAAGCTTGGCATAATAAGAAACTATACGTGCAACATTTTAGTGTCTTTGGATCACCAACGATGGCATGCATTCCCAAAAAGAAACACAAGGCTATGGAGGCTCAATCCAAACCTTGCATCTTTGTTGGGTATCTAGATGGGGTTAAGGGTTATAGGCTTCTCCACCCTATGACTCATCATTTATTCATCGAGAGAAGTGTTAGGTTTTAGGAGAGTCCCATTAACTCTTTACTAGACACTTCTCCTTCTACATTAGTTTCACTTATGTAATCTCAACTACATTTTATTTAAATCCTTCAATTCCCATTTAATCAAGCATGGTCCCTATCCTTGATATTTTCATGATGGAATTGAATGGGATTCATTCCTAATTGGTCTCAAGTGGAATCACCACACTAATTCTTTATAATCACTAGACAATTAGCTAATTAATGACCCAATAAGATTAACTTATGTATATAAGTATCATTCTATGATATAAAAAAGGCTAGAAAGTTTGGGGCCAAAACTCTAGAAGAATTGTGTTAGGATTGCACCCTCTGTTCTCTAAATATTTGCCTTAATTATCCACCAAGGGTTGATAATTCGAGGTTAAAAATCTAAAATAATTGTGTCATGATTGCACCTATCATTCTCCAAATCTTTGCCATGATTATCCACCAAGGGTCATGACTTTGTGTCCAAAACTCTAGAAGGATTATGTCAGGATTTCACCTACCATTCTCTAGAGCTTTGCCTTGATTATCTACTAAGGGTCAATGTTTTTTATGCCAAAACTCTGATAGAATTGTGTCATGATTGCACCTATCTTTCCTCCCTATTTTTTTTTTAATCATCTGCCATAGTTGGCATCTTTATTGTGCATAAACACTGCAAGAATTGTGTTAGGATTGCACCTGCCTTTCTTCTTTGTTTTTCCTTGATGGTCTACTTGGGGATATTTATTGTAATGAAATGTTGTTAGAATGTTGAATACAGATTTTACTATATTTAGCATTATCTTTTTTATGAGACTTGTGTTTATTTCAGTCTTTTTTGGATGATAATAAACATACTTTACTATTATCTTTATAATTTAACTAAAAAATGTATATATTATATCTTTTAAGTTAAATAGAATAGAATTACACACACACACACACACACACACACACACATAATGTGGGGGAGGGACTTCACAATGCCTAAAGATATGAACGAAGACAAAGTAAGTTGGGAGAGAAGATAACACACATTACAACTCTAAAAAGGTTAAAATAAATATCAATCAACTATATACTATTAAAATAAGCTTACAACGACAAAGTTGAAACATCAAGCCAAAAACCCACATACCCACACAATTATTCAATGCAATAAACAAATAAGAAGCTATCATCTAAGTTAATTATAAAGGATGACATTTTCTAAAAAGGATTCCAATAGCCAAAAAAAATGTTTATTATTTGAAGAGTCAATTATACATTTATTTTGATTAACCTAAAATTCTACAAAAGTCATACCCTCCCTTGCACCATATTGAGACAATTTTAAACTAACAAACACCAAACGCTTGAGACTTCCACACTTCAATAATTGGAAATTAATAAACGTTGCATTCTTTTTTATTGTTGGGTCATCTAGGGACGCCAATAAGTTGGAGAGGTTTTCAAAAAAAAGTTATATAAACACGAGCTCAAAAAAATAGACTCAAGAACCGAACTTAACAAAAAACACAACTAACAATTTACTCAAATTATCCTTAACCCCTACCACATTGGACACTCAAGATACAATTGAATTCACAAAAGAAGTAGAAGGTGGAATATGTTTAATCATTTATTCTGATTTGTCCAATTGATTCACAAAGATTTAAAAAAATGGATAATACCTCACTCACTAAACCAAGCATCTTTGGACTTTAGATGTTCATGTGCCTATCTAAATTACTTACAACAAAAAAAATACCTAATGCATTTCTTTGTCACCTAAGCATTTGATTTCTTCTTGAAGATCATCTTCAAGTCCTACACCATCCAAACTTTTGCAACATCCTTGACCACTTTTGACCCCATGATGAACTTGATAAAATACAATAATCCAATAAAGGAAGGATCAAATCATTTATAGATGTCATTGTCACTAAATGGACTAGAAAGGTTTCTCAAAACTTGTTTTAACATTCATGAGTGAGTTTATATAGCTATAGGGGAGTCAAGGGGAGGATGTTGAATGGAAAAAGTAAACATAGGCAGAGTAGGTAGAAAATTCATAATAAATGATCTGAAATAAATGCCACCCCCTCTACCATCCTCTATCATAATCCTTTCATCGTTGACACATCATAACTACTTTCTATCCTTACCTTGATTTTGCCTTAAATCATTAAGCAAAGATGATTAATATTCCATATAATAGTTAGATCAAACTTAAAAAATACAAACGAAACTTAATAAGGCTTAATAGTCAAATAGAAAGCTCAGAGCGACTATTGTGAATTAATTAAATCTTTCAAATACTTATAGAAATGGTTTCAAATCCTATTCATTCATTATTTCACATCATTTTATATGAATCTCAAGCATTCCATTTTGAATAAAATTAGTCCAATGTTAACAACAAAACATGTCAACACTATTGCTTTCTTTGTAAACATAATTAAACGAGATAGTTTGGAAGATTTTGAGGTGACAAGATTTAATGCATCATCTATAAGATATTTAATATTCCAATTTGATATTTTTAACTTATTTATTAAGTTAGTGATTAATTGAGAGTCACTGTCGATCTCCAATTTTTAGATATTACAATCCAAAGTTAGCTTTCACTCTTCAACCAAACTCTACCTTTTAACAATATTATTATTAATTAATGAAATAATATTCATAGAGGATTCCATCTATCATTTCAAGAAAAAATTCCACCCTTATCATCCAAAATTACCTTTCAAAACACCATCAAAACTCATTTTAAAAAATACTCCTTTAAGATTTTCCACTTTTCGATTTATTATTAATATGCAAGTAAGAATTTATAAATTAGAAATTCTATTTTATTTGAATATGCCTTTCAAGATCGGTTTTTTTTTTCGTTTCTTTTTTTTTCAAGGACCTCTGTAAAATCATAATCAACCTAATTTATAAAGTCATTTTGTATATTATATTTTTTCTTTTTCTTTCTTCTTTCTTCTTTTCTTTTTTGGGGGACCTTTTTCAAGTCCAAATCAACTTAATTTATAAAGCCATCCCATTTTATTTTATTTTTCTTTTTCCTTTTTTTTTAAATAAGAATTTGTTGGTGTGTTCTTTCCAAGGTTCCACATTATTAAAGATGAGTCATCTTCTCTTTTTTTTAAATTTTATTTACCTTTATTCTGAAAGAGAAAAAATAAATAAACATCAAAAGATAAACTCATGCGTAATTCATTCTATTAAAACAAACGATGTGTAGTGGCTAGTCTTGACTTTTGTATTGAAAAATATTCATAATTAAATTTGTATATAAATCTATAATATAAGATCATCAAAACAATGAATGATACACAAGTAGCACATAAATATTATTTAGATGAAATATATACTATCCCTGCTCTTCATCTACCAAATACTTAGGTAGGAAAAGAGAAATAACAAAACATATTTGTGGAAATCTATGGGGTAGGCTACCACTAAGAGTCGATGCTCCCAATATAACCCATCTATGACTCTCTGGAGTGAATTGAATGATATATAGGTTTATAAACTTCTTAAAAACATTTTCGAAATCGGAATGGAGATGCAATCACTACTCCTAAATGATTTATCTAAAACTTCATTAAATGGTCTTGCCATGGTAATCATGAATATTTCAAGGATGCCACTCGCAGTAATATTTTATTTGATTATTGGTGCCTATGGAATTGCCCCTTAAAAAAACAATTAACCTCAAGACAAAAATAGGATATTAAACATATTATTGAGACTGTTATAATCAGAAATTTATTGAAATTGATTATAGGACGTCGATCTATGTACTCAACTATCACACTGGATTCATTTAATTTGTAATAATCATCATACCGAACTATTTAGTAATAATCACAAAATTAATGCCTATTTAACACACAAAGGACCTCGCAAAGATGGAACCGGTAATAATATATTCCACAGCCTTAATTTTCCAACCTTCTAATATTTTTTACATTAAGATAGTTGTTTAAAAGAAGCTGGCGAGAGATTTTAAATGGTTTTTAATCACATCCATTATCTGATAAATACATTGATGCAGTCCTTCCAAAGGCCTTTTTAGTGAAAAGTAACAATATGAATGTGTGGATTTTTGTTTTGGGATACAAGGAGGATGTGGTTGTTTAATCCTATAAATAGGAGGGCAACTCTGAAGGTTGAATATGTGAAAGATTTTGTAGAGATTGTTTGGAGATGGCTACTGTTGTCCCGCAGGTTTTCTACAGTTACAATGTGCATGTCCTCATCACAGAAGTTGCAGTGCCTGCTATTCTAATGCAGGAGCATATTCTTCTCTCAAATTTAGATCTGATAATTCCCCCACTTTATGTACATGTTTTTTTATGCTTTAGGAATCCACCGAATGTGATTTTTGACATTGTAAATATTTCAACAAGGTAAAATACAGAGACTGGAAGATCTATTCATTCCCAATGAACAAGCGAATGTAGTGAAGTGGAAGCGAAGGGGTTCGTTGTCATCTATAATGTAACGAGCATGCGTCATTGTAAGCTTGTTCACTTTTTCCTTCACCATGTCCTTGCACTCCTCGAACATTTAATAGCACGAACATGTTTTTAAACATAGGCAGAAAATAATTTTGTTGAATAAGCTTTGAAGATAAAATATTACATTGTATAAAGCCACTGCTCAACAAAGCATATGGAACAATGAGATGATGACCTAGTGGTGTTCAAGACCCTATGTCTCAATGAAGACCTCTTCACAACAAGGGCAAGGGCAAGGGCAAGAGCAAGGGCAATGGCAATGGCAAGCACAAACACATACACTTATAAAAGAATCCCTGGAAAAGGTTTGAATAGGAATCATAAATGTTGTGTAAAACTGTCTTACAATGGAAATCGTGAATAGAGTTGAATGATATTAACGGTACATATCCATTTCACTCTAGCAATTAATTCTAATGGATTTCTTGCCAACTTTTATGCTATAATGTTTTTTTTCGTTGTATTGTATTCTAACATGTCATTTTTTAAATAAAATTTTATTTATAATATTAATATAATTAAAATATTTGATAAGAATATGTAAAAGAATATTATATAATATTTGGTGTTAAATTTAAAATTGATAAGATATTATATTTTTTAGAAAGTTTTGATTGGTCAAAATAAGAAAAATATTTATTCAGAGGATTCCTATAGTACCCTGTATAGAGCAGGGACTAAAGATCATATCCAGAGGGAATGGACAATGAAGCAACACATATTGTGGAGTTTCCTCGTAAAAATAACAAAAGAAAACACATTTTAAATTTATTAATATTAATAATGTTTGCTTTGACCAATAACTTTAGAAAATTTAAAAAAAATTAACTTGTATTGTGGTAAACACAATTGTATATATGTATTTTTAAGACTGCTATCTAGTCAACATTTCTCTTTAAATCTGGGCTCTTATAGTGGTGTGTTTTTACATTTAACAAGAATTAATTTTTGCTAGTTTTTTTGTGAGCCAAGCAATTTTACTAATGAACCAACAATTTTTGGATGAGTGAATTTGATGGAATGGAACCCCTTAGTCTTTGGCATTAAGCCGAAGACTTGGTCAATAAAATAAAATAACCTCTAGATATAATATGCATGTTTGAAACATATAGTCTTATATATAATATAGTTGGTGTATTCATATTGAATGACATTAAACACACGTGGTTTAATATTCCCCAATATGGAAAAATGTTAAACAATATATATATTAACTCAACATGAATAAACTCATTATTTATGTCGATAAGCATCTTACAATAGTAGACGAAAGTGGTGGGAGGTTGAAATTCCCATGAATAATCAATTAATTGATGACCTTAAATTTAGTGTCTATTTGACGATCACAAAGTATTTTCAACCTTAAATCTGACTTCCATCTCATTGCCACTTACAAGTTTTTTCTTTTTTATTTTGAGAAGTCAAACTAAAAATTATAATATCTTGGCCATACTATAAATTTGGAACTTGTAATTTTTTTTCAAGAAAAAAATTGAACTCGATATATTAGTATAACTAATTAATAAAAAAAATCAGAAAAAATAATAAAATTTATTAATCAATTTGATGTACATAAAATTCAAACTTAAAACTTTATAAATTAATATCTATTTACAATTTTCAAATAAATACATTTAAAATATCTATACTATAATACATCGATATTAATTGTATCTCTAAGAGTATTAGTTTCTTTGTTAGTGCATATATAACAAAACAAATCAACTGAAACAAGACCCTAAGCCTAGGACCTTGCGAGCCTAAGGCAAAGGTAACCAAAACCGAATATAAATAAGAAAATACGCAAATTTATATCTTCTTGTTGTGGATTGATCACCTTGTCAAGAATAAGTAGAAGTGGCTCAGATATGTAGCTCCGAAAGGCTTGTATCAATGTTGTCTAGGTTGTAGATAACATCTCCTTTTGAAAGCTTCAAAGAATGGTAGATGAGGAATGAGAGTGATGCACAAGGGAGTTTTGTAAACTAGCAGGACTTCGTTATGATTCTTGAGCATGGAAATGAAGGAGGTCTAAGGTCTTATATATAATATTCTTGAAAAATCCTGAACCATCCATCTTGAATGTGAGATGGAGGACAGAGAATGCACTCTCCACATCTCGCATGGATCAAGTAATTGATCCCTTGATCTCTTTGGAAGATCAATGGAGGAGGATTAAGTTTTCATTTGATGGGGCATGAACTTGATTAGAGTTTGTCCCCAAGTGGGAGGGAAATCTCATAAGTACAAGGATAATGGGGGACAAGTGGAGGAAGAGGTGAATATAAAATTCATTCATAGAATATTGTGAGGATAATAGGAAATATTTATTTTTAAAAATTATGAATATTTTAAAATCCATAGAAGTTTTGATTAGTGGATGATTAGTTAATTAATTTTGATTAATTAACTAATGAATAGTGAATAGTGAATAGTGAATAGTGAATAGTGAATAGTGAATAGTGAATAGTGAAGGAAATCATCAAATATGTAATGGTGATAGTGAATAGATGACTTGAAATAGTGTAATGCCCCAATTAGGGATGCCCGAAGGCGAATTCAAACTTGTATGTTGGATGTACAAAAGAATTTGGGATGAATAGATGATTTGGACCAGTTTGTGTATAAATGCATGAAGTCATTCTATTTGGTAATTTTGACACATAAGGTAGTAAAAATGAAGTGTCTACATTAACATTAATAACTTTGACTTGTCCAAGTCCATTTCTTCTTTTGTTAAGGTAAATTCCTCTTGAGTATCTTGGACCCAATTCCTCAACTATGAAGGATTGCCTTTCAGATGTTTTCGCTACAATCAAATGGGACACAAAGCAACTTCTTATTCCTTTTTGAGATCTTTTGGTTGTCAACGGATTTAAAAGACTAAAGTGGGGTCTTTTGGGGATGACTTTTACTAGTGTAACCATGGAGTCTTTTATGCTAGTCATCCTAACTTCAATCCTTCTCCTCTTACAAATGGACCAGTTCTTGCTAGCGAGATCATTTCAGAGGTGGGCGTGATGGTAATGAGGAGGAGCCAGATGTTGTTGGCTCTTTGCATGAGGAGCTAGCTCGGGAGAAGGATCCTTTGGATTTGACTTGCATGTTCTCTTCTCCTCCCAAATGTGTAACTAGTAAACTCAAGGTTATTTTTGGAACCTCAACAAAAAGTAGAGGATGTAAATCTAAAGCGGAGTGGTTGAGATTGGAAGTAGAAGAAATGTTTAAGGATGGATCTTTGAGACCGATTGAGAAGAGCCACTTTTGATCCCATCCTGTAATTGACTCTCTCCTTGTCATTTATTCTTATTGGGTGTCAGGGCTTCTGCTAATACTTTTATTGATTTGTAGCTTTGTTGCTATTTTTTTACTATTGGTTTCTTGTTTTTCACTGCAGTAATGTTGCCTCTTTGTTACCTTCTTCTTGTTAGTTTATTTTTTCTAATGATCATTTTTTATACCCTGATTCCTTCTCCTTGAATTATGTTTCCTTTTGTTACTTTTGTGGTATCATTGATTATGGTTGATAGTGTTAGGGAACTTGGACCTCCCTTTTATATTCTAAATTAGTTTATTAATTCCAATAAAAAAGACTAATCCTTTGCAAGTTTATAACTCAAAAATATTTATTATTAATAATTTTTTTTAAAAAAACTTTAATTAATAATTTTTAACTTACACATACACACAAGCCGTAATGGAAAAATATGCCCTTGGTTGTAAGAAAATTTTGTGGTGCTTAAAAAAAGTATAAGAAGTTTTGATACGTGTTTAATGTATGGAACATATTTTATGCGTGGATGATACGAATTACCACCGGTGGGGGCCTCCCAAAGAAGATATTTTGAATGTGTGTGTGGCGCTGTAAATAAAGGTCGAAAGTCGTGTGAAGTTAATATTTATTTCTCCTTCCAAAACCTTTGTCGCTCGCTCCCAAGGGTGTATTCATTTATGCCCATACGATGGAGGGCGGCGAAATCAATTAATTTATTTGGAATTTCGTATGGAACAATTTTTTTTTAAGAAAATTTACTAAAAAGAATAATATTTTTAATAAAAAAATATTATATTTGAAGAGTGTATTGAGGGGTCGAAGTCAATGTGATTATAGTCCCAATTGTTATGGGTATTTTCATCAATTTATAGATTTATAGATTTTGTGTTGTGTCCGTTTTATCGTAAATTTTGAAATATATTGTTTATTTGATAAAATTTATAAAACTTTATTAGTTAAAATAGAAGTCACGATAATTATTACGATAAAATTTATAAAGTTTTTTTATTCGAAGTATAAGTAATGAAATTTTTATGTTTGTGCTATCATCAACTGTTGCACTTAACTAACAATTAACATAGGGTGTAAATTTAAATATTGATACAATGTGTTGTTTTCTTAAGTAATTTACACTTTGTAATTATTTGCATCACCATTACTACTCTAGCCTACATCGTTATTATCGTTAACAACTATTTATTTTATCAACAATTATTTTAGTTCATTGTGTAAGACGTAATTGTAAATGTTGGTTTTATGGTTAATACAAAATCCAAATCAATTGAAACATGCTGCTAACCTAGGCATGATCTTTCGATTGAGCAAGACGAAGAAGATTACAAATAAACAAGAAAGGAAACACTAATGGTTGTACCTCTCCTTGTGATTTCCTTGCCAAAAAGAGTGATGGTGATCGGATGTAGTTGGAAAAGGCTTGTATAGTGCACATGTGCCATCCAACAACATAACCCCTTGCTAACTTGATGATTTGATGAGGCATGTTGGAGGTGATTGAGGTTTTTGTGAGGTTATTTGAACAACACTTCGTTATGTATTGAAAACTTGTTGAAATGAGGAGATGACTCAATTTATAGATTTTTCCAATCAATGTGGATTGTCGATCCAAGATGAAGATCAATGGTGGAGGATCAATCTTACAATGAGAGGCAAACATTAAATGTTATGGCATAGAGTGTATAAGTGCTTGTATGGAGCTCCATTCATGAGGGTTTAGAGTGTGTAAGTGCATGTCATAGACATTACTTGCACTCCCTTCTCCTAGAATTAAACTTGCCTAGTAAAGGACACCCTTGACTTTTTGCAAAAAAAAAAAAATTGCCAAGTGGGTGGAGTGATGTAGGAATTTAGGATTCATTTAATTTTTGGTAAATATAACATGTGAATTCCATAGATTTTCCTATTAGTGATTGATTAATTAGCTAATCAAAGTCAATTAGCTAATAAAAGAATGATTAGAATGAAATGGTCACTTTTTATAATATTTCCTTGTGATTAATCGTTTGATTTAATTAAGCTAGGGTGACATTAATCAAATAATTGCTTGATTCTAGATGATGTTGACAAATTGGATAATTTGATGAGGTGTATTACCTTAATTAGGGATGCACCAATGTGTTTTGGGATATGAACGATAGTTGGGTGGATAAATTTGGGACAACCTATGAATTTCAGTTTAATTTGTGTGTTGTTGTGGAAAGTCATTCAAATATCAATTTTGACACGGAAGTCATAAAATTGAAGTGTCTAAATTTTCCCTTCTTTGAAAGGGTGTTGAAATCAGTTTAATTTGTGTGTTCTTGTAGAAAGTCATTCAAATATCAATGTTGGCATGGAAGTCATTAAATTGAAGTGTCTAAATTTTCCCTTCTTTGAAAGGGTGTTGAAAATCATTTGATGAAGTACTAACATTTCAAATAAAAATTGACATAAAGTACAATCATGCCCCAAGTGATAAATTGAAACTGATGATCTTCTCTTAAAAATGGGCTTACAGGATGCCCTGGGTGAATCAACATGCTACAAGACATGCCCTCGAGGGAGTGGAAAAAAAATAAATTTGATGGACTGACCCTCAGAAAGAAGGAAACATGACACACTGGGGTAAAAGAGGCCTTGAAATAGAGACACTAGGCAAAAATATGAAAAAAGGTCAAAGGAGCCATAAACAAGCCTCATGGAGCAAAAAGGGATGCAATAAGGGGTATTTTTTTTTAATTTGTGCTATAAATAACCCCATTAGGGGATGAAAACATTTCAGTTTCACCCTCCCCCTAAGAATTTGGAGCTCTGGTTTTCACTCACGAGTGATGTAAGAATAATGGCATGTATCCCACACCATAGGCACCTTGGACAAAACACGAGAGAGTATTGAAGACCACCTAGCAGAGGTGTACTAATATGTATATTTTTTTGCTTAAAATTTTAACATTAAGTTCAATAAATGCTAGGTACAAGTAGGTGGTATGGTGATTTTACCAATATCATAAAATTTTGTAATAGCGGAATTGCCCCTGAAAATGATAGAATCACTGTCACAAATGGTAGAATCACCATTACAAACATCAAAATTACAATGAAAATGGTGATATCAATAGGAAAAGTCAAGATCATGTCTAAAATAATAATATAGTGGCAAAAATAATGATAACGTTAAAAGGTCAAAATCATCTAAACGGCAAAAAAGTGAAATAGGTTCAAAATCACCTAATCAGTGAAATCATCCTACTAAATGGTGAAAATGATCGGCTAAATGGTGATAACATATTGACAGTGACAAAATATCCATACGAAATTAAAAGTGGTGAGGGTGTTTGGCATAGTGGAAAAAAAGCTTTGTGTAGTAGCAAAAACACTTTGTAAAATGGTAAATGCATTGGTCTAAAAAGGACTAACAAAATCACCTATCAAAGTAGTGAAATAACCCTTTATAATAGAAAAATCAACTTGCATAATGGCGAAATCACCAAGACTACAAAATGGAATAATTTTGACTAAAGTGTGTTTATTTGGAGGTTTTGGGTTTACTATTTGGAGGTGATTAATCATATGTTTATGATGAAATGTGATTGTAGGATAGATAGATGATCTATTTGATTGATCAGTAAATGACTATGTTTGCTAACATGTTTTGATTGTAGGAGTAGATTTAGGTGATTATAGCCCATGAACGATGATTGTTGGTGCTGAGCAAACCCTAAATTTGGACCGTCGAGGTTGTAGGCCTACTAAAAGCTATTTGATTATTACATATACTGCATATGCCTTTCATTCATGCAGATAAAACACTGCTTACTATGTTTGTTGAGTGATGGCACTCAGAGACCAACACATTTTGGCTACTAATAGGGGTGGTGATTGTGACCATGGAGGATGTCTAGAGGATTCTATACATCCTATTTTGAGGATGTGTGCTACATCAAGTAACTCAATGACATTTGGGAATGCTAGAGAAACTAGTTGGCATCACATACATTATGTTATGAGATAGATTAGTTTGATATTAATGCACTGAGAGTAGAGCCAACTATTGATAAGGAGCCTTTGATTTTGATGGCCATTGTTAGTGACGTCCTATTGCCTAACAAAAGTGACCAAGTCTTTCACATGGGCCTCATAGGCATAGTGGGGGATATGTATGATGATACTATTATTTTTACTTGGGGTCCTTGGTTATTGCACAACTATATAGAGAATTACACATGGTTGCATATAGAGGTGACTGAACCATATGACCATCGACCTTGCTACTAGTTTGGTCCTAGGAGAACTACATAGACCTAAGGTCCACATATACTATGTAGGTCATGCTTATCTACATTGAGTATCTAGGGTCAATTCGACCACCATCATACCATCCTTCATTTTTCCCAATTTTCCTATTTTTCTAAGACAAGTTTATAACATTGCCCAATCTTACCTTTGTCATGACTTCAGGTCATCATAAACATGATTTTTATTGAACACTCTAACATGATGTAACTTATATTATTTTATTTAAAGTGTTGTGTGCATTTTATTTGATTGTTTGTTTGTGTGTTATGTTTTCAATTGAGTCTAGGATTAATGCATTTGCATCCACAATGTCATCTTGAATCTTTATATCATGATGTGTTTTGTCATAAACTCACATTTGAGTTAGTCCTTACATGATTTAAATATGTGTTATCATAATTTATTTATAATTATGGTGCATCATGTCCACTTTAAAATAAAAAATCAAGTTGCAAAGGCCATTTACAAATACGGTTAAAACACCCCCTTGTTACATCTATCATTATTGTTACATCTTGATTTCATCCTAAGTATTATAATCTTTGAATTTGTGGATTATTATGATTATAAGTTGATTATTATGGCTTTGATTTGAGATTTATGACATATACTAGTTATGGGACAATTATATGTTGATTAGTTTATATGATAGATTAATTATGTAATAGTTGTACTTTCTTATTTTGTATATTATGGATGTATATTTGTTAGTTATGCATCATTAGTTTTCGGATATATATGTGATGACTCAGACTAACTACCTACTTGTCATGAGGTGGATGTAGGAATGATTCTTCCCTCATATCATGACGAAGGGAGATCATCATCAGAGAGGATGACGTAGATGGGATGTTTGGGGGATGACAAAGGAATTACTAGTAACCTAACACATACGCCCTAGTAGAATAACTTGTTTAACTCTTTGTTTGATTTAGATAGTTATTTTGTTTTTTAGTGCTAATATAATTTTGTAATGATCGTGTTTTAGTTTATGCTTATGATGATCTGATTGTGTGATCTCATGTATGATTGTAGTACATAAATTTACTCATATAATGTTGTTTGAAGATCATGTTATCAATGCTTACACTAATCTGGTTGTCTATCGCAATGACTGGTTTAAATAATATTCGATAAATATCATTGTCTTGATTTGATGTCTTTATGTATGAGAAATAGTCAAGGCATTATTATAAATCTATGACTAGATAATGATAATGTTAGCATTATTACAACCTTTATGTGTGTGATAAAAGATTATAATGTTATATAGAATTGTAAGTTTTAGATGTCATTGTAATGATAATGTTTGTAGACTTTAGAAAAGGTTGATGCATGGGATATATAATGTGGATGACTTTTATAAAGTTGACATGCAACTTTAAATGATTATTTATTTTATTATTATGAATATTCAAGAGGAATTAGGGTTCTTGTTGGCTTAACTCGAAGTGGTAATATTTTGATAAACCATTTATGATGAAATTGGGGTTTTTTTACATGGAAGTAATTATGGAGATGCTAGGTTCTATTTTGGGCCATGGTAAACATGCATTGACATAGCCATGATCTTGGCCAAAAATTTTGGAAGTTTGGGGGAGAAACTTGG